>VWZF01001682.1:904576-1040570 GCA_013396755.1 Sclerurus mexicanus | reverse complement strand
TAAACACTTTAAACCAGTATTTATTACTATTAAGCAGATTTTTAAATTCCGGAAAAGGAAGGGAAAGAAATGGAAGGGAAGAGGGAAGGGGGAAGGGAGAAGAAAAGAGAGAAAAGAGAAAGTAAAAGTAATTTTACACTCCAGTCTAAACATTGGTCATACTCCACTACCTGTAGAATCATTTCGCAGTTTCATTTAAGGTTGTATCTGAACAGATAAGTTCACAGAATATTTTCTTTTGGTATTCCTCAATTTTAAAACTATGGAGAATTAAGAGACATTCTGTCAGATCTACATGTCTCCTCACAAAAAAAATCTTACAGGGGAAGAAACTAAAGATACTAGATGGGAAAGCTACACACCTGATTCATGTATTCTATGAGTGGACTTATAACACTTCCAGAAGACTGCAAAATCACTTATATCACTTTGAAAGAAAAATGGTGCCTCTTTTCCCACACGGATGGCTGTGAATGCCTCAGAACTGAATGTAGCCTGGCTTTGTTCCTTCTGTGCTGAAGAATTTACCAGAAATTCTCCACATTCTTTTTGCAGCTTCCCTCATCCAAGGGCATAAAATGGCTGCAGAGAAACTATCCAATCCTACACACTAGATTACAGAATTCCTCTCAGTCTGTCTATTGATGGAATTTAGATGATTTTGTGAGCAGAGGCTATGAATCTGGTTAGAAAAAATTTGAATAAACACAGGTATTGGTTGAAAGACAAAAGTATGAATCAACCTCCTGTGTAGATAACCTGAAGGTAACATGCATCTGAATACCTCACTTATTAGTAAAGTACTTAGTGCTTATTATTATTACTTGCTAACGTATAAAAAATACATTGCTTACTCTTTTCCACATGGAGAGGATAGAAATGCAAAAGAATTGAGACTTTTCATAGTGCAAAATACACTATAATTATTTCTAATTCAAAAACTTCTGCATTCCAACTTGCCACTTTAGGGCTACAGCTTCTTTGGAACGATACTAAACAGAATGAATTCTCAACAGGAGTGTCAGAATATATCAGAAAGTCAAAAGAAAATACCTTTTAGGATCAACACCATAAATAATGCATTAAAAGAGCTAAAGGTAAGGAAATTATCGTTCTTTGTTTTGGTGGGGTTTATTTTTTTAAATGTCTGAAAATTTAGTCTACTATAAAGCAAAAAAAATCAAAAAACACTACTTATTTCTGCCTAGTTACAGCTCTGAAGTGGACATATGTAACACATTCTTCGGCAAATAAGCCCAATAGCTTATGTTTAAACATGCAACTACTCATATAAGCAACAACGCAGGACAGGATTTTCTTGTCTTTTTTAGTAATATAGAGTTTGGTGTATTGCAAATATATTCTCATTATGGAACAAAACCAGGTTTTCAGAACCTTGCTGTCCACTCAGAAACGTTTCTCAAGTTGAAATATAGAACATAAGCTTTTTGTGCTTTTAGGAGAAAGTATTACTTTGAATGTTTATTTTCTTCATGGTAAAACTAAACAAATTGTGATTTCTGTATCTAAGTTCGAAACCTTCTGCTATTATTTTCCTTCAAGCTTAATTTTAATTTAATTTTATCACAAGTGATTAATACACAACAAGGACTGATTGCTGAATCTCTTTTGAAAAGAACATATTAGCAAAGAAGTTGGCTGAAGCCATCCACAACTGGTTTTATGAGTAGGACAGACCACTCTAAGGGTTCCAGAGGAACTATTTGGGTTTTGTCTGTTAATAGTGCTGTTATTATTCTGTAACTCCTACTCTACAAGGGAATGAGAAAATGCAGCCGAGGGCATCTTAGCCGTGCTCACTTTTTCTCTTTCCCATCTGCATCTCTGGACTTTGGAGGCTGGAAAATCCACTAAATAGAAAAGGATGCAGTGTGTAGGAGCAGCCTTCCCCTCACCTCACCGTTGCCAGTTTTCAACATATCTCAGGCAGAAGATGGGTGGAGTTTGCACTCTACAAACCAGAGCAGACTTTGCCCTTTCTCCTTACCTTAAAGTCTATGCCCTTCTAATACAGAGGGTGGATGCTGTAACTCCACCACCACTCTTATTCCCAGAAGAAGAAAACATTTTGGCATACTTGTTCTCTTAATTAGCACATAGCTTTCATCAAAGTTCTGAACAGTAAAATTTCATGCCTGTTCATAGAAAACATGAAAAATTACTGTAAATTAATTTAAATTAACATAATATAATACCTTCATGACCAAAATGTTACACGCATGAAAAAGGTGTTTTAAGGAAGTTCACAGAACTATACAACATATTCACTGCAACTGAAGCAGAAAGAGCTACTTGACCTCCTGTTATTGCCTTTAAGTTATCAATAGAATTGACTTGCCTTGCTGGACAAGTAACCTGAGAAATGTTTCGGGTCTAAGCTGTACTTGCAGCTGAGACAGTCCATGTGATACTGACACAAAGTGCATTACCCTTACCCATCCTGGCCATTTGGACTGTCTTGGCTTACCGGATGGTAAATCAGGAGCAAATGGCGTTGCAATGAAATCTCTAAAAAGACCAGGAACAGGCCAACACAAATGAATTGTACTATTGAAATAGAACTGACACCTGTTTATTAGATGACTGATCAGTAGTTTTGTAGAAGAATGATTTCCATTTAATAATTTTTTCAGTAAAAGTTTGCAAGCAACATAATTTTTCCTCCAGAAAACAGAAGTGTAATGTCTTATGGTTTGCTATATGTCTCTTTTTTTTTTTTTTTTTTCCTTTCCCAGTTAAAAACCATAGTAGTTTTAGAAGTCCAGGTCAGGAACCTCGCACCACATTTATTATTTCTTTAGTCCCAGAAAGAAAGGAGAATCAGCTTTCCATTATAAAATTTCTTCTATTTTATCTGTCTTTACCAATGCTGAGTTCAAAATAAATCTTCCACATTTGAGATTTTCCAAAAATACTTACCTCTCTGCAGCTCAGGCTAGGAAGAAAATGGAAAATTGGAACATTACTTTCTCAATGTTTCTTGTGAACACAGTTCCACTGTACAGAAGAGAGATTCTGGGTTACAGACAGCATATACAAGCAGGACCATAGGTTTTAACTGAATGATCTGTTTTCTGATACCTGCCTCTGTGAATTTGCTGCCACAAATTTTAAAAAACCATCAAATACAATGTTATGTTACATCATCATACTATGTAGCAGGTCTATTTTTTTTTTTATTTCTAAAACCAATTCTGCATAGAGCCGTCACTAACCAAGGTCAATTTAAGAAACAAAGCAAACAAACCATGCAAAACAACCAAAACAACCTTTCTCTAATTTGTGCACTTTGGTTATGATGTAAGCAGCCAGATTCTTCAGTATGGTTAAGGACTCCTGTATCTAAATGTCATGTTTGACACTTCAATAATATTTTATTATCATGTCACTGCACTGCCATAAGAAAGGCAAAGTACTTAGTGAAAGTTTAAATTTAGTTTTTGAAAATCCAGTTTGAGGAAAAAATCGAAGCATGTTGCATGTGACTTCCTCAGCAAAATTACTACGAACTGTGTTCTCAGTATCAACCAAGAGAAAATGTAATCGATTTGTCCTAGGATGAGATCTATAGGTCTGTATGCAAAATGTCATGAGATGTAGACTTTTTTAGGAGCAGGGTAGACTGGCTGTGAGGTTGTAATTATTTTCTTGTAATAAAGGTCCCACTGAAATTTGGAAAAATTCCTTTAGATTTCTTCAGTTTTTAATGTGGCATAATATCCCTCTTCAGCCACACTGCAGAAAGAATTAAGAATACTTTGTAATAGCTTCAGTCCTTAAAGTAAGCTTGAATGTCAAAGTTAGCTAATATTTTTTTAACTGAAGTTGATACAAATTATGAATTTTTCCAGCACATAATATATTAAAAATAACTCCTGTCTCTTGGTAAATATTTCTTATATATCAGAATCAGGCAGTTTCCTGAAGAAACTTTTATTAATTTTTTGGAAGACAATATGTGCTGTACTCTCGACCTAACCTCTCCTTTTCAGCTTGGCTTTGTCAGAAAGAATTATTGACATTCTTGGAGACAGGCAATATTCACAGAATATACAGTAGTGTTTACTTTAAAAAATGAGACTGTTCAATCAAAGAAGGTAGACAGCTAGGACTTTCATCTGAGCCAAAGTCATCTCAATGGGAACTTTCCTGCCGTGCAATGCTCCATATTCTAAATTGTTACCATGCTGTGCTTGTCTTTTTATTTTTAGGTAACAGATGCAGCTCATTGCTTGGAATACAATTTACAGATTTTTATAATAGAAGTATGAATTATTAATCTGCCTTTCAGTTGTAACTTTTTGTGTATTATAGCTTAGTAAATAATGATAAGCAAGAAATCAACAAGAACACTACGGTATGTTTCCTAAAATCAAACAGGTATGAGAACAGAGTTAACAGAGATAGCGCCTAGACTGAATGTAGGTTTAGTGACCACAGTAAATATGTGAATTTGCTGCCTCTCAGAAGCAAAGCATTTTGCTGGAAAAATATTTAGTTTGAAAACCTTCAGTATATCTAGAAGTTTCAGCATAATTCAAGCAGTGCATAAAGCAATTCTTATGTTTCATTTAAAAAAGCAAATGAAGCTGTGGCCTTAAAATGATTTGAAGAGATTTGATTGTGAAAGATTTTTAATCCATATATATGTGTGTGTATATATATATAGTGTATAATTATATATATGGCCACCTAAAGATAAAAAATATATAAATTTTTAAGAACTTCAAATTGATTTTCCATTGTTTTCAGTCAATGTAATTTCTCATGGAGTATCACATGCTATGACTATTGCTTATTTTTCTGAACGGATAAAAAATTATCATCTTAAGACCTTTTCTGAATTCCAGCTGAAATAATCACAAAGCCCCACATTTCCTTTAACAGACTTTGACTGAAGCCTTGAGAAAGTAAAAGGATATTCCAAATGTTCCTAACACCTTTATCATGAATTTACATAAATAGAATTGCATTAATTTAGCAGTATTACCTAAATATTTTTAGAGAGGACTCTTGGAAGCTTTACATTATGAAGAATTCCTTAATAAAGTGAAGTCATTAATAATATGCTATTAAAGATATTTTAAAAATAAAATAGCAATAATAATAAAAAAGGTAAAAAGCTCTATGTGACATCAAAAAAAACCCCAAACACACCACTTGGAATGTAAGACAAATAAATATAGCCAGATTTGACTTTTTTTTTTTTTACACTAGAGGTCATTAACAAAAAGGAGAAGAAAGAAACAAAGACTTCTCAGAGATTTTCTCTAAGCATCTTATGCTTTACTATTAAATAAACAGTCAAATGTAACTAAAATTTTTTATCTAAAATAATTTTAGATAATATAGCTTAAGGTTAATACTTATTTTCTATTCCATAGCACTTCAGACTCCAAAATTCATCATGGTGTTATTTTGTCATTTGAAATACTTTTTCTATTTCCATTTAATCTACTCCATTTTCTGTATTGCTTAAGATCAAAATAGCAGCGAAAAATTTTTATTGACCTCACTATGAAAGGAGGCAAAATAATTATCTCACAAGTTTACCTATTGAGCAGATAATCAGTACTTTTTATATTTTTTAGAATTCTTTGATATCCTTACACATAACAACACTATCATTTTGTGCTCTTTCTCCTGATTGTGATAGATCAGCTCCTACGGGCTGATATTTAACACAATTTTTGGGCTATTAAATGAGCACAGCCCACCTCTAAATCATGGTGCTCTAACTTCAGTAGACAACATTATCATAGACATCACAGTTGAATTTTTAAAACATTGATCACTGGGCTCAATTTTACTGGTGATCAATGAAATAATTTTTATTTCTGCTGTATACCTAACACCATATAGGAACTAAAATAATTATTAAATTAGCCAAATAAAAATAGGTACATCCAACTTATTGAATACAGATTTTCAGTAAGTATGGTAAAAATCTATAAACACAAAATTTCCATACCAATAGGACAGGTATAATCATGGTGATATCATGTCAGATATCATGACAGAACTATATTCAACCATATAGTTATAAATTAAGGATTATAATATATTGAATTTAAAACTCTAAGTAGAAGTGACACTACAGTCCTTAAAACCTCTCCTGTCTTTTTGCCAGTCTTATACTACTTGTAATATTACCTTAAAAAAAGTAACTTTTTTTTTTTTATGACCCTGAAAATACTTGGTATTTAGAGGACTTCAGCTCACATGTATTTCCATAGCAAATAAATACTTATTCTTATATTTCTGTCTTCAGGCAAGGACCTTTCAAAGCTGTTCTGCATTTTGTTCATTTCACACCAAATGCACCTGTTATTCTTTTCTATTATTTGGGGTTAGAAGTGCTTGAGTGCTGTAAGTTTAGAATTCAGACATGTGTATGTGACTTTGGGTACAAAGTTTGCATACAAGCCCTCAGGATGTACATGTGAATTTCAGTGTGTTAGATAGCTTCAGAGCAAGATATGGATTTTCTGCATGATGCTTTCCTACTTTCTGTTGCAAATATTTACTAGCAAATTTGATACCCTCATTAACCACTAACAGTAGCAAACTGTGGCTATAGAAGGAACTACCTGAATTTAATTATCATGGCAGAAGGTACATTGAAAGCCTTGAAATCTCTCTCTTCCATAGTTCTTATTTCTCATCAGCATTAACTTAATCTTTGCTCTTGGCAGAGCATGGTGCCAGCTTCTTCAACAGTTACAGATCCATGACAATAGCAACACTCTGCCCTCACCAATTTCTTTTGGCAGGTTGTACCGCGTGTTTTGTCATAATTTACATGAAGTCTTGGAGAGCTGCTCATTTCAGCTCTCTGTATTGGAAGATTGTCTTTTTAAAAAAGTAGTCCACAAACACCACACAATCACAGAGTCATAGAATAGGTATGGTTGGAAGGAATCACAGTGGATCATCTGGTCCAACCTCCCTGTTCAAGTAGGGTCATCCTGGAGCACATTGCACAGGATTGAGTCCATGCAGTTCTTGAATATCTTCAGTGAGGGAGATTCCACAACCTGTCTGGGCAATCTGTTCCAGTGCTCGGTCACCTACACACTAAAGTAGTTCTTTTTCCTATTCAGGTAGAACTTCCTGTACATCAGTTTTTGCCTATTGCCTCTCATCCTACTGCTTGGCACCTCCAAGAAGAGCCTGGCTCCATCCTCTTGGCACCCTCTCTTCAGATACTTACAGACATTGCTGAGATCCCTTCTCAGCTGTCTCTTCTCAAGACTGAACAGTCTCAACTTCCTCAACCTTTCCTCATAAGAAAGATCCTACAGTTTCTTAATCATCTTTGTCTCCCTCTGCTGGAGCTACTCCTGTCTTGTACTAAGGATCCCAGAACTGGACACAGTAATCCAGGTGAGGCATCACTAGAGCTGTGTAGAGGGGCAGCATCACTTCCCTCAAACTGCTGGCAATGCTTTTCCTAAGGATATCCCCAGGATACCATTGGCCTTCCTGGCTACAAGGGCACACTGCTGGCTCATGGACAGATTGTTGTCCACTAGGACCCCCACATCCTTCTCCACAGCACTGTTCTCCAGCAGCTTGGCCCCCTACCTTTATTGGTGCCTAGGGTCATTCTTCCTCATATGCAGAATCCTGCATTTGCCTTTGTTGAACTTTATTAAGTTCTTCTCTGCCCATCTCTCCAGCTTATGAAGGCCCTGAAGGGCTGCACAGCATTCTGTCATATCAGCCACTCCCAGCTTTTTGTCACCAGCAAACTTGCTGTGGAGGAGCTCTACCCCTTTGTCTAACTCACTGGTGAAACAAGATTTCAATTTAGTGTTGCCTTCATTTAAAAAAAAAAAAAATCACAGTGAGCAGAAGCAATATAGATTTCCTTCTGATAAAGCATTGTCTTCACACACTTGTGAAAACATGCTGAAAGTATGGGAGCATCTTTTATCCTTTTTTTTTTTCCCCTAGCTCATTGTGTTTTTAATTTAAGTTTTGTACTTATTATAAAACACAGTGTTTCCTAACCAAATGAAATAGCCTTAAAACCTTTCTAAGCATGACCTAATAATACCTTCAGATCACAAAAAGACCTCTACAATTTATCTATTTATCTACCAGCATTAAAAAAAGAAAAAAAAAATATTTCCATAATCATCTCCTTTACTGGAGTCATTACCCTCAGCCTCATTGAGATTCTTTGCAAGGTTCTGGGACTTTGCACAGGGATGTGACAATAGAAGCTCCCTGGCCAGATATTTCATTAAAAATATACGAGAAATATAAACAAAAATTGCATTAAAAGCTACCATGAAAAAGTTATAAAGTGATACAGACAAGCTTCTAATTACTATCATCTTGAACAGACTGCATAAGGAAGGAACAGCAGCCCCTGCTCATGATACATAGCTGCTCTGCTCCTTCTCTTTCCTCTGAGAAAAACTTAGCTCTCAGAATGAATATACCAGGCAACCAAGTACCTACCAAATATTGCTTTTTTAGACCAGCTTTTTCCCTTTCTTAATTGTCCACAATATTTCACCTATCAATACCCTGAATTTCCTCAGAGATAAAAAGAAACAATCTAGACAGCATCTTCCCCCCACAATAAAAATAGTAACCGCACTATGCCATTAGAGAACCAGAGCCCTATTTATTCATTTCACACTTGGTTTCTGGAGGAGACTGGTTTGTTTCTGTCCCTGGAGGAAGTCCCTGGTATGAGGTTTGAAACGTCAGGGATAATTAAGACAAACTGTGCTTTTTTGCCCCAACAAAGGAAATATATCCCTTAAAATAACTCCCTACTGAAATCTCTGAACAAAAACCAACCCAGCACTGTTGATGTAGCTTACAATGCTAAATCAATTGTCAGCATTAGCAAGGCTCTGAATTGGAGCATCTTGCAGTTTCACTGCAATCCAGCAGCTACTGTGCTACCAGCAGGTACAAGTACAAATAGAATGCTGAATAGTCAGATATGAAAGTGCCGGTATGGGGATGAAATAAAAAGATATATAACAAAGATGTTTATGTCTCAGAAACTGAAAGTCTAATTACTATAAGGTCAAAGTTTAGAGCTCAGAGGCATTCAATACCATTTCTCATTCAGCCATTTTAGTGTCAGTAGTCTTTAAGCAGTATTTGAGTTCAAGTCCACTTAAGAATTGTGCAAATTACTGTATTCTGTACAGCCAGTCCTCCACCACACTGTAAAAACACCTCTAAGAAACATTGAGCAAATGTCTCTGCCAAAGTGAACTGGTATGGGACCTTGGTTTCATGTTTGCTCATCACGTTTTAAGACAGGAAGGTAATAATTTTGCTCATATAGTTGCTCATATAGTTGCTTATTAATCCACACTGGGTTATTACAGTGGCTTCAATTTGTCAATGCTTAGTTCTCCAGCAGTAATTCAATAGATCTTGAATTCCAGGTTTTGAAGTCTTTTTGGAATTACCCATGCAATATTAGTCCCCTTACATTTTCTTGAACCATAAAGCTATGCAGTTTACTGTATTTTAATGTCTATTTTAGACAATTTTTTTTTAATATAATTAACAAAGGGAAGAGTTTTTCTTGCTCTGACACCTTTTATTATGGACTAACGCTACTTAGCCTGAATAACATATAAGGATACATTGATGATTAAGACAGAATGTTTTGTAAAAATGAGTTTTCTGTGTGTTGTGGTTTAAGCCCAGCTCAAAATTAAGTACCACGCAGACACTCGCTCAACCCTCTCCTGTAATTAACTCTACCCTAGCTGTAACCAGGACAATATGATATAACACAATGTTTAATAACATGGAAACCATAGTTTAAAATGTTAGAAACACAAGTCTGATTTTCAGTCCTTTTAAGATATATGACAGAATAGCATGTAAAAAAAAAACCAAAAAAACACAGGATGTTAAAAAAACATGATTATTACATGAACAGTAGAATTTGTTCATATTTTCAGATCTGTTTCATCAGACCACTTCCATGTAAAATGTATGAAAACTGGATGGAAACCTCAGTTTTCACCATATTAACATACTTTGTAATGGTGCTGGCATAAAGGACTATAAGAAATCTATTGAGAATGAACACGGTCTCTGTTGAATGCTTCCTTCAGACAGCTTTGGTTGCCACTGTGGATGATGAAACTCCCTCTGAGATGGAGAGACTCAGGGGTGTCAAAATAGGAATCACAGTAACAATGGCACTGTGCTCAGGGACTACCTTAAGAAAGCTGAGAGGAAAATGTTGAAAAAAGGTCTAGACCCTCTTCAATTTTTCCCTTTCTCTCTTTAAAACACAGGTGTTTCTGCCAGAAAAGCTGACCATTCTGTCCCTTCTCCACCTTTTTTTGATTGTACCATAGCTCTCCTAAGATGAGGAGACCAGGCTTCAATACACTTTTCTAATGTAATTCAAGAAACAAGACAGTCACATGAAAGCAGAATTTCTGAATTCCATTTTTTGCTTTACAAGTCGTCTCATATATACCCTGCAACTATACATTGAAATACATAATCTTTGGAGCTGCAATTGGAACAACAATGTTCTTCCTGAGTAATAAGACACTCTAATTCTTATGCTATCCTCTAACCCCACATGAGTCTTCAAATACACCATGTAAAGTAAGAACACTTCAGTATGTGAAGTGATGATGTTCTCTGCCCCACACATCTTCGAATAGTCTTCATTTGTAAAGTAAGGCTTGCATTTCTTTCAGGTGGAGAGGAAGGTAATGAAGAGAGCTGATCCTGACTCTTCACATCCTGTCAGACTGTTTTACTCTTGCCTTTATAGAAGTGGGACATTGCCACCACCATTATACTTCAGTATCTGTATTTTAAGAAAAAAAAGGGATCTGTTTATCTGACAGTTCTCTCAGAGCAGACATGGTTTGAAAATACCAGGTGAAATAGGCTCCTTCTCTGGCAGAGGAATGCTCTAGTGTTAGACAAGTGCTTAATATTGAACTGTTCAATCACGTGAAGTCTTAGACACTTAAGGACTTCTCCTAAAATAGAATATAGGACATAATACACCTGAAGGTCTAACGTAGGCATGTCTTTGGACATTAAATCCTTACAGTAGGATAGCAGCTGAATGAGAGTTTTGATGGTTGCGCTTTTTTTTGCATTTAAAGGTCTAATATCATAGGAGGCATCTTTGTCAGTTGTTTTGACCCTCCCCATCAAGTTTGCTTGATGTCTTCAATCCTAAAATTCTAGTCTTGCCACAGTTGCTGGCACCAAAACAGTTTGTTGTGAAGCTAAAGACTGTAAGGCATACTAGTACCATGGTCGCAAGGATTACCTTAGGCAAAGGAATAGTGGCAGGATATGAAACTATCTTAAGTGCCTTTAGGGCTCTTTCAACTTCATAGTATTTACCTACTTTCCTTATCAGAAGTCCTACCAAGTCATGTCATGTTTAAGAAACTAAAACCATGACAGCTCTACTAATTCGTATTAATGCTTCCTCTTGAAATACATACAATGCCATTAGTAGGTATAGTGGCATACCCACAAATACTGCCTAACTGTTCTAGGATAGGTCAGATATCACTGAGTGCTGTGGGAACAGTAAAAGAGTAAAAAGCACTTTAAATTTACAAGTGTTTCTTTCATGTCTGACCATACTCATTTGTCTGTGTGTAAGCACCTACAAATCATGCTGGAAAGAGGAATAATTTGGAATCTGACTCTGCATGAATAGCAATTCTCATTTGAGATGTGAAGTCTGGCTTTAGTACTCATGCTGGCATTAGCAATAAATAACCTTTTCAGCAATATGAAGAGGGAAAGCATTACTACAGTTCTGGGAACTGTAAGCTGTGGAACCATGTCAAGGTCTTTCCAACAGCCTGCTGAAAACAGCAGACAATTGCCAGCTGTGAGTAGAAAAATTTTTAAAATACCTAAAAAAGGTGAGACAAGAAATTTGGTCATGCAAAAACGCATTTACAGAATAAAATCTTTTATGATGTCTCATTCAGAGAAATTTGTAATTCCAATACACAAGAGCTGGTGAACGGCAGTATCTTTGGAACAGATATTTACAAGCAATAGCTACAAACATCAGCCAACCTGTACCATAGACCTAAAGACAGAATTGCTTATGTATCACAAAGAAAGGAAAAAACAGTGGTAAAAGAAAGGGCTAATTGACACGACTGTATTATTAATGACCACAGTCCAAGTACTGAGCATGTAATATTGTTCTTCAAAGAACACAGGAGGAGGAAAATAGTGATTCAGATGAAGAGATGCCCCTGTGGGGAAGCCAGTAATTCTTTGAACTTGTCAGACTTACCTTGCAAACTCCAGACAGAATCTGATGAAGCTAGGAATGCATCAGTGCTTGATGGATAATTCCAGGATACCACTGTTCTCTTTGCCAATGAATATTCTTTAATGTCTTAGCAGCTCACAATAGCTCTTTCTAGCATGTCTTGCTTCATATAGCTCAGCCTCAAAAAATTCTTATGAAAATCTACCTGCCAAGATACAAAATGTGTTCTCTTTGATATTATCATAACTTTTTAATACAGATTGTCTGATTGCACTGGAACAACTTATCCCAGCAGAGAACGTTGCCAAAAATTTACTCCATGACAAAAATCTCATTAAAAGTATATTATGGTGAAATTATATATCCCTTACCTGAGAACAAATAAATTATGAAGATACTGTCAATATCCTGAAATCCAACATTGTGAGCACAGAATTTCTGGATTTAATACTAAATTTAAAACAGTCTATTGTAAGAAAAATAGTTGTGACAGTTGAACAATGCTAATTTTGCCATACAAATGTTGCAGAATTTTTCTGGTTTTTGCTTTGGCACTCAGATTAAATTAAAGCATTTTAACATCTTATTTTGCTGTACTACATACAATCAGAGATTTTCTTTTATGGAAAATCTTCTTATGTAGAACAAAATTCATCAATTTGAAATGAAAAATCCATCCCTTAGGGTCATTGCTCCAAACATTTTGAATATGGCAGTTAGACTTTTTTAAGTGTGATCAAGTAAGAAGCGCTTTGCATTTCACAGGATTTTCGTAGAGAGTTTCAGCTGTATCAAAACACTTGGGCTCCTAAAATTGTAAAAGTATGTCTAAGTGCAAAGGTTTGGTACTTAAAGGCCTGCAAGTTCGTTTGTGTAATGAGGAAAAAAGAGCATATGGTTCAGTTCAAAGATTGACTGTAGTTTAATTGTGTTGATGGTTTTGGTCTTTTAATCAAGTGAACAAAGCATGAAAAAGCATGTGCTTCTTCTGAGGACAAAGTGAATTCAATGAAAGAGTAGAGGACAACTAAGTATTTTGCAGAGGTCACCTATTAAAAACAGAAAAAAGTCTTGACTTTCTATTTGTGTACACAATTAAGGCCTCCAGGAAAATTTGCCATAACCTTAGTTCAAGTTCTTATCATTGGCAAGCCAATCCTGACAGCAATTTATTATCTGTTTGATATGTTCTACCTGCACAAGCTTGCACATTTTTTATTGCAAAAATCAAGACATGCCATTTGTGAAAAAACAGGAGAAGAAACTCTGTTAACAGAAGGAATGTCTGCAGAAAAAAAAGGCAGTCTTGCTACCTGGAAAACAACAGCCAATTATTCCAGAAAACAAAGTAGAAAAAAAAATTCTGTTGAAGATTAACAACCGTTTGTATGCTAAAAGGTTAGACATATGAGGTGCTGACCATATATCTAAAGGTCTATAAGGGAGAAAAACTAACTGCTTTGGTAAACATTCCCATTGTTTGCATATTTAAAAGCACTTTTTATGAATGTTCACCTTCTTTTCAGAAATATTATGACTGGAGTTGTCATAAGCAGATCACTATAAAATTGAGATGAAATCAGACACCAGTACAACATTCTGAATTTATTTTGGATTAAATGGTCTTTAGTACGTGCAAATCATTGAAGTGCTAATCTACGGTTGAGGAGTATAAGGCTTGCTTCAATATTTTATAGGAAGGATTTTCATCTATGATTTATCAGTCAATAGCACTAAGGGCAGCGTGGCTTAGTTGGGGGTTTTTTTGGGTGGGAGTTGTGTGGATTTTTTGGGGGGTTTTGGTTTTTTTTGGAATCAATTATCCTCTTGGTAGATAGTGGGAGTTTTTATTTCTATTTTCATTTCTGCTATTGAAAAAAAAAGTATGGTATATGTCTGTCAAGTTGAGTGACCAGCCATGTAATTAATATAAAATGCAGGTTTTCTTCTGAACTGAATAAAATATTTGTATGGCTTTAACAGTTGGACATAACATTTTTTAATATTTTGCAGGTCCTGTTCAACCTTGTCACATATCTTGACTTTTTTTTTCCTGTGCCATTTAATGCAGCTTTTTTTGTTTGTTTGTTTTTGTTTTCTTATATATCTTATAGATTAGTTAGGCAAGAATTTGACAAGCCCATCAGTTTTCCCATTCTTGGCATTTGCATCTCATAATGTATACAACAAGATACTTATGTCAGTATATACTTTACTATCTGCAGCTACGGCTCACTGGAAAGTATTAGAAGAGTTTAGTGTTACTATTGCCACTTGCCTGAGAAAATAGTCTGAAAAGGCATTATGTGAGTATCAGATTTTATAACAAATAAATAGCCTTGCTATTATTTATTTCTGAACTACTCAACAAAAAATAATGCTAGCAGATGTATAACATTGATGTTTCTTAACTGAGTTCCAGTTTTTCTGAAAGAGCATTACATTACTTTTGGTTTTACAAGGAGTGTGCCTGCTGGGGAAACACTTTACCTACCAGTAAGAGTCAAAAATTCTAACTTACACACAGAAACTAGAACCATTTCTTATTTGGATGGATATCTCCATCTTTTGCATATGTAGATGCTGAGGGCTTTCTGAGAGTTCTTTGATATTGAATTAAAGCACCCAAATGTCCTGTATTCTGATGAGAGGCCACAACCTTGATAAGAGCTTCCAAGAAGAGATTTTGGAAAATGCATTTTAGGTGTAGAAATATTATCCTCTCATCTTAGGATGCTTAGAATAGACAGAAAATAAGTGAAAGTTAAACATTTTGTTCATCTTGTGAGAGAACACATAAGAAGTAGGAGCAGGCTCTTTGTGCAGTTCCTAAACTTTTATCAACTTCTGATACCACTCCAGCCTGCCAGGTGGTTTTCCACAGCAAAGTCAGGAAGAGGCTATGATCTTCTAAATCCTACTCTTTCTAAAATTCAGCAGTCAGTTGTGAAATAAATCGGCTAAATCTTTAAAAAAATTTCCTGCACTCTCCGATATGTGATGTGAGGCTCTGCAGTGATACTGACTGATTTACTTCAGATCAAATAAATATCAGATTGGAAATTTTTCTTGTCTAGATACAACCCAAAGCATCTGGTCTCCTAAAATAATTCTCTTCCTTTGGACTATGCAAGCAATACAAGGACTACAAAATCCGGTTATATATCTCCAAAAATCCCCTCTGAAGCATTGAAGTCTCAAGCTAACTTTAGCACAGGTGCCCATGTGTATTTTATAATCTCTGTAGTGTGCTGGGATAAAGTCTCTACTATGAGCTGAGACCACAGCCTGATTTCCCTTGCTGATGGTTGTTAGGGTCTGCATGCAACTGACAGTTTTGTTATAGGTGGTGCAATTTTATTAAGATACATAACTGTGTGTGACATAAAGGCACATATGTGGAAAGACAGTCTCCTAAACTTGTAATTCAACATCCAAACTAATTGCAGAATATAATTTCTTTATGTGAGATACTGTTTATTTGCGGGTTCACCTGGCCAAAATGCCATCATAAAAATTCTACTATTAAGAAAGCGTTTGGATTCATTCGTGTTTTCTTTCAGTGCCAACAATGTGCTAGCTGTGTGTTTCATCCCTATGACAAATTATATGTAGCAACAACTCTAGTCCTTTCTAGAGATCAGAATATTGCAATGTAAGATCCACAGCTTCTTCTATAACACACCAAAAAGACCTAAAAGTTCTTACTAGCATGGAGAAACTCAAGTTTTAAACCACATATGGATAAAGTTGTTGAAAATCCCTTTGTGGTCACAGCAATGTTAGTACACCAAGATATTAACTTCAGAAACACTGAAAGAGAATGAAATCTATGTTTAGACTGATTTTCCCATGCATAAATGCTTTTCCCATAAGCTGGTGTAACAAGAAGAACAACATTTATTTTGAAGTCTCACTACCAAAAAGTTGATAGCAAATTGTTGAGTGTTGAATTTCTTATTAAGATGCTTACTAAAAATACACACTTTCAAGGTAACTAGAGTTTGGGTAAATACAGTTTTTTTCATATGAATTTCACTCATATTTTGTGTGCATGCTTATGTGAACATCTGCTATTTTCTGAATTTCACCATAGGATAATCTGGCTTTACCCATCAGTTACGAGGACCAGTTTCTGTTTTATGAGAACTGCAAATCTAACACATTGCAAAATATTATGAAGAAAGGCAGAAGGCATAGAAGACAAGGGCTAGCTGCAACAGTAAGAGTCCAAGATATTACCCTGAACATACTCTGATATGAATTTGTGTAATGTTCATGCTGATTTGTACAAGATCTGAAATGCAATGTTAATGGTGTTGCTGCTATCTCCTGATTTGTATTTTTATGGTGTTCACCACAGCTTTCAGCATGCAATTTTGTACATTTCTGTAATACTGGTGCTGGCACTGTGCTTTCAAACATATTTTATAAACATCAGTGCACTGGTATGTATTTTTAGAAAACTAAAGCAGGTTTTGTGGGTGCTATGATATATCTGCTACTAATGCTAGCTTTCTGCTTTTACTGTGGTTCCTTTGGCTCACATAAAGGTAGCTTTCCTTTAGTTCCCATTCCATTTTTGTTAATTACAAACACCTTTCTCAGAAATTATTTGAATTTAAAGTGAGAGGCAACATAATGATACTTTTGAAAACAACACTTTGTGGAACGCATTCCTAAAGCTTTTATGAACCCCAGATATGTATTTACATGTATGCAGTTTATCTTGTGGATGCATCATAGAGGATGTTAGGAAATTATACCTCATCTTTAGAAATTCTGTTATATGCTTCTTTTGACTTTGATAAGTCAAAAGATCTTGATAAGCAGCATTCAAAACTGAATATGTAGAACTAAGTCTGGAGCTGCATTAGAAAGGAATAATTCAGGTATAAAAACATGAATAAACATCCTAAAATATATCCTCATATGGCTTTCATTTTGCCAGCACCATGTCTTGACATAACATATACAATTAGCCTCATTTTCTTACCCAAAACACATTTGCAATTAATCCCTCCCTGTGGGCTGAAGGCACACTGTGGCTGCAAAGATTTCTAGCACTGCTCTCCAGAGCCTGAGGGGGATTCTAGCACAGCACCTGCTCCTCTCTTTGATTAGGTATCACCAGCAGTCCCCGTGCCTTTAGGCTGCATCTCTCTGATTGCTGTGGTACACCTGGAAACTTCTTGGTAAGGGAAGGTGCTTGTGTTTGGGAGTTCAGTTAGTTTCCTCACCCGTAACTTGATGAATCCTTAGCAGCTTCACACTTTTGATGGTTTTCTGTGCTTTTATCTTCTCCATTTTTCCTGTTGATTTGTGACAAAACTTTACAATGCTGTTTATCTTCTACAATATTAGTATTTCAGTCAGTTCTGATAAACACAGGGTAGGACAAGGTAAAATGTAGGCATGTACTTCACTTTATTCAAAAAGGATTAAACTGCTTCTGAATTTGGGACCTAGAGTCTCTTGAATGCTCTTTGGAGTTTTGTATATAGTCTTTGTATCCTGAATAAAAACAGAAAGTCTGTACCTCTAGAAGATATTTTAATGAATTGAAGGGGATAAACCTACAGTTTATGTTCTACGGGCTTCTGGTTTTGAATGATGGGTCTCAGGTGGATATTAATTTTGGTGGTAGAAAGACACTTGCATCACTGCACACATTTTACTGAGAGGCACAGATTTTCTTTCTATTAACAATCTTGTTGACAGCAGGTTCTTTTTCATGGACTGTAAAAAATAATTTAAAAAATATAGCCTAATAGAATATTTTTTACTTTTTTTCTCTTCTTGGGAACAAACTGTGAACGTACTGAATAATTATTTTATTTTTTTTATAAAGAAAAATATATTCTTTTCTGTATATTGTTAATGAAAAGACTGCAGTGGATTGTCAGGATTCAAAAATTCTGCTTGGATTCAGTAGATACCTTGCTGTATGATGCTACAACATGCAGCTGGATTTAGATTTCCAGGAAAAAATTAGTGAGCTTGAATCAGATTTACCAACTCCAGATCCTTTGCACAGCCACATTGAAACAAATGCATGAAATATGTATGGAAAACTAATATGAGTAATAGCTGCTCTAGAAAAACAGAAAATTAGCAGAGGTTTTGGCTTATGGACCTGAAGAAAATCTTTACGGAAAGCCCACTTCATTGTTCTCAGGTGTTCTCAATTGGTCTAACAAAAGTCGATCTAGCCTTTCTGTACACACCTTTTCTCATTTAAGGACATTCTGACCATCACAGAATAACTACAACATTACTATTACCAAAACAACATAAATATGAATCTTGCTTAATTTTCTTTATGTTTATGGCATGATAAAAATCAGTCAAAATATCTATATTCTGGCAAATTACATCCATTCCCCATGATATCAGTTTAGTTTTTGATAGTCTAAAGATGATCTGTTCACTATGGCATATGTGAAAAATTAGAAGGACACAAAGTAAATTGAATTAAACATGACAATGACTTTAACACTTCTTTTTATATTCGCTCACCTTTCTTTTACTGATAGCGCTTGAAAAAAAGCCCACATTTTTGGTTTCAAAAGTACCTTAGGCACTGCTTGAAAATGAAGCCCAGGCTTCCAGACAGGCTAAAGTGATATAAAATTATAAGCTACAAAACCCACTGATTACTCTACACCTGTGCAACTCATTTCTTACTGAAAACTTCATTTTATTACAGAGACAATTTAGATTTGGACAACAGGAATCCTGCAAATGGTCTTAAGGCCCGTCCTGCAAATATTTGTTAGTAGATTATGTGTTTGTTGCCATGAATAATCCATTACCCTTTGCATAGAGTGCATAATGTCAGGTAGTAAGTGCTAATAAAAAAAGACCTATTGGCTGCAACTCATGACTTGTCTCACTGACCTGAGTAAACACATGCATAAATGTTGTTGTCTATAAGCAATCAGATTTCATGCATCTTTAGTACTCAAGTTCAATATCAGTGAAATATAGCCAAAATACACAAAGTTGCCTTTGTGTTTGTGCTGTCCTTAACATTTTATCGTCAGAAATGTTTTAACTCATTCCCATGCAAATCTTTACCAAAATAGAAACCACATTATATTACAAAATACATCTCTAATAGATTTTTAATGATTTTTTTTTTAATTTTGTATGTGTAAATGCCATTTTATGTATCACAAAGAAAAAGCTGCTGTGCTCTTCTAAGAAAATCATCTTCACCTATAAGGAGAAATATGATTCATAGCATTTGAATACTTTCATAATAAACTCTCAAATAATGTTAAGAGTGCTTGCCCAGATACTTCAGCCACAAATAATAAGCTATCTTCATCAAATACGCAAGTGGTTTCTATAATGACCACTTGGGGACATCTACATTTACTGACTGCAAAAATTATGTCTCAGCTGTTATTTTATGGTTTCAGGAACCATAAACCCATTTAATAGCAATCTCCACATTCAAACCCCAAGTTATTCTTAAAGCAGTCCTGCTTTTGCAATGCATAATTAGTGGACAGAAGTAGCAATTGAGTACTATGTAACCAAACCAAGATAAACAGGAGGAAAAAAATTATTAAGAAACTGTCTGACTCTCCAGGGTGTTATTACATACATGAAATATTACTTTCTAAGTTACGAATTACCAAAAGATTAACAACAAAATTAAGAAAAGAAATATTTTGTGCTTGGTAGTTTATATAATACCCTGTTCACAAAAATCTCTAGATGCTAGTTTTTATTTCTCTCTCATCAAGTTTCTAGGCCCCAGAATGTCTAAAGAGGGCTTTGTCTTTGAATGTCTCTATTCCCAAGAATTTGTTTTAAACCAAACAGATATTAATTTCTCTGGTACTAATATAGGATAAGGAGCAGGAAGATTAAACCAAAATCATATTGTTAAGGAGTATAGTAATGACACACACACAAAACCAGGTTGGACATTGTGTGTGTCTTTATTTGAACACCAATGTTCAGAGGCTATGATGTTTTCCTAAAACTTTGAAGATGAGATTTTCCAACCTAGACAATTTTTCCTTTGTATGGTTCTCTGAAGTTTTGCATCCAAATTCTGTTGTGATTCAGTTTAGAGTGAAATAACATGTACCCAAATCCCAAAATAACACTAATGAAAAACTCTTGAGTTTCAATGGGTGTCACAGTTTAAGACCAAACTGAGAACGAAGAGACTCAGACACCAAAACACTTGAACTACACACACCTATGCACACAACTGTAGGTATTATACAACTTACCTGCTCTGTGGGTCAGATGGCAGCACTGGTGAAAGGTGAAAAGGTGAAAGGCTGAGTGTGTTAGCTGTCAGGGTGCACTGCCTATCCCATGGCTGAATGGCACTATTTGTGGTGGAGTATGACAGACTGGACTGGTGCAATGTCCCCCCAGCATCTCTTGCATGTCTCTAGAATACTGCCCTTACCAGTGCAGTGGACTAGTTTGGACTATAAGATACAACATTTCTCTCCTCCATTCATGTCTACCTCTTGCACAGAGTCATTAAGCATAAACTTGACCTCACGTCTCCTGGGGAGAAAAAAAAAAAATATTTCCCTTGGAATTCCTTATAAAGAATGAGTCTTGTTCAGAAGAAACCTGGAAGAAAATCTAGGTAGATTTGAGTTTACTATTAAACTTTATACTGGGAAAAGAATACCTGGAGCTGTTGTTGTGGTATATAAAATGTAACCAATAATATAATAGAATCATTAAAGCAGAAAAAGACCTCCAAGATCATCAAGTCCAGTCTTTGACCAAACACCACGTCAGTGATTGCCCTAGGAATTTTCTCCTCAACCTGGTCACTGCCAGCCTGGACAAACAGATGTGGGTAATAATTAGAGGGCTGAATCAGTCCAGAGAGTCTTTTAGTAATATGTCCTACCTAGGCCCCAGGGAGGCAGCAGATTCACTGTGAGATAGCTCCAGTCAGTGTAAATGGCCCTTAGTTCCCCTGAGAAGGGAGTCATCTACAACAATTACCCTTCTTTATTTCTTAATGTGTTGGGTTGACTGACTTGGTCTTGGCAAACCCCTGGATAGACCTTCAACTTCACTATCATTTGCCTGACCCTCAAGTTCCAGACCCTCATACATATTGTGTAAGGGCACCAGGGAAGGTAAGGGAAGCCAGGAGGGACTCCAAGCAGGAACCTGTTTCCATTTCCCTCGTCTTTTAGGTTCCCTCTTTTTGCCTGATGGCAAGAGGGTTGGGATTCCTCCGACTCTTGTCAAACTTCCATCTGCTGCATTCCTCTTAGGGATAGGAAGTTGTGACTCCACCAGTTTTTCACACTCCCTGACACTGCTCAGCCTCCCCACTTCTTTAAGCTCTGCTACCAGGCTGAGCAGATCATCAGCCTGATCACACCACATGCAGGAGTCATCTCTGCTGCCCTCTGATACTACTGCCAGGCTCAAACACTCCCTACAGCCAGAGACCTGAACAACTCCATGCTTTTGAGGGAGCTCCATCTGACTGTCCATGCTTCTTCTAGTGATGGTTTTATACTGTGTGGAAACCATCATTAGATCTGTTCTAGTTGAACAGGCAAAAATCTTCAGGTGAGCATGCCTTAGGAGCTGGAAGGGTGGCTGTGTGCTCCTATGTAAACTGCTATGCAAACCGCTGTGTCATGTCCTTGAAACAGGCCATCTCCTGTTTGCTCAGCCTCTTTGTTCTCCTGGTTGCTTACACTTCCTAGAGCCATTTAAATTTTGCACTGTTGCCCTGGAAACACTCTCATCATGTTAGGCTTGCTCACAAGAGCTGCAGGTCTTTATGGGTGTCTCTGTTCTGTCTCAGCTTTCTGTGACTCCAGAACCCAAAACAAATGTTTTGCCCCTGAATTTACCATCGTCGCTGCTGCTATTGCTGCTGTCACCATTTACCTTGCCAACTGAAGCAGACATAGTCATTCATAATTTTTTAGTACAAAGCATTTGGAAAAAGATTCAATATTTCATCACTAGTGTTGTGACACTTTCTGTCCTGTTATCTTTCTTTGTCTGTCCAATTACACTGTCTTGTGACTCGCAGTTAACTTTTGCCACTAATCCTTTCCCATTACATCACAATTTTGTAGGGTACTCTGAGAAAGATGAGGGATGGCCTCATCACCATCTACTGCGTCCTGAGGGGTGACAGTGGAGATGGTCATATTGCTATCTGCTCTCTGGTGACCAGCAGTAGGACACAGAAATGGATTGAAGCTGTGCCAGGGCAAGTTCAGGCTGGACATTATGAAAAGGCTCTTCACTGAGAGGGTGGTCAGTCACTGGCACAGGCTAGACAGGGAAGTGGTCACAGCATCAAGTCTGCTAGATTCAAGGAGCATCTGCATGATGTTCATAGTCATATGGTTTGGTTTTAGGTAATCCTGAGAAGAGGGAGTTGAACTTGATGATCTTTGTGGGCCCCTTGCAACTCAAGATATTCTATGCTCCTATGATCTGAACCATGCACTTGAATTTTAGTGCCATCTGTCTTCCAGGGTTTAATCCTTGTCTTAATCCCTCATGTATCTAATAGCTTTTCAACACTTCCTTTCTCAATCTCAGTCAGATGTCACTTTTATGCAGATAGTGCCAGGATTTGAATTCCCTTCACTGTTCTGAATATAGAGGCTTCACCTGATGGTCTTAATATTATCATCACTATTTCTCAATATTTTTTCTTCAGTATAATTTGGACAGTTTTGATAACTCTAATGCAAAAATAGTACTTCATGCTTCTAGATGCCATGCTAACCAGGAATTAGAGAAATAAGTAACAGGAAATAAAAGGAGATGGATTGATTATCTGTCCAGCAGAAATATTGTGACAGAGGTCAAGCACCAGAGATTTATTTTTTTTTTAAATAGAATAATATATAACCAGAAAGACTTTATGTTTTCTCTCAATATACAATTTTAACATAAGGCATTTGTATTTTTTTTTCTACATTCTTTGTGATCCTTGAAGTCATTGCAGATTTAGAAGTGTTAAATGGCAGTTAATTCATCTAGAATTTTCTGGTTTTCCCTATACAAACAAGTGAACTCTGTTTTTCCTCTAGCAGTCAAATAGAGGCCCCTGTAAAGGTTTTGCCACTAAAAGTTAATGACTGAACATAATTTAAAAGTTGAATGCTCCTTTATTTATTAAAATACAAGCGTGAAAAGTACATACAAGAAATAACTATTCTAATAATCTTTATTTTTAATATCTCTATTTATGTTGATGCTCAGCATTTAATGCACACCCAAAGCATTGAAACTGGTATAAAATGTTTATAAATATATTTTTAATTCTGTGAATACTTTTAAAACATCTGTCATAAACCGCTATGAATTCTTTTTATTCTATGTGTTATACTTTTAAATGTTCTCTATACTTTACATATACTCTAATGATCTTTATTTACATTTCTCTACCTACATTGAATGTTTTTAAATACACAGCTTTAGCAATATGACAAGGATGGCAGATCTACTGTCAAACACACATTAATTCACTCAGAATGTTGTTTTTTTTTAATTTCTATTGGAATAGTATTATGCAGCATGTATCACATCGGTACTTTTGAGAAGAATGACACCATATCATTTCTTCTCTAAATATTTCAGAACCCTTTCAGAAAGCTATGTCTGACATTTTTGGCTGTTAGCAGAAATCCAAGCCTTCAGATAATGTTTAACTTGCCTCAGCTGCCACCAGATAAAGAATCAATAGCTTATATGGAGTCAGCATATGAAAAGTCCATTTTTTCTGAGGTACTTCAAAATACATAATTTCCTCATGTGTCCAGCAAAGTCAGTTAAGAATGTATATGTTGTCTGTCTTTCTGTCTGCTTTGATGTCTTCTTAATGGAGGCTAAATTCCAATTTAAAGCCACTAGCTAATAGCCAAATAAAAATTCTGCAAGCCACGGGGCACTTGGGGTAATCCCAGCTTTATTCCATAAAACTCTAAAGTATGTTACTGTGGAACAACAGTCTTTATATGAAGCATTTCCTTAATCAATGAAGATGATTAAAATCAGTAAGACTGAAGTATATCCCAAATCTTACATGTCACTTGTGCTTAACCCAGACTTTAGTATTAACAGGTTGCTTGATCCTGCAGGGTGTGCAGAACTCTCCTTTGTCCTGCCTGCTCAAGCTCTCATGGCATTGTTTTGAGGTGGTAAATATCTGTGGGATAAACATACGTACTACCTGTGTACAAAAATCCTCTCCTGTATAGCTTAAATAATATGTAACCTGTTTCACAAAGCAAATTCTGTAGTTAGTACAAAGTACTTCTTGATGTTCCTGAGAGGAAATACTGTACCATATATTCTGCAGGAGGACAGACACAATATTAGACATGAAAATCCAGTGTCTTCTGCATTCATATCTTCAGAATAAATAAATAAAATCACATGGGGTAGAAAAGCAGAAGTGGACTATACCAGCAGCAAAACATTTACAGTATCATTGGTACATCAACAACTACTCACTGGAGTAGTAGCTTAAACTGAAATGAATCACGGCAGAATCAATACCTAGTTTAATACAAAAAGGAAAAAGGAATATTTATTATCATTATTTTAAGGATGAAGACTAGAAGCAGTGTTTTAAAGTTTTTATTGTCTTTATAACTTCTTTCTTCTTTCTTCCTTCTCTTCTACTTTCATCTCTCATAACTCTGAATGTAGATGTTTGCCATGATTCCTACAAGAATCAACAAACATAATAGATAGGAATCCTTTCTGAAGGTATTTTGTATATTCAGTTTATACATATGACCAGGCTGAATGCAAGCTATTTTTTCTGCATGACTTATCCTACCATTCTTCTGTTCTGGCTGATAATTGCATACTCTTCTTGCATCTCAGTAAAAGTGTAACTTTTGAAGATCAAACTTCTTTTACTTTCTGTTTTGAAATGTCTAGTCTGGATTATATAAAAAGTTGTTTTGTTTTTTTGTTTGTTTGTTTTGTTTTGTTTTTTTCTGTTGAAGTGTTACTATACATATAGTATAGGATATAACAATAATAGAGTGCTACCAAAGTGTATAATACTATAACATGCAAAGAACCTCAAGTAATTCCCTGCTGAACCACCTTCCTTACTTTCTTCTCTCTTTTTAACCAGTTCTTCCTCTATTTCCTTATTCTTTATTAACATCTATTTCTTCTTGCTTTTTTAAGTCACATTCTTCTTATTTTACAAAAAAAAAAAAAAACCAAACACAAAAAAAACCACCAAAGAAACACAAAGGCAAAAAAACCCTGAAAATAGAGCTCCTTTATCTCTCACTTCATGTGTGTGTGGTCCACCTGGGATATGGTCTGTCTACTGATTTTTATTATTCATTTATGCCATTGGGGTATCCTAGCAAAAAGCTACCCGAACAAAGCTGATGCCCTAAGGCAACTTTGGGGAAGTTTACTTGCTTGTTTGTTTGTTCATTTCGTTGTAGTTTTATTTGACATAGATTAACATCCTAAAGTGCATCTTTCTTTGGTTATAATTGTGGGGTTTAATATAATTATCTGACTTAATATGGGAGTTCAAGTCCAATGGTCTCACAGTTTTCCTAAAGAAATCCCTTCTTTCTGTTTTCTCAAAGACACAGTTTTCTAAAACTGTGTGTTAGTCTGATGCCCTAAGCTTTTTTTGCACCAAGGGCACCTTGTCAGCTGAAGCTTAAGGAACTAAAGTGATGCTCTCAGATATTATTTGAATTGCATGGCCTTGGGGCTTCCTAAGGCAAAGATGGCTGCAAAAAAAGATAAATTTATGAACCAAAGCCATTTTTTTTTTGTTGGACAAACTAATGTGTTCATAGAACATACTTCTACATGGACCTTGAAAGACAAGTAAGAGAAATTCTTTAAAACCAGATGCCCTTGGAAATGCTTTTCTCCTGATATAAAATGATGCCCCAAAGGCATTAAGAATATCTCACACTACTCAATTCCATAAAAGTAGCAGAAAGAGTTTCCCTGCACTTGGAAGAGATATAATTTCTGCATTCTAACTGCGCAAATTTTATATGATTAAAAGACATATATTAATTGTTTTTACCTCTAGAAAATAAATTTTAAAAGAAAGCAAAACATTTTCTCTTCTTTCCCGCAGTGCTTCAGCATTTAGAAGACATCTAAAAATCAAGGTTTCATGAGTTCTACTTTGGGACATCAATCTGTCAAAGAAAGTTAATGCCGAAGAAGAATCTAACATAAATTTGGGTAAGGAGAAAGACTACTGACAAGCAGTAGTTTGTTGTCAATACTGGCCCAAGTATTGTTTAATTTGTTCATCAATGCCTTGGACGAAGGGGCAGATGCCTCCTCAGAATGTTTGCTGATGATACAAAGCTGGGAGGAGTGGCTGATACCCCAGAGGGCTGTGCAGCCCTTCAGAAGGACCTCAACAGGGTGGAGAGATGGGCAGAGAAGAACCTACTAAAATTTAACCAAGGTAAATACAGGACCTGGGGGTCCTGCTGGACAGCAATCTGTCCATGAGCCAGCAGTGTGCCCTGTGGCCAAGAAGGCCAATGGTATCCTGGGATATAATAGGAAGAGCACTGGACTGTACAACAGATTGCCTGGAGAGTTTGTGTAGTCTCCCTCACTGAAAACATTTAAGAACTGTCTGGACACAATTCCTGTACAATGTACCTGATGACCCTGCTTGGGCAATGAGGTTGGACACTGTGTTGTCTTCTAACCTTACCTATTCTGTGACTCTGTGATTCTGTGAAATAAGTATTTCTTCAAAATATGTTGGGTACAAGGAAATCCTTGTTCTTTGTCAGTCCCAGTTCAGGACTTCGCATTATTTTACTGAGGAACCCAAGAACAATTCTTTTATATCCTCTAGGATGCTTTTTCTTCTCACCCTGAAAAAAAAGTCTGAGGGAGAAATCTTAATTTAAAAAAAAAAAAAGTAAGTTATTAGTAAATTAAGTATACCCTAAAATTTTACAATGTGTAGTTTTTAACAAATAAAATTTAATTTATTTAAATGTTAATTCTTTTACATTAAAATTAATACCTAATTTTTGTAAGCAATCACACAAAAGGGTTTTTTCTTCTTTATTGTAGAAGCACAAATTTTGAATAATAAAGGATTCAAAAGAATACAGAAAGTCTTAAGGGAAGTGTTTCTTTTTTCAATATGTTTTAGAAAGTTATAAAAAAGATTTTCATGTCTCATTATAACCCCAGTTTGCTTTTATACTGATGTAACCTGACTGATTTTTGTGGGCAATTTCACATGATAAGTATTAATAGGACTGAAGACCAATGTACTTTTTTATAAGGAAGGAGAAAAATATTTCTTTTGTCTTATCAAAGCCATCACATGTACTTCTGTATTTGCTTAATGTTCAAAATATAAAGACTTTAGTGCATTCCTAAAATTATTTTAATGAGATTATTGCATAAAATCAAACAGAAATTTAACTCAAATGCTTGCAACATTAATTGACATCTTTTGAGTTTGTGCAAACAATACTGGTAGCTTTCTAATACTCTATAGTCTTTTATGTAACCAACCCTGAGGACTCCTTTCTCTTGAATAATGAATCAAGAAAATGTCTAGAAAGCCAATGGATAAAGCCAAAGAAAAATACATAATATACTACAGCAGTTTTTTCTGGATATACTGGATATATAATTCTACAAGGGCTTTTTCTACTAAGGAGCATACATATATACATTTGATTTTAAATTATGAGAGCCTGAATGAAGGAAGAGCATATTATGTTCCTTCTACATTTCTGAACATGATTTTGGCATTCAATAAAAAAATAAATGGGCTTGTATGCATATTACATTGGCAAATACTGTTATAGTCCATCTAATATATTTGTGTATATGTGCTATAAATAGTTATTCACAGGCAATTTAGTAAAACATCTGTACCCTGTGATGATCATCATATTTTTTCAACTTTTGAGTACCAGAAATAAGAATCAGAAACTTAAATTGTATGAAAAGTATATTCAGCACAGAAATCTATTACTGGTCCTACAGTATAAGTTCTAACTTGCCTGAGTGTTAGGTTACATTGAAAGAGACTGTGCTGTCCATCAAAACCCTCTAAAAACTGTTTCATTATCTGCCAGTTAAAATACAGAGATGGGTGATAATCAAGGAAACTTCTGTAATATCTGTATCATATGATATCAATCTACTATTACTACCTTCATTGTTTATTGAAATAAAAAATATTCACCTAAAATATTGAAAGAGCACACACAGATATAAAAATACCTGTGCATACCTGTGCATTTTACCCTCCTTTACATGAAGATTTTAAGCAAACTAAAGATCCAGTATCCCTACATATCAGGTTCAAAGGTATCTGTAGCCCTACTTTTTATTTCCATGTATTTGAATGAAATGGGCTACAACTCAAAAACTATAAATCTTTCAGGGCAGTATTTCACTAAGGACAATAATTTTTCAAAAGTTTCTTCATCTTTTGTTATATTTATTGCTTCACAAAACTTTTACTGTCACTTCCTCTTCGGGATTCAGTCTGTGGTACCTGTTATCTCAGAGCTCCTAAGGTTAGAGAAAACTAAAATTTAGATATCCGTGTTCAGAACTGAGGTCTCAGAGAGACAGTCTAAAGAGAGAAGGGAGTTTCACAACCCCACAGAAAAAGTTAAACTGACAAGTTAAAATGGTCAAAATATTTTTGACAACATGTAATCTGTCAAAATACACTGCTTTTCAAAGTCAAGATGGTTCTGTAGTGATTTATTGATTTTTGTGAAGATTTCTGTTATGAGATATTTGACTTTTTTTTTTGCTTCTGACCAGAAGGACTAACTTGAAACCTGAGGATCGTCTGATTCTGTTTTTTTTTCAAACTCGCAAGATGTTTTGCTTTCGTTCCAAACTGAAGTTAATTACTTTGAAAGCTGTTAAACACACATAAAAGTTGTAGCAGTGCTATGCTAATAAGATTGTCTCAAACAGGCAGAGCACACAACACTTGAGGGTTAGAAATTTGGACCAATATAATAAAATTCAATCAAAACCCAATAAGTAGTCTTAGAGCATCCAGCTATTTTCTGTGTTTGAAGAAATATACTTCACAGTCAGATGTTTTTGTTCTGTACTGGGTCGAAAGACAATCCTGTACTGCATAATATTGCTTGTTTCAGCCTCTTTCTCTCTTTCCTATCCATTAGCTTTCTTCCTTCTTCACTGTCAAAGTGACTCTGTTTCTTTCTCCTCTCATTTTTCATTTCTCCTTTCTCATTTATCTTTTACCTTTAATTGGTCCTCCCCTTTTGTTGTATTTTTTGTTTTGATTTTTTACTTTGGTTGATTTTTGGTTTTGTTTTGGGTTTTTGGGTTTTTTTGCTTTTATCTTGTGGAAATCTGCAAATCTTCACTTTACTAGCATTAAAATCTTTGATATGTTCATCTACAGTTTAAAGAAGTTCAAGTACTTGGAGGTACAAATTATGCACAAATTGTTAGTTCAGGAATTATTGCTGCTTGTAGTTGTAGAACTAATGACAGCTCTTTTTAGAAAGGAGAGATTACTTCTTTCTCCCAAACTATATCATTCAAGAAGTAAAAGTCCATGATTGTGCAAAGAAAATCATGAAGAAAAATCTTCAAATAATTTAAGGAATTCTAATTCCTTCTAATTTCCAGAGACTTCATATCTAGTACTGTCATTTTCATGTATTTCCCAAAATATTTGGGCAAGTCATGCATTGTAGAAGAAAATTGAAAGGAAGATTGGTCTTATTTGCAGATATGTGCTGGAAACAGTCACCAATGGTGCTATGGAATCTTCTGTACTCTTGTGGCTGGAAAAGGCTTAAACCATCTTGAGAAGATGAGCAGAACAATATTTCTTATCAGTAAAAGTAAAGATGTTAATGAACATATGTAACTAAGACATGATACGAGTTAGGAAGAAAGAAAATTCTGTACTTTCTGGCACTATCTGCATTAGTGATATCCAAAGAATTATGCTAATCCACCTCCCAGCATGCCAGATGAACTTCAAGCAGTAGTGACAGCTGAAGAAGGAAAAGCAAGTAGGTTTGCTTTACAAAAAAACCTTAAACCAACCAACCAACCAACCAAACGTGTTTTAAATAACTTCTAACAAGTAACTGAATAATTACTTTTATAATATTTATGAGGAACATCAAAAAAATTTAGAGAATCTGAAAAAATGCTTAAATCCTCATGAATGTGTCAGAGCATGGAGGACTCAGAAGTTAAAAACAGGATTAAGTTTGATCAACTTCTCTGCCACTATCTTCTGCAGCATGTGAAGTCCACAGCTATTGGAGAAATCATAATACTGAAGGTAATTGCTTCAGGATATTTAAAGTTTTCACTGTATACATTCACTGATACAATATTTTGGTAACAGATTGAATGAAAAAAGGCTGTTAAATAATAATATGATACTTTATGACAATAGTAATTATTTTCTTTCTAAATTTCACGAAAAATCTGATATATGCGAATGCTCAAAACCAGACACAATTACCATAATATTCATCATCAAGTCCAACCTCATTCTCACACTCACGTTGTGGCATTCCAGTTAAACGTTATTTAGTAAATACTGGCAGATCAGAGTGTAATCAGATATGCAAATCCCAAGTACAGCTTTAGAAACATTAACAGACAAACATCTTAACAAGCATCTGTTAAAATGCATTTAAAACCAGTCTGTGTGCTTCTAACATTCTCTGCACTTGCTTGTAGTCAACGTTCAAAACACAGAAAGTCCTTTGAAAAGTTCAAATTCTCTGAAAAGCAGTAATCTACCATTTAGAGAAAAAAAGAGGTACAGAAAATTTGTATTGAGAAAAAGCCTAAAAAACTTTGTTTTAAATGTTTCAGAGAAAATTACAAATACCTTAAGGAGGTACTAATTAGAACAATTCCTCAACTAACACTTAGACACAGCAAGGCTATAAAAATTTTAAAAAAATGTTAGTTTATTCAGTTGTGCAGAAATATTTACAGAATCTACAGTTATTACTAATAGAGATGTTTATTCCTATAATTGAACTTTTAAAAAATTGCAGTGCTGTATAAGTTATAAAACTGGCAGTTTTACTAAGCACTTGCTTAGTACATTTACTTAAAAAATCTCTCTATATAAAAGTGACAGCTGAGGAAGAGATAATGAATATATGAAACATCTTTATCTCTATGCAGATGAAGTGTATGTTCATGTCCTTGATTTAACATTCACAGAAAATCAACGAACTTAAAGAGTAATATGAAAAAATATTTGTGTCAGCACTTTTAGAATAATCATGTATTTCAATATAGCAATACACAGTTTAATGAGAATGGCTTCAAAATAAATCAAAACACTGGTGTTTTTTGGTGGTTTTTTTTTTTTTTTGAAAGGTTTGTTGATCACTGAAATGTTCCAAAGAATAAAAGTAATTCCTGACAAACACTAAGATCTTCAAAGAAGAACAAAAGGAACCTTTATTTAATGTTTCTACTTAATAATACATTTACAATTAATGATATTTACACAGTTAATAAATTCTAGACTGAAGCACAAGTTCAGAATCTGATATCTGTTGACATTAAACAAAGCAGGTTTTCATTTAGTAGTCAGTTGAAACAGATTGTTGTAAACAATCTAAAAAGTGTCCAAGGTTATTTATTTCTTTTCTTCATTTATGTGCAATTTTGTTTTTATATTTATGAAGGAACCCAATTTTCAGTAAATAAAAATGAATGGAAAACAAATATTGTAGGATTCATCTGGGAATAGTGTGTTATCTTCATCTTCCAACTTCTTTCTCAGCTTTATTTGTCTTTTGGGGGCTGCTGCTTTCTTATTTCCTCTAATACATGCATTGACTAGTGCAATTTCTCTCCCTCTCAGATGTGGCAGGAAATTTCATGTGTTTTGATAATAAGTGAGTAGACACCTAAACTCAAATCCCCACAAGCTTACTTCTGACATTCTTTAATATTATGATTTATCAAGTATTTCCACAGTTCCCTCCTGGCTCCTTTAAAAGACATTTTAAATGGCTTTACAATAAATCTGTTTAGTGGCTGTCTAATTTGACACACATTTTGACACAGTCAATTGTCACACATTTAACATATCACATGAAAAGAGAAGAAGCTTTTGAACTCTTTAAACTTTGTTCTGTATGAAAAATATAGTGTTATTATAGTACTAGGACTGTAAGCAGTGATTGGATGATTGAAAAACCCAATTTATAGCTAACTACCTTTTAAATACTGCTATGCTACCTTAAAAACCAATTACTTATATTCTTGTCAGTATCTGGCTATCAGACTAAAGGACCTCTTAATGCATAGTCTAATTTGCCTAAAAGAAGTTAGAATTGCATTTAATACTGAGAATATGTAAATGGATTTATAAATATATTATAAAAATAATTGAAGGGCATATTAGAGAATTAGTGCATTGAAAATATTGGATGTCGATAAAATAGTTACAGAAAATAGCAGTAGGATTAACATATCTAGCAATGTGTTACCTATCAACTTCGTGCTCCACTGATCTGAATTTTAGCTAAGAATTTTTAGTTTGGTTTTAGAATTGGTTTAAAAATTATCATTTAATGAGACTTTAAAACTAATTTGCATAATCCTCAAAGAAAATATTGTTCAACATTCAAAAGAGCTATCAGTATTCTTTTTCAAAGCTCCTAATAATGCCAGCTTCAAAAAGGAGGATGTTTATGACACCAAGATAAGAAAATACAAATACAATTGTTAATAACTGTGTAATTACAAAAAAAATACTTTTCCTAAAGTCATAGCAGAGATACCTTGCAGTGTTTATTTCACATTTGTCTACTTATTCTTTCCTGTTTAACTGTTGCTCAGGAAATTCATGACTACAGTCTATAACAAATAAACTTTATACAACTGAAGAAAACTTCATGAAAGCAAAAGCTCTACTGTCTTAGAACTTATTGTTAAAAGTCATCATCACCATCATGGCTAGGCTTTGCGAACAAAGATTTGGGAAGGGCTTTACACACCCTTGCTGCAGGTGCGCTGATGGCTAAAAAGGCCAATGTGAGATAGGTAAGTCCAACTGCAAAAGGCACAGTGGAAAGTCTCCATTGGCAGTATTGGCGAGGCACAGTTCTTCCTGTGTTGTCTTTTTTCCCCAAGACGGATTCTGTGTGTGTTCTCAAAGGAAGCAGCAGCGCTATGGATGGTGTGTCTCCATTTCTCCCGATTGGAGGCCAGAGTGGACCATTCACAGTGGCCAATATGGCCAAGGCCAAGGTATTGTTTCAGGGAGTCCTTGTATCTCCTCTTCGGGGCTCCTCTCTTGTGGCAGCTGGTGGTGAGTTCACCATAGAGCACAATCTTAGGGAGGTGGTGATCCTCCATCCTGGGGACTCTGTCCACTCTGTCCAGAGGTGTTCACAAGTCTTATTCAGAAAAGATCTGTAAATGGATGAATCTGCCAAAGGATACAGATAGCAAGTTACAAATACAGCCATGGGTTGGGGTGTCAGTGGGCTGTAACTGGCTAGAAGTGAATCATATTTTATATCTTCATATTACTGGAAATAATAATATGTCTTCCTTTCTTTTTTTCTGCTGACAAATGTGAAAGAGGACACCATGAAGGTCCTAAGAGGGATTCTCAGCCCTGAGCCCAAATCAGTGGATAAACAATAGCTGTCTCTTACAAAACTCATTCCTAATACTGATATCTCAGGCAGGCATATTTCCTCTGATTTTCTACCCTGCTTTTTCAAAGAGGCAAATGAAGACAAAATGAGGCCTGAAGGTAGGGTAAGCACATAGAAATTATCTTCTGCTCCTGACTCACCTTTTGGCAGAAAAGCTAAAAAAGCATTAGTTGAGGATGGGAGATTGAAGACCAATGTGTTAATAGGGTGATTGATGGTTTTTTATGAATTAATTGAATGTAAAAGAGGAGATTGCTTCTGCAATTTCTTTAGACTCCAGTAGACAATCAAGCCAGAACACTTTACCCAGCAGAGCAAAAAGGAACTTATTTATTTATTTAAATAGTCTATTTCACTATCAGAAAACTTATTTAAATGCAGTATTTTCAAAGCCTGAATGCTTCCCCATAATTAGGTAAAACACATTGAATTGTTTGTCTACAGAAGGCCACATGTTGGCATAAAAGTGACCCCAGGACATCTATTTCAGGGACTCCTGAAGGAGTAAAATAGCTTTTTTTTAAAGTAGCAAACACTGATGAAAAACCAGACGTGTTTGGCCTTTTGAAGATCTCGTATTACTCAAACTTTTCTCAAAGCCTTCAGGTTTTCATTTTCCCTGTTTTACAGTTTGCTGAAGATTCCTGTGAGGTGAAGTCCAGAATGGAGATTATTTTAGAGGTGATATAAGTGGCATTCTAACCTGCAAGGGATATCTTCTGTGCCAAGAAGGAGTAAGAACACATGTAAGGGCTCTTATGAATGTGAAATATTATTCTGAGAGGCAGCCAAAGAGCACTGTATAATAACCTGGATTCCAGGATTTATTACATTGGATGACCAGACTTGTTTGCCCGCAGGCTGAGGATGGGTGAAACAGGTCATGGAAGGGAGTCAGAGAGGCCACTGTCTGAAAGAACTTAAAAGGGGACATGATTTGTTCTGTATGTAAAGAAGGTCAGAGCAAATTACAGATTTATTGGAGTAAAGTGCGCCTGTTCATGCCCCCTAGCTATAGCTATTTAGTACTTGATGCAGTTTGACAAGCTGGCACACGTGATTGCAAATTAGAGGCAGCCCATTCTCTTTAAGTTCAACCTGCTGAAATGTTCCTTTGACAAGTGACATTCCTTGTCCCAGTGGAACACCTTTCTGGTGTCCTCACTGAAGTTAGTAAACACACTCAAATGAACTTATTTCCAGTATAAAATTGTGCAAGAGATTTAACCCTCTGAACTCATGATCATCCTGAAATAATCTGATAACTAACTTTTGAGGTGCATTGTTATTCAGATGGGAATGGATGAGGCAAGGGAAGGAATGTGAAGTACAACGTATAATACATGTTTGCACCCTTGTATCTTAATACCAGAAAGATTTGTTAGACCTCATCAGCAAAAGCAGTATGCCCTCCTACTGTTCCATGTGTTAGGCATTAGGGCCAGTATCAGGGTGGCAGTTCTGTCTCCTGTTACAGAAAACAGACCAAAGCACCTTTCTTAGGTACCACTTGTCCCAATAACCACAGCAGACATCATTTCTGTGTGGACGCTTGGAGAAAAAAAAAGGCTTCTCCTTCCAGATAATATGCTATATATTTATCTAGTAGACTTAATGAGTAAGGTCAGGTATACATACTAATTACTGTGGGCAGCAAAGGATTTGGGTATATTTGGCAAGTCCAAGTTATTTCCTGCTGAGGTATGATATGGGTGTGATCTGGAGGAGTCACGCGTACATTGTGTCCTACTGAGACAAACTTTGGCTTGAGAATACAAACCTAAACTCAAGCACATTTTTCAAAGTCCACACAGATGGGAATCTTTATGTGTTTCAGGATACAGTAATCTCCTTCAAATACAGCTCAAAGAATAGTGTGGCTGTGATTAAACAGAACAGTTAGATTCAATTTACATTTTCATTGAAGAAGCTGTATCAGTTTGAAACACCTAGTAGAAAAAACTGAAATTTATATATATTGTTACAAATCAGGTAATTTATTTCTACCTTTATTGTAACTGTATGACTTTTTTTTCACAGGAACTCTACTTCTTTTAATCTGAAAACATCATGCATTTAGTTATTACAGTTAAGTGCCTGAATTTGCATCCTTTCATGAAAAAAAAAAATTGTGGATTTTTAATTTAAGCTTTTTACTTGACTAATAATAGTGACTAATATACTCAGATAATACCAATTTCAATATTATATGCTATTTGCAATGGATAATTTTACAGGTTTAGGTAAGGACTTGAATACTATGATAATAGTATATCAAATAGTATGTCTTGAACTGTTAGGATAAAACCTCAGTATTTTCCTGTGAATTACTGGTATTTTAGGCTCTTCTAGTCTTTGAAGACTTTTAAGTTGTGTATTTTGAGATATCATTTGGTTTTAAATTAATCTATTGAGGCTTTACTGTCTTTTGCAGATGTTTTCCAACAGTTATACTAAATTAAGCAATCAATATATACAATATATTTTACACATCTGGAGCCTCCAGAGATATCTTTGCCAAAGAATTATGCACCAATTACATGGTATTCTTCACAGAAATCTTTCAGAAAAAGCCCTGAAGATGCCAGTGGTGAATAAATGCCTTAGGTTTAATATTTAGGAACAAGTGCATCATGCTGTAGAGAAGAATACACTAAAAGGCATAGAATCAGCAAAAATTAGTTCAATATGTGATCTGGTAACAAAAACATCCAAATATAATTTGCCATGAGAAGAGGAAAGCAATGTCATCAGATCAAATTAAACACTGGGTTTTTTTTTCCTGTAAACTGTTCCCAAAATTGCAGCTAAGTTTTCACACAAATCAGGTTTTTTGTTTTGTTTTGAGGGGTTTTTTGGGGGGGCTGTCTTGTAAATTTTAAAGTGATTTTCTTCGAAATTAGTCTTGCTGGATAATGTAGTTCAGAAATAGATGCCAATGTGAATGATGGAACTAAAAAGGCCAAATTTGGGGATGAGAGAAATAAAAGGTGAAAATAAGAATGATTTAATGCTTATATTTGTTTTCAATAACCCATAGTCACAAAATGGAAAGATGTAACAGATGCTGAAGATAAATGAAGAAGACACACCAACAGTAACACAAATGTTGATGGTTGTCCATGGAAATATAAGCCCAGTTGAGAGGATAGAATTCACCAGGAGTAGCCACTTAGTTCTGTTTTAGAATAGAACAAAACACATATACTTCCTAAAACCAATATTTTTCTATCATTGTTAAAATGTCAAAAACACTGTGGCACTTTGATACCTCTTTTTCCAAATGTCTCTTACATTAATTTTTCTACAGATAAGAGAACAGTCTGGCAACTGAGCTGACAATTTTGTGCAGCTTTTAGTATGTACTACATAAAATTATACTTGAGCTTGGTTTTTGCTTTAATGGTGAGAAAATTATTCAAGGTTTACCAGATATACACACAGAGACAAAGGAATATAATTTTACTACACCTAGTAAATTACCTCTGAGAAGGTTAACGCTCTTTCTTACCAACAGCCAGTCTTATTGACCCAATCAATGTATTAGAAAGAACAACATTCCTAACTTCTGAGTCTTAATAGGAGATATGGAAGTAATTTCTTCTCACAATTTCTTGAAGTTGCATAAAAAAGTGCATACATCATTCTATGAGAATCAGAGAATCACAGAATATGCCGAGTTGGAAGGGACCCACAAGGATCATTGAGTCCAACTCCTGGTCCTGCACCCATTCCCAAGAGCCTGAGAGTATCATCCAAATGCTTCTTGAACTGTCAGGGTTGGTGCTGTGATCACTTCCCTGGGGAGCCTGTTTCAGTGCCCAACCACCCTCTGGGTGAAGAACCTCTTTCCAATACGTAACCTAAACCTCCCCTCACACAACTTCAGGCCATTCCCTCGGGTCCTGTCACTGGTCACCACAGAGAAAAAATTAGTGTCTACTTCTCCTCTTCCTCTCACAAGAAAGTTGATATATATTTGTCTTTGCAGGGTGCACAGTTGCAAAGGAATCGTATGTTCTCATTTTCCGAACTATTTAATGATTTAGAAAATATGTCTAACATACAACTTCTCAGTTCCATGTGTAGGAATGAGTTCCAAGGATTTTTGATGTCTTGTTAGAAAGCGTTTTGTACTGTTAGTCCCTTTTTGTTTAACTAGTTTTTTTTAAGCTATGATGAGAGGTTAAGTAGTACCAAAAATCTATTTTTCTTAGTCCTTATTGTATGCTTGTAGTTTTTATTACTTATATGGGGGTCTAACTGAAACAGTTACAATCATTTTATTTTTGTCTCACAATGGACTTTTTATACGTTTACTATTTTTTCTTATGATCCCCTGCATGTTCGTTTTCCTGACGGGGATCAGTACCACATCAATAACATGGAATGAAAAAGGCAGGCACAGCTATAGAAAAGAAATTTTCATTGATCATATCAAGAGGCCAGAGTTACATGCTGAGAAGTTTGGATTTACCAGCAAAACGCCTGACTGCCCATTCTTCCCCTGAGGCTGTGGTAATACAAGCAGCTCTTCAGAAGCCTTGGGTTTTCTATCTCCACTTTGAGCCATCACTTTAGAGCCAGCACTGATCAGACCTCTACCAGTTTTTGTATTTTAACTCTTTTTACTAAGATGAGTTTCAGTATGGTTAACACTGGTGGCTGCAAACATTTTGTTTATACAGCTGTCTCCATTATTACTATCACAAGAGAAATTTGTATAAAAAGGATGGAAACTCTTAAAACCTAAAGAATCTATAGCCTGTTTCCAGGTTTTATAAAGCAGAAATTCTGTTATCCATGGAAGTACTGCTGTGGTGGCCTTGGGTAGGGTGGGTATTCAAGTCATGCAGTACTGCCATCTAAATAGCTGTTTGCAGACTTCAACAATTTGGATTCCCAATCTAAATATTTGATCTGATTGCTGTACTATGATATTTTCAGAGAAATTATGTCTGAACTGCTTCAGAGGAGTATATTCAGAGAAATACTGATGGCAGCTACTATACTTAAAACAATTTAGAAAGTTAAAAAGGCTGATGTGAGAGTGCAGATCCAACACAAATGTCTCCCTGGTTGACAAAAACTGATCTACTACATTTAGCGCAGTATAATAGTTCATCTGAGTCTATGCCAATTTTCCTTCAGACAGAAACACCTCATATCAGGCAAATGCTTGCACAGCAATCTCAGAGTCACCTGGCTACATGTTTTCAGTCCCTTAAACTTTAGAGGCTTCTGAGTTCTCCTGGGTGTCTGCAGAGCTGTTCCTCTCACACATTCTCACGCATTACTTCTCTGTCTGCAACTGTGCCTGGGAAATACCTTTTTTTTCCTCTTCTTAAATATGTTATCACAGAGGCCTCACCTTCTCTGGTTGGCTCGCCTTCAACCAGCAGTGGGCCAGTCTTGGAGCTAGCTGGTATTGGCTCTGTGGGACATGGGGGAAACTTCTGGCAGCTTCCCACTGAATTCACCCCAGTAGCCACGTCTGCTACCAACACCTTGACATGTAAGCACAGTACATTAAAAAATGTATTTTATTCCATTAGACACTTTTCCCTATGACAATACGCAGGCTAGATTGGGTATAAGGAACAAACTGGCACAGAAAATTTTCTGATAAAGTGTGTCAAAAAATATTTCTCATCTTGCTCAAACTATTACCCCACTCAAGGTTTCTCATCAAGGTTAAGTCAGTCCATTGTTTATTATAAATTTTGAGCACAGCATAACTGTAAAGGTTCTTTCATTTTAAGCCCAAAGCCTCTCATGAATGTCCACTAATTCCAAGTAAATCAAAGGGTTTATTTGGTTTTATAAAAAAACAGACTAAACTGCCCTGTGTATAGGTGAATTTACAGTAGAGATTTTGTCAGTATAATTATTTAATTAAAAAATCACATACCATCCAATTATTATTATGCTAGTGAACATTTTCTATACAGTTTTATCTTAATTCATTTTATTGGCAAATAGAGCAAAGGAGTCAGCTCTCCCTGTTGCTACATATTCATGGACTGCAGCCATAAAAGTCCATTCAATCATCCAGTATATTCTTTTTGTGCAATGTAAGACTTCAAATTAATTTCTGCTTGAGTTAGAGCAGCATGGGGGAACCAACTTGCATTTAGGAATTTAAGAATAGCAAATGCTTATCACTTGATCATGATGTGTCTCATGCTGCTCTTAAAACTACTTTATTTATGACATGAATATATCTAGCTGCAACTACAAGGCATCAGGTATTATGTACTTTTTTTCTGATAGATTGAAGAAACTTCTCTTGTCAATCAGCTGTCCCCTTTAATTATAAATCTTTGTTATTAACAACATGAGTTCTCCAATTCTTTCTGTATTTCTGATGTTCTTCTTTTACCCTGTTCCATTTAAGCCATGTCTGACGGAAACTCCAAAACTAGCTGTTTCTAGCCTAAAATGTCAGTAGTCTAAGATCTGAGCTGAGAAAGTTTGGAGATTTCCCAGAGATATTAGATCACAATAGTTTTATTTATCTATCCACGGATTACATCATTCCTGTGAGGTACAGCATGACGGTCAATGTTATTCTCAACTAATTATTCAATTTACTCCAAGAGTTTCTCAGACTCTGCTTTACATAACAGTATACCCAGCTGCAAATAAAGCCTAATTTTGCCTTTGTATATTTTTGAACAACAGTACGCTTAACTGTATTTAACATTTTTCATTTGGTAGACCAAAGTTTACTTTAAAACTCAGACTTTAAAATATCAGTAAATGGTCTTACTCATCTATTTCAATCATATTTCTCTTAGCATGCTCAGTGAATAAAAATGCTTTCCGACCAGACATAGATAATGAACAATAGTAAAACACAGAAAATTATCAGATCCAGCGGGGTCCCACTAGAAACTACTAAGAGTTTTTCAACTCTCAGTTAATTTTAAAATTTTCCACCTACACAGTTTTGCATCTATTTATTATGTGTGACACTGATTTTGTACCCTCCTTCATTATTACACAAAGTGCGGTACAAGATCAAGACAAAGCCTCATGGTGCAATCGGTGTATTTAATGAATCCCATTTTAATTGTCAAAAAAAGTTGTAGTGATGTTGAAAAAGTTATAAATCAGTTTAATGAGATTTATTTTCCATAAACCCATTTTGACTGGCATTAATTATATTTACCTTCCTTATTTCTTTATTAATCAATTGCTCTCTCAGCCTCTCTCCATTACTTTTTCTGAGATCAATGTCAGATTGACAGGCCTAATATCACCCAGGTCATTCAACTCACTTCTCTTGAATATTATCACAATATCATTTTTTCTTTCAGTTTCTGGATAACTGCTCCAGTGTTTCAAAAATTACAGCAAATCAATGTTATTAGCACAGAATATTCACTGGTAAAATATTCTGTAACAAGTTAAGTAGACTCTTTGATTAGAAGCCTCAAAGTTTAGCACATGCTGTGCAACATTAATCCAATAATCAAGAAAGAAAGAGTATACCTTTTTTCAAATAACCTAATACAGCATCTGATATTTTCATAAATGCAGAACAGAAAACCATAAATGTAATCATTAATGGAAAAAAAATTAGAATTTTTCCTGACACTCACAAAACCTTCTCCTTTTTAATCTTACATTAGCTACATTTCAACATGGGTCTTTCTAATTTTCTTTCAGATTCCTAATTTCTTAGCTGTATTTTTCCATTTGTAACATAGAGATGTCTTAATTAATTTTTTAGCTGCTGGTTGTGGAATCTCCATCTCCGGAGAAATTCAAAAAGCTGTCTGGACACGGCCCTAGGCTACCAGTTTTACATGTCCTTGCTTGAGCAAGGCAGTTAGGCCAGATACCCTCCAGAGGTACCCTCCCTACCTAAACCATTCTACGGTCACATAAAGATAAGACCTACTCACAGAAAATTCTAAGTTGGAAGGGACCCACAAGGATCATCATGTCCAACTCTTCAGTGCATGGCCTTGGCATTATTAGCACCAGGCTCTAATCAACTGAGCTATTTTCCCTGTGTCAGATGTAACAATTTTTTAGTAAGGAAGTCGCCAATTGTATTTTTTCTGTTTTCAATATTTTAGTTTGATCTCTGAAGCTATAGCCAATATTTGAAAGCTGCAGTGAATTCCTCTTTCACAGGCCAAGGTTTTCACTCCGAGTCCTGTAAATTAGTAGTTGGAGTCACTCACACTCTTTAACATAATAATTTGGTAGTCTATGTCAGTTAAATATATTTCCAAATTCACTGAATAAATTCACTAGTCTACTGTTGTTTCTGAGCTATAATTGGGTACTTTTTAAAAATGTTCTCCTTTTCTTTATTCCTATTCAGTTCTTCTCTCATTCAGAACTGCAAAGTTGATTCAATGATGATCTATCATGATAACTTTTCTTGCAAAGTTTATAAAGTAGTTTTTCTACCTTTAATGCCAAAACAAATATTTTTATTCATAGATGGAATGTTATATATAGACTAGATATACTATATATTTAAATAAAACTTATATTGGGGTAGATTCAGTTCCTGATTAAGACAGTATATTTAGGTCATGTTGTTTTCTACTCAAAATGGCCCAAGAGGCTGATGTCAATGCTCTCTAAGAGTCTTCAAGTCATTCAAGTCATCCACACAGGTCTGACATGGTATTCAGAAGAAACCCATGATCTCTCAATATTTCTTAAATGACTCAGTCAAGACCTTAGAATACACACAGTCAGGGTGTGCTAAGTACACAGTGTACTGAAATTTCAGCTACCATGAGCAATGGAGGCTTGTTTCAATTCCCTGCAGACAGGTGTCCAGTGTCATCTAAGATGCTCTAAAATACCTCTTCTTCAGATTTTAGAAATCTGTGTTTTAAAGTGTAGAGCAATGAAAACTAGAATTAAGCTTCTAATCATCCAGGTTCGCTTTCTCTGGAGAGAGGTTCCCCTTTTCTGCTGTACTTTTCCTTCATTTAAAAGCATTTCAATCATTTTTGAAACAGAAAGAACACTCATTTTTCTTAGTTTAAATTTGTATTATTTCTATGGAGCAATAACAACAATTTCTATGCAATTATCAACTTCTTGAATTAATGGTTCTTAGTAATATACATGACTGATATTGTCTCCTTTGAACACTTATTTTCCCAGTATCAGAAAAGAAAGCTTTTAGGTGTAAGAAAATTGGGCATCTTGACTGTGGCCTTTTTGCTTTATTGATGAATACCTGCAAAAGTTATTTATATACTGTGGTAGTGGACTTAATGGAAGAAGTCATGCCAGAAATGAGTTTGTGAAGGAGATGAAGAAACAAGCTAAAATGCCTTAAAAACTGAGGTTTTTACTGTGTTGTTAAAATGGAGTTCTTGGGTTTTTTTTTTACTGAATCATCTTTCTCCTTCCCAAAACCCTTTGAGAGAACTCTAATCTCCCTACTTTAATATGTAGGAATTCTTTCTTGCAGGTCTATGTGAAGTCCCCTTATTGGCCCTTAGTTAGCCCTTTCCCCATTGGTTGTTAAACCTATAAATACCCCTGACCATGTGAGTAAACTCTCTCTCTCTGCACCCTCTCCAGTCGTCTCTGTGTGGGTCTCTCCCGAGGCATCTCAGGGACCGCGCGGGTGGGAGAGGTGAAGGGGGAGAATCTCCCATCAGCTGTCACAATATACTTGGATTTTCAAATAAAGGCTCATGAGCAATGTAGCGGAGTCTTAGAAGCAGAAGTTCAAGATTAATTTCTAATTTCAGCTTCCTGGAGTGGTTGCTTCTTTTAGATAATGAAAACTGTCTTTTCTTATTATATGTCAATAGGATTTTTTTTCATATTATAATTTTGGCCTTTCAAAATCAGAATTTTCTTCATATCTCCATGTTTGCATTTTAATTGGATGAGACTATCCAGCAGATTAGAACAAAAATGCCAACTTGTACTTCTAACCTTATTATTTAAAAACTCCAAGGAACCATATGACTGTGGCATTACTGTGGTGTTGTTGTTTCACTACATAACCAAGACAGATGGAGTGCATTTATGGCTATTTGGAGTGTTTGACAAATACTAAAGGAAAATTGCTATATAAGCAATGTATAAATACAGTCAAGCAATTTATTTCTCATTTTCTAAGAAGCAATTTGATAAGAAAATGTTTGCAGAATTAAGTGAATGGCTGCATTATACATGTTAGTAAACAGACTGGATTATTTCCTTCTTTCTCCTTGTGATAAGCAACTTTGCACTTTCCTAGGTGTGACTTTATTGGTGTATGAATAATTCAGCTTTTTCAACTAACTTATCTCAAGAAGGAGTGCTATCCAATATTTTTCTTTCCCTTTCCTGCTATGCCCTTTGTCAATTTCTCTTTATGAAATAAATTGTTGAAATATAGACAAAAGAAAGATAAAAGTTCCTTAAGGCACAGTGAGTGAAACAAAAGAATATTCATTTTGCAGAAGTTATTCTTGATTTACTCTTGACAGGTGTAATTGAATTAGATTTCTAGGGGAAATAGAAAGTGTTGATTAGAGATGACAAGCACATTTTGACAGCTTTTTGTAGCTTCAGCATGCTGTATGAGTAATTCAGTAATATATGAATGGACATAATATTACTGAATTCATTAGTTAAGGTTGACATCCATTCTTGTCAAACAGTCAAAATTCAGATTAAAAGTATAGTAGTTCATATAAGCAATGCTACATCATCATTCATGAAAATTCAGTGACAGAGTGTCACAGAGAGCTGGAATCCAGTACACATGCACAAATATTTTGAATAGATTGACTTATTTGCTGTGAAATGAAAATTCAGGTCAACCTGGGTATATGCAATATCATTGGGTGGGTATCATTGACTTCATGCTTAGATTTTCACATAACTTATTTTTAATTGAATGAGGAAAAGTAGGAGGCTTTTTTTCTACATTTTTCATAATATGTGCAACAAAAAAGTAAGTCTCACAGAGCTATTAAACATAGGGAAGCCATTGTATCATAATATTAATAATTTAGGTAGAAATAAGAGTTGCACTGGTCATTTGCCTCAACTTGTGTCTTTAAAATCGTGTGCTTCAAGACATCTAAAATGCATTTGGACATATAACGAAGTAGACTTGTTTAAAGACATGCTTTAGATTCAACTGTATGAAGCTGTACTTCTGAGAAATAAGTTCTCTTTTTTGGTGGCCAAAATAAAATAGTGCCCTGCTTGTTAAACTCGTTTGAAAGTTCTTTTTTTAGTCTTGTCTGTTCATCTTTTTGTACTATTGTGGAACCAAAATGACTTCATATTAAAAAAATATCAGAATTCCTTAAATTCCAGAACTCCCAAGACCTATGTTATATATATCTAATGGCGACTAATTATATATATTAACTTGCCACATATAATACCACATTAAAAGTCAAATGAAAACATTTTGCAGCACAGACTAAAGTCTAAAGTCTTTGAACATGCTCACACATACATTTTACAATTCTTTCTGCATACTTCAACTGCTTAAAAGTTGACCTTACAGAAAGCCTTTGGGGTAAAATATGTGAATGTTAATAATCCTCTAAACACTTATTTACATTATAAACTCTTAAAGCTTCAAAGGAACTGTCACAGGCTTCTCTCCCAAACATTTCAGTCCCATGTCCATTCATCATTTGCTTTTATCATGTTAATTCTCAGAGAGAGGAAAAATTCCAGGCTGAATGAGAGACTTTGGCACTTGGAACAAGTGGGGTTTTTTCCAGGGAGTAATGTTCTTTGATTTCAGCCTTTGTTAAAATAATTTCAATCAGAATTTTATAGAATCCATTTATAAAAAGCTGTGAATTTCATGTGAGTTTTGTAAAGTTAATATTATCAATATCAGCATGACACAACTTTGCCAGGGATTCCAATTAGGAGGGAACTCAGAATTGCTTTGCTCAGACTGGTAGGCACAATCTCTTCAATGGAAAGTTTACATTCCAATTTTAATCACAAAACTGTAAGTGAGTATAACAGATTGCAGGAGAAAAGTGGTGACAAAAAATTATTAGGGTTGATGAAAACTATTTGACAGAATACTTTTAATTGGAAAATGTTGTTTGAATCACACTGTTAGTGAGATTATGCCATCTGAGATGAAATTTATGTTGCTAGCACTTTCTAAATTAAACTTCTCATAAAAAAAAATCAATGAAAGTAGCTATTTATTCTCTATTGTGGTTTATTTTGTAATTTCTTTCATATTTTTGCATTCTTCAGTATATTATTTTATTAGTTCTACATTTTAGGTGTTTAGTAATAGCAAAATACAGTATTTAGTACTACTCCTAAGTGTCAAAATAAATAGTTTAAATGTGTTACTGACTTTTATGTTATCTTCTATTTCTTCAGTGCTAACTTAATTGAAATATCTATATTTCTAGATTAAGACATCTTCTACTCATGGAATGTCAGATCACTTCATTAGAGCACAAACAAGATTTCTGCCCTTGAAAATAAGATAAGCTCTCCAGGTTCTGACTGGAGGCCTGGCTGTTTCAAATATAGCTTATATATCAGTCCAAAATATTTTTCAAGAGATCAGAAATTATGCCATGTTTGCAAAGGCTGTGCTGAATGTACATTGTTCAAGAATTTGGTTTCAAACCTAAAGAGTTCAAAGTCATGGCAAAAGCACACAAAAATTCAATTTACCCTCCTTTACAGATGTACAGATCCTAGAAAATCCTTGCTGCCCAGTTATAAGCTTCCTTTTAGAAACCTTTCAATGGAAAATAAATAAAAGTGAAAAAATTTCTGAAGGAAGAACATTGCCATATGTTCTCTCCTTATAGTCACATTTTTCATCAATTGTCACACAGGAGAAGTGTAATAGGGTCATATTTTATTGTTTTACTACTGTATTTTAGAAGATAAGAATGCATTTAAAATATCTTATAAACTTATTAGAAAGTTGAAAATTAAATAAAATTTAAAACCCTGCATTATCTTAACTGTATCACGCACTGTGATATTTTAGAACTATTTTATAGAAATCTCACAGAAAAAGTCATATTGTGTGACAAGAAATGACAAAGAAGCATATTTGATTTTACATTCTTCTAATTCATAAAGGATTTCCTAATGAAGATATAACTTATGCAGCATATCTATCAAAAAACTCCAGTTATAAAGGAACTGCTTTAAAGTGAAACAAACTCATCATAGAAAGTTAGTTGTTATTTCAGTATAAGTAAATTTAGTATGATGGGCTAAAATCAGAGATAAATAAATGAACCTACTCTGAACTGCTTTTGACTTGCAAGTTTCTTGCAAACATCTAGTCACAAAACTCAGCATTTTGAGCATTCTTTACAGTCTAGGTGTGCTGTGTGAGCACATAGATATGAATTGTATTTGCTATAGGAAACTCTCATAGCTGTGGTTTAGCATAAGCTTTCTGAAGCTGCATTTTATTTCTGAAAAAAAATATGAAGTTTATCTAATTGAATTCTATGATTTAGAACGTATTTGTTAGGGTTATAAGGTTGATCCACTTTCAACTGATCTGGGAAAAACATGTGCAACTTGTGACATCAGTATCATTGCAGTGTGACCACTTTATATGATTTCTATACTCTATAGTGAGGAATAACATTTACTGTACTTAAAAATTTATTTTGTTTTCCTGTAGCTAGTGATTGCTGAGAAACATAATCCTAGTTTTTTTACCATTTCCTTTAAGATTCAAACTTACGTTACTTTTAATAGTTAGAATATACCACTAAAAATGAGTGATGGAAACACTGAAATATCTCTCAGGAAATGAAAACTGAAAAAAAAAATAATTTAAAGCAATAAAGAGTTCTAAAAGGGAAAAATAATATTATAAGAGTAAACAACTCTGAACTACAAACATTTTTGAATAAATAGACCTGCAGAGCAGCAGTGTGCATGCTGAAGTCCAATATCAAAGAAAAATGTTGTTCTTCTGAGCACATCCAGTGCCTGACTTTGCCTGACTACTGGATGAAAAGAGGAATGGGCAGTTTTAGAATACACAAAAGTAGCTGTATTTCAGCTTTAAACATATTGACCATTGTTCTTTATATGGGACAGGATTGATTAATGAAGTTTGTTGGAAAGTATTCTGTCAGTTACAAATAAGTAGTGAATGGAAATTATTACGTTCTTTTGTATCTCCATGCTCTCCATTCATTTTGTCAAATTTGAATGCCTCTTAACTTAGCCTTGGCTCTCAAAATAGCTTCCACAATCATTCCCAGTTTACTTTTCTGGGTAGTACATGTTCATTCATCAGATTTCGGATATGGTGTATCTTACTGCCAATTGTTCTTAGTTTTGAAAAGTATTTTGAGGTCAATGAGCCATATTCTGTGTTCATGATGGGTACATTAAGCATTTCTGTCATTTTATAACAAAATGGGAAGTACTAGCTCTGAATATTTTAATTTATTCATCTCTCCTGCAGCACATATTTTCCCAGCAAATTAAGCTGTAATGTTTGTTTTTATTTTAGGTGTTAAAACTAAAGACGTGAAAGCAGATCTCATGCAAAGAATTCAAATAAAAGTCTCCATTCCAATCAGAGCTCCAGCTGTGCAGTTAGTAGGGCAGCAGACAGAGAAGTGACAGAAAGCAGTATAATTAGAGGAATTGAAAAGAGATCTAAAATCAGGAGTACCCTTGCTCCAGTACCAGAAGTACCAGCAAGAGCAAAGAGGCTACTACAGTACCTCTAAACTTTAGAACATGGGGCTAAATTTATAATGTAGATCCCTTCCCAATTGCTTTGTGTCATCATTTTCCTCATGAAATCCAAAGAATCTTTATTTAAGGCTCATGCAGACCTGAACTGTCACATCAAGCTGACTCTCTGACTAACTACTATACTATCACTTAAGGCAGTAAAACACTGTTTTTCAGAAAGACTTCTTAATGTGAGCAATTGATTCAGTTACTACACTCACATAATGGAGATAAGAAGAGAGAATAATAATGAAAAATTAAAAAAGAAAATTATCTTATATGCTTTAGCCTTAAAAATATTGGGAATTTTCAATGAAACAAGTTTTATGCATGACAAAACATCAGAATACATCTTCAGAAAGTTAACACATGCAAGAAGTCTCTCTCTTCATACCCTGTAATTTAAAAATTACTTCCACAGTGCTTGGAATTGAGGCAATGATACTTGAATTGAGTGTGGGTTAACTGACTGGAAAACACATTGACAGATAGAGGAAAAACTGTATATACCCTTGTCAGCAGTGTGGCACAATGTCAAATTTTCACTCTTAAAGGTTGACTATGCATAACAGTAATTGTTAAATAGTTCCACTATGTATTGATAACTGTGTCTACCCTGTGTTACTTATTTTGAGCCAGTTCAATTTTATAGCAGCTACGAAAAAGAGAACTTGCCTTTCTCTTTATAATTTCTTCTTCCTCGAGGACATTTTGATTGGGCCAAAAATAACTAAATAAATTCAATTTTCAAGTGAATTTATTATAAAAGAATAATTAATAATTAACAACTAATAATTATTTTTACCAGTGTTTCCAGAGTTGCAGTGCCTGGAGCACACACAATATCCAAGGCTCTGGTGTTCAAAGATTTTAGCCACCAACTGACTTTCAGAATTAAATGGCCCTCTATTTAAGATAAACTCTTCAATAAGTATAAATGCTTCCCAATACCCCTAGGTTCAGACAGTTGCAATAAATGGGATAGCATCTGCAAGTTCCCGAAGTTCAGCAGTTCTATTGCTTGGTTTGTCTCTTAGTTACATCTTTAGTGTCCTTATGAATACAGATTCTTGAGTTCAATTTGTCAAAGCTGGGCAGCTTAGCTTAGCCAAACTATCTACAGCTGTTCTGTTGAACAAGAACTTCCCTGTGAAGATGTTTCTCTTCAGCACAGGGCATGCCATGGCTGAGAAGCCAGACTAGAGGAAAACATGCATGGAATATGGACCTCCAGTCTGACACATCAGACAGGCCTGAGGCCCCCACATGGGTCTAAACTAATATGGCAAAACGGATGCAGACAAACTTGTAACTGAGCAGAAAAATAAATTACTAAGGTGATACGGATGCAGAAAAAGTTATAACTGAATGGAAAAATATCAGGCGAGTAGAAACTTTTATTATAAAATCTTTTTTTTCTTTTTTCTATTTGCTATGAAAGAATAGTCTGAAAAGTTGCTTCTAAGTTTTACTTGTTTGACTTTTCAACTTCTGATCTTTGCAGAGACAAAAAACCTAAAAAATCATGTAAAATGAAACATAATGAGGAAAATTGTAACAAATGTTATGCATGACTAGGGATTAATAAGTATAGATGCATTTTTGCTCCAGACTGGTGCATCTGTCCTCTACAGTAAAGTGTTCAAGATGTTCTGCTGTAGAACTTAGTTTCCTACCTCTAAAACCTATATAATCAGACTTTCGGGTAAAAATTCTCAGCAGTTTGTTCCTATGTAAGTACCTGCTGGAAGAGCTTGTACACCCTTTCTTTGATTCATTATTTATATAGGTTATTTCAAGGCACTAACATTACTGGCTCAAGAGACTTTAATAATATACCATATTCACTTTCAAAATCAAGTTGTGTTTTTATCAGAAAATCATTCCTCTGCTCTTTTTGTAAGGGAAATTTATAGAATTCTGTAAGAACAGCTAAAGCATCACACTGGGATGGCAGAACGAGGAGTTAACATCTCAAACAGTTGGGGGAAGGGACGAAGAGACTGAAGTATGGCTTTCTCATCAGGGTCCTACTATAAGTTAATATACAACTTAGAAATCACAAAACATCACTGGCTTTTCAGAATTTCACTGTGAATCAAATGTCAAAGAAAAAAAGCAGCTTTGTACAACAGTATTTTAATTTGATTTTGGCAGACATGCATTCAACATGACTGCAGCATGAAGACACAGAATATCTAAAGAAAAGGAGAGACTTCTCAATTTTCCTGGGTAAAGATATAGCTATTATAAGGCTCCTTTATTTAGAGCAGAAAGGTATAAGCAGAATCAATGCTAAAACACTTTTGTTATTAACATTGTTGCTGTTACTGTTCTTTTTTTTTATTACTGTTTCCAGTACATTCTTTTTATCTCAACCTGTAACTTTTTTGTATTTCTGCCTGGAGGGAAGGGCAGCAAGCAGGGGTAGGGAGTGCCTCTCCTAAACCACAGCATCCAGTAAGGAGAAACTGGTAATGGTTACTATGTTAGGAAAAGTGTAAAGCTGCAGAAAGATTAATATCAGATTTTTTTTGAAGGATCAGCTGGCATGATCTTGTTTGTTATTTCTATGGAAGATGATAACACAGGAAATAGAGGAACTTTGATGACCAAGTTAAGAGTAAATATAGAAAAGGCAGCAGAAAAAATGGATGATGCACAGGGCTGGAGAATTAAGAATGGGATAATTAGCAATATTAAAAAAGAAAAAAAAAAAAGAGAAAAAAGACATTATTGCTGAAACTGGCAAGAATAGAGGGTTGAGCTAGCAGCACAAAAAAAACCCCCCAAAAAACAAAACAAATATTATATAAGCAAAATAGAAAAGTAACTCTTTAACCTATTACAGAGAAGTGAAGATGAAAGGCAGGGAGGGGAAAAGACCAGAGATAAAACAGAGAAAAACAAAATTATTTAAATGTAGTAGTATGTCAGCAAGTGATTATGAATGGATTCTGAATCAATTTCCACAGTGTATTAAGGAGAATTTGCTAAAGATCACCGCAGCTAAATTCTGAAGCAGGAGACACACTGGGTAAGTTGGTTAAAAAGCCCTACTGATGGATCTTTCTTAGCTCTTAATGTGAATTGAAGATACAGTTTCTGTTGGTGGCGACAACTAAATTCATTGGTCAAAGTGGTACCTTCAAGTTCTGTCTTCCCGTGTTATTAGTATTATGCCAATGTATGAGGAAAAGTGTTTTCAAGGCTGAGAAAACACACACATATTTTGAATGGGGAGGATAAGAGGAGAACCTGGCATGGTAGAGCTGTAATCAGTAATAAGGACCACATAGCTTCAAAACTTCCAGCCTTCATAAGAGAACAACATATTGCTATGCTCAACTTGTAAATAATTTTCTAATCAAAAAAAGCAACAGCAAACCAAACCATCATCACCAACAACAAAAACCCCACAAAAACTTCAGATGTTCTTAACAGGAACAAATGATTCTGTGGACTGCATTCATGACTGACTTTAAATTCTGAAGCATAAAAAAAATATATGAAACATTGAGAAAGATCTGCCCAGAATCCTTTTCAATTGACACTTACCCTCACCCAATATTGTTTAAAGACAAAGTCAGGTGAGATGAAAATAAAACTTACCTTCACCTGTCCTTCTTACCTGTCTTTCAATCCAGTTAGTGTTATTAATTTTTAGCCTTCTGTATTCTGCTGAGCATCTGATATCCTTGTAATAAAGATTCTTCACTGGATTATATTTAAGTCACTATCCTAAGTAGATGTATTAACATTAACATTTTATAGAACATATATTGTGGAGTTGTGAAGTTTTAACAGAGCTGGCTTGTCAGTCTTTTGTAGATTCATTGTCAGTTGGTAGTCCTTTGTAGATTTGTTGGCAACCTTGTTCTTTTTATACCTTTTCATTTTCACCAAGGGCAATTAACCTCTCTGTGTGATGAAAAACTGTGAAGTTATTAATGACCATCATGATTCTATTAGAAATGTAAAAGATCAAATTCAGTAGGAAATTTCAATCAAAGAAGAAAAAGTAAGATGCTAAGCTTGAGTCTCTTAGCATTTTTGCAAAATAGTTATATAAAGAATTTGGAAGAACAATAATGTAACCTTTATCAAAATTCCATGAGAACATTGCTGTGTTCCTAAGATGTTACAATGCAACACCTTGAAAATGCTTACAATCTGCTTAAGTATGCAGTGAATATCTTGATTGCTGCCAGTTTAATTTAGCTAGAATCATTAAGATACCCTGCAAGAACATAGAAGAAAAATGTTATTTTAACACAATTTGTGTATATATATATATGTTTTTTTTATCAGTAGAATTTTGATAGTATTGCAATCAGCTCTGAATTCTGAGCTCTCAGAGACACCACAAGAAAGGTCTCTCAAGTCATTCACACAGCTTTAATTCCTTTGCACAGCTCTCTGCTACTGCAGAGCTAGGCAGGTAGGAGAAAGGTGGGGGTTCTCCAAGAGATCTCCACTCTCTGACACTACAGATGCTGCCCAAAGGTACTCTATCTTATTGCTCAATCTGTTTGACCAAGAAGCATAAACCAGAATAAATTTGCTAAACTGCAGCTTGACAAGACAGCAAAAACAGGTCCAAAGGCTTGTTTACATATTCCAACTATATCTCATAAATCTACTACTTCTTGAAAGATTTGTTTCACTTATAACCCTTAGGTTACTGCAGTTAGGGTATTGGTACAAAACTGGTTATCTCGTTGCTATCTCACTGATGTACCTGGGGTATCTTTAATTAAGCTAGTTTTCACTGGTGTTCACAGCTGTGAAACAATGGCTGGACTTTTATCACACTTTCGGCACTCAGAGGATTTTGGATTGGTTTGTTTGAAACATGCATCAGAGTGACTGCTGGGATTCCAATTCCTGAACGAAGCACAAAGGTAGAAACATACCTTCTGCAAGTTATTATTACTGTCTGTTAATATTATTACCACAACCATCATCATCATCTTCACCTAGAGGAAAATGTATCATGCTGGACTCAGTAGCTCAACAAGAGAGGAGAAGCTGCTGTACCTCCATGTCCCCAGGTCCAGTCAGCAGTGAGGATTGTTCCCAGCAGGCACATATGCACAAAGCACCAATAATACACCACGTATGTATACACCCAGCCACACAGATCCCAGACAGACAGAGCACTCAAATGAACACAAACAGCACCAACAGCCCTGACTGAGGAGAATGACGGTCCACTAGTGCAGTACATATATATAAAAACACACATATATCATTTATATAATTTTTATATAATGTACAATTTTATATAGTTAAAGGATCTTTTCTTAATTTTCCTCTCCATCTTACAATCTAATGTGCCTTATTTCTTCTTTCCTTTCCTTCCTTTCATTCTAGATTCAAAAATATTTAAATAGCCCAAGATCACTTAAATACTAAACAAAGTTTTGATCACGAAATACCTATCAAAAGGTTTAGTATGATGATCATAAGGATGTGCAAAGAAGGTTTTTATGGCCAGCAAGAGATACAGGAAGTCAAAATATGAGACTCTGCAGAGCAGCAAAAAAGATGAGAGGGTGACAGATTAAATATATAAATTAACTACTCTAAGTAAAGGAGGTAATGTTGATATAATAAAACTTTCTTTTCAATGTGCACTTACATTCAATTACAGTTATCAATAAAAAGAAAATGCTGTAAAAGGCCAACAGTTGCCTTGAGGAAAATAAAAATCCCAAATGTCATCTTCACAGATGAGACAATATATCCAATATTATATTCTTTCTATGGACAGACACACCTCCTTTAAAGTGTCACCAACATGCTCCCTGTAAAGTCATGTGTCAGAGGATTCTGAGAAGAGGAAAAAGTTTTATTAATATTTGGGAATATGTCCTGGCTTGGTCTATGGTTTGTGTTATGTTTGTAACTTCTTGCAGTCCAGAAAATGTGATTTGTGTATAGAAGACTTTTTATAAATATGCAAAATAAAACTTTCACCATTTTATGGGAAAACCATTTTGAGGATTTTTTTCTATTTATATTTCATTGATTGTTTCTGCTGAGTCAAAGTTATATGTGAAAATGATTTTAACTTCTGAGCAAACAAACTAATTTTCTGTCAGTTATAATATTGTATGGTAAGGGCTATATATATTTTTGTTGTACTGTTAAAGAATACATTTACATAACTAGCGGATGATATTGCACTGTGCTTTTAAAAACTTACAAAAATAAGGTGCTTGGATCCAACATGATTAGGTTATTAGTAATTCCAGGCAAAAACATCTGCCACTAAAACTAAAGAAGGAATAAATAGGATAATTCTATAGAATGCGAACAGCCCATAATTCATATACGAGCACATTGGTTTTCAGTGTGTCTAGAGCTATGAAAAGAACAAACAAGTATTTATAAACTTAGGGGACTAAACACTAACCATAATTTGCCTGTGTGTGATTTGTGCATACTTTGTTTTCTAGCAAACTAAATGGAATCAGGACAGCCAATCTCAAATGCCATAAATGCTGCTACTATATTTTGCTATGCAAAATTAATGAACAAAATAACTAAATAGGGAGAAACTAAGTGGCACAATTGTACCAAGACCCTTAAAGTGAGATAATGTATACCATACTGGGAAATATTTGCAATATGTACAAAATACGTGTAAAAATGAAAGCATATGGTTGTTTCTCACCAAATATTCTTGCTCAAAATATGATAAAAGGTCATGAAAATATGTCTCATACAACGATGTGTTGCAATTGATTTTGTTTATGAATGCCTAGAAACAAAACAGGAGCTAAATTTTTAATAAGGCAGAAATAAAAAATCAAACTACATGGGTTAAATAGCTGAAGAAGTAAATCTTCACAGCAATCAGTACATTCACATAGTCCAAAATGCCCCTTGAAAAATTATAGCAAGAATACATATAATGTTTCCCTAAACATCCACAAGATTTAAACACTTGGGCTTTTCCAAACACACTGTTCACTCACTGTAGAAAAAAGCTCCTAAAATTTTAAGAAGCACAAAATTTGCTTCAAAAAGTTGCACAAAAAAATGAATAGTAAGGTTAAGATCTTTTTTCCAAATGCCAGTCTGATCTGCAATCATGCTCATTGAGACAGACTTTCAGATATTTGTGGTTTACTTGTTTCTACCAAAGCACAGACTGAAAATCATTCAGCAACAGTTGTTTTTTGGGGGGTGTTTCCCTCCTACTGGAAAACAGTGAACTTTTTACTTTTGGGGTTTTGTTTGTTTGTTTTTGTGTGTGTGCTTGTGTAAACTTTTTGTTTCAGTCTGAGCAAAACTGTAAGAAAAAGACATGACAAAGTGGCTGAAACTCTACAGAGAGCATCCTAGCTAAACAAGAGGGTCCTGGTCGATGGCAAGGTGAATATAAGTCAGCAGTGTGCCCTGGCAGCCAGGAGGGCCAGCTGTGTCCCAGGATGCATCAGGACCCAAGGGAACAGCATTAAGCTGTGTCAGTGGAGATTTAGGTTTGATATTAGAAAAGGTTCTTCACCCAGGGGATGGCTGGTCACTAGAACAGGCTCCTCAGGGAAGTGGTCACATTACCAAGCCTGTCCAGTCCAAGAAATGTTTGGACAACATTCTCAAACACATGGTGTGACTCTTGGTGCTGTCCTGTGCTGGGTCCAGAAGTTGAACTTTGATAACTCTTGTCGGTCCCTTCCAACTTGGGATATTCTATGATTCCATGATACTTCAGATATGATGATACGATAGTACAAGATATAAGGAGAAACTGATTTATAATGGTTGAAATAGCGAATCTACTAAATAATCTTTCCTTGTAACTTTGAAGTCAATGATCCAAAGTCTACTCAAACTGTAGTATTCAGTGAAGTTCAAAGAATTATATATGAAATGCAACACAGAAATAGGGAGTGTCCATGTAGAAAAATCCTACTCTTCTAAAAACACACACTCCTTAAATCCAAGAAAGCATTCATATACTGTTTGACATTAAATTCTTGGACCAGATTTCTACCTGTTGCAATCTAATAGAACAGCAATTTATATGGAGCTAAGGCAGTGTTTTGTTCTGCTCTACAAGTCATTAGCAGTAAACATTACATGAATGAAAAAGAATATAAAGTAGCATAAACCATACACCCAAGCAAAGGCCTTAAAATTCTTAGAGTCTGTGTATAAATCTGAATAAATAAAAAAATCATGAATTAAAATTGCTCAGTTGTATTTATAGGAAAAAAAATTAAACCAACCAAACAAAAGACTTCAGTGGATAAATTTGAATGTATAATGAATAAACTTTAAAAAGAAGCGCCTATCATGGCTGGTCAAAAGGCTATGAACAACACATTTTCTGATGAACTAGATATGTTTTCTGGATGCATCTTTTACTCTTACAATGAAAAAGAATTTCTGCTGATTGTGTTCGAGGACCAGGAAAGACTTGGCCTGAATCTCCACAATTTGCACACAACCTTTTCTTTTACTTACAGTCTGCCTTCCACAAAGTAAAAATTTTTAGAATTTCTTTTTCTTTCCCTTTTCATTCACTGGTGAAAGAAAACATACATTGTTATTGTGTTCAGATAGTAAAAACATCAGAGCCACATCTTCAACTTTCACTTAAGCTTTTTCTGTAAGCAGAAACATTGAACAAGTGCTGCAAAGGTATTTGCCATCCATTGTAGCAGAAATTCTGGAGTCCCTTAAGCAGGCAGGAAAATGGTAGGAGGTGGAGAAGGTGGTAAAGGCCTGTCACTCATGTGAACTGTTTGCATTCCCATGGCGATTTCCTAAACACCAAAGCACAGCAATTGTATAGCTAATAATGCCTATGGAGAGTAAAGAAGAACAGACGAAGTATTAGAATATTTAGGAATACAAATGTATTTACATCTTTTCAGCAGAAGTGCTACAAAGCCATTGAATAAATATAAGATAACGGGCTAGGGAGACTGATCTGGAAATACTCAAGGACAACTGAATCTGCAAACCAAATGCCAAACCTGGGTGCTAAGATACAAGATACAGACATAATTACTTAGATATAAGGTACACAGCCTTGAAAGTTTTCCACTGAGATATGTCTGTGCTGCAGCTAGTAAAGGGCTGCTGTAGATACAGAGCTTTTGTAAGGCAGAAGCTGCATTTTTCCCAGTAAGGTGGAGTAATAGAGTATTGATATATTTGCTACCTGAAAAGGTTTAAAAAGCTTTGTGGAGGCTTAGCAATACCAAGACACTGACTTGTTTTCCAACTCCTCGTATACTCTCTAATGTTCCCTTTCAAAAATGACAAGAAATTTTGAAGAAGAATATCTCTTATCTTCATCTCTCCCTTCCAAAGAGAGCTCAGAGGACATGCTTTACTCAACAAAGGTTAACTGAAGATATATGGCAATACCAATATATTACCATGCACACTATTCTATCACATACATTTCAGATATATATGTTTAGAGTCTGATCTTCTAGACAATTCTGGGAATGTTCAACTCTTTTCCTGTGTATTTCTACACTTATTTCTAAGTAATTTTAGTGCTACTGAAAAGGCTGAATTGACAGCCCCAGACAAGAATACCCTAAAGAGGAAAGGGATAGGGTCAACAAATTTCTTTGCACTAGCTCACCAGAGTGTTTCAGTGTTAACTTAGAAAAGGAGGTAAATCCCACTGCCCATTTCATTTTTAGCCTTTCCGATCAACCTGCCAAGTTTGCCAATTAGTGCTAGTTGCACTCAATGTGATCTATGATCTGCTTTCTAACATAAGCTACACAAATCTGCTTCATGTAGGCAAGCAAAAACAAATGTTCCATAGCATTTTAAAGTCACTTCTCAGCTTGGCATTATTTGCATTGACAACCAGAAAGAAGAGATTTGAAATATACTCATACACAGTGTGCATGTGTATCTATGTACATATATATATGTAACATTCATAGAGAATACTTTGATGAATTCTGAACAAAATTCCCATTTTCCCACATCACCTTACCCATTTTAATATAAATGAAACATATCTGCAATCTGTAACACAGTTAAGAATAATTTACAGTACACTACATTAAAATGGGTCGATGTTGCACATCATATGCATGATATATGGAGATGAGAGGGTATGTGGGTATGTACTATAAGACTGTGACAAATATTGTCATGAAGTGAAAGGCAAGAAAAAATAACTGGGGACATATCTGCCTGAAACATAGCTTGTCTCCTACTATTAAATCCTAATCACATATTGCATACAGTCTGCTAGTGTCAAGAGACACAAAATTTTACAAGACTTAATAGCAACAGAGTATGAAGGTGATGTCTTTTTATGAGAAAGGAAGAGATTATGCCTTGAGATTTTTTGCAGAATTAATTCCCTGTTATAGCACCCAGAGCAGATTTGAACAGAAGAATGATAAAACTGACTTTATGACTTTTGTGGATTGTATAAAAAAAATTAAAATACAATCCACATTAAATTAAATTTAGACTTGGCTGTGGGGATGTTTGAGGGCACCAAGGTAACACTGTCACACATATGAGGTGGGCGTGTTTGTCAGGTGTGTTTCTTTAGGGATTGTCAAGGATGTGAAAGGATCTTAATTTATATTACATTTGCTCTTTGGCTGAGGTAGCCCTAGGAAACCAGTCACTGTGCATCATCTGACTATTGTAGTCATATTATACTCCCTTCCTAAAAATTGAAGAAAAGATAAAGTTACAATATTTTTGATGTGCACATAATGAAAACTGTCAGAGAAGAGGAAATAGTTTTTAAGCATACAGAGATCCAGCATTAAATTTAAGTACTGCACATAAAAGCTTTAATTATGATTTTAAAATAGGTTTTCTGCTAATACGTCCTATATGCCAATTTCATTACAACCATAATGATTCTTACATGTCAAAATCAAAGGAAAATCCCAAAAGAGAAAAGTCAGACACATGTCATTACTGATACAAGACTATTTTAACTGTGGCAAAACTGCCCATGAAAGACAGAATTGGCCTATGCTCTTCAGTAATATATAGTAACTTCAGAAAAACTTAAGAATACATCTGAAATTGCCAAACGAATTCTTAGTTAAATCATCTAGTTAAATGGAATTAAGTAGGAAAAAAAACCAAACTGATTTGACTCTGTTGGATGCACGTACCAGGGTAAAAAATCTTGGTACCTGATTTGCAGTCCTGGTCATCAAAAGAACTCTACAATTTAAAAAGTACATCAGCTTCTCATACTCCATCTATGAGGTATGTATTGTAAATAAGTGGTGATGTCATAGCATAGCAATATCCATCATTATACAGAAGTATCTGGACCACCCATAAAAGAACTTCAGGTAACAAAATATGTTACCAAAAGTTTTTGTGTACCTTTTTCCATCTCAGAAATTCTTCCTTTCCCATATGAGGTCTTTATGATTCTTTTGCCTTCTGTGGACTGTATTACAATTTGTCTTTCACTGTGAAGCAAGGAATATCACTGATATGGTTCAGAATGAAAAGGAACATAAATACAACTCTGCAGATGTTGCTAGCTTGTTAAAAACTTTAAGAAAGGTTCAACAGCTTTTTATTGTGAACAATTTTGAATTACTGTTGAAGGTTTGCACACAGTATGAGGACTATATCCCAAAGTTTCTATTAAACTGATTTTCTAGGAACGAAAAGAATCTCTATAAAGAAAATGTTATGAAAAGAAGTTCTTCAAACAATTGTATTTTTCTTTCCAATTTTTCACTATGGATAACTCAGATGTAGTTTTGAAGTTTAAAAGACCTATGTTTGACTTGACCTTGGATTTCAGTCCCATTTTGAGTGAGTTCCCATGTATTTAATGAATAATTCCAAACTGCTAGTATACAAAACTATTATGTATGTTTTCTGGCAAATTAAGCAGTTATGTCCATACAATCTTGGTCATAAGTAGGATTCAGCTTGGAAAAAAAAATCCTTTTAAATTCTGATAATAATAATTATTTTAAAAGAGCAATAGCTCCAACTTATTTCAATGACTCATAAGAATGTATTTGTATGTAATTTTATATTTTTCAAGTAAGTATATGTTAATAATGCAATATTTCACTCTCAAATGAGCAAAGGTTTTAAGAAAGTCACTTCTGTGATGGTTACTATCATACCACCCAGCATTATGAGTATTTAATTACATTGGTCTTATGAACAGTTGAAACCTTTCTAGATAGAGTGCTATTAATCACTCTGAGTTGTGTTCCCAGCAACTTCTTATTGTCTGACATATTAAGAGAAATAAGTTTCTGTCACCATAGGATATTATTATCAAGTCTCTTATTGTTGAAGTCAGCAACACATTAATAGCTGAAGAAGAAGAAAGACTTCTGAAAAAGTAATGCATGTAATAATGCAAAATTATGAAAGAAAAAACCATTTTCAATTACAGAAATAAGTGCTAATTCTTTGAAAGCTTGCCCATATGCACTTTTATTTACAGTTATGTTAGCAAGAGTATGAGCATTTGAATATAAGAATATGGATTTTCTGGATTTATTGGAATTGCTTAGGTGTGTGCAACTTTGCCACTCCTCTTGAGAAATTGGTTATATTGCATGTTAAATGCCATAAGTAATTCAGCTGCTCTTAGTTACCTCCAATAAAGCCTTCTACTATCTCTCCTATTCATTTATACCATGTTGATACACAGTAGTTATTTTATTCTTGACTGAAAACCAATCATTTTTTTGTCCATGCAGAAAGTATTTTCTAATGCCCTTGGTATTTAAAGTCTTACCTTCATTCTGAAGGTAAATCATATTGGTAGATCTTTCTCTTTAGGATCACTGTATGTTCAAAGATGTTGATTCTTTACCCCGGGGTACATGATGGAAATACTTTAGGATCTAGGCCATGAAGATGATTACAACAGAGCTTTTAAGTGTATTTGATGATTCATGTCACTCACTACTTTTATTATTATGGAGCAAACCATAATGGAGTGAGTTCATGAGACTGACTCTAAGAAGAGTAGCAGTATTTCTGTCTTCCCACCCTCCCACACTTTTACCCTCTGAGTTTTAAGAGGCCCTGTCTTCACAAAAGCAAAACTCAAATACAGAATATATTTCAAGCATTAGTACCCTCCAATTATATTACCAGAAGACACTGGTAAACATCAGTTTTGGTGATGTACAGTTATTATCTTGGGGAATTAAACAAAAATATGTGTACCTGTTGTCCCTTTTGAGCACTTTTGTTTAAATATTCCCTTTAAAGGAGAGATGATATTTTCAGTCTTTTACAAAATCCCTGAAACTTTCAGCTCTTTCATAAAATGGTCGAGTGGACAGTCACTACATTAAGTGGATGAAAAATTTAGTCCTTTCAGATGATCACTGATTTCTCCACATCACTAGCAAACATGGATCTCACTATATGCAACTTTCTCTGACAATATTTTAAAGTACAGTAAATTAAACAAGAATAAAATGTTTGCCTGGCATTGTTGCTGTCCTTAGCTCTATTCATTGTTCCTGTATTTGTTTTATATTCCCCTGAGTTCTCAAGTCTTGAGTTCTCTGCAACACACTGGTAGTCTGTGACAAACTCTGGACTTACATATAATTCAAAAGATAAAAGAGTAAAAGGGGAAATTGCATAGAATCACTCTTCTGTGCTTGGATTCCGTAGGATTTACTGGTTGAACTGTTTTCTCAGCCATGCCTCAGTCAGGAGGGTATATTACATCTACACTTGCTTCAGCAGCTGCTCCTTAATGTGCCACTAGCGTGCCATTCATAAACAGAAAATCTCATGAACTTCATAGGGCAAAATCTGGCTGCAATTCAGAGGAAAGAAAACATGCCTTTCCTACTAGCATGAAGATGCACAAACATTTGACTCCCTGGTACTAATAAGAAACAAGATCAAGTCCTATGTCAGTGAAAACTGGAATAGAAAGATGCAGTTCTTGTGAGCAATCAGGGTTGCATCCACTAATTTGAAATTAGAAACCTCTTTCACATTTTTCCCTAGGCGCCCCACTGAGCATCTCATTTTGGGTATTATATGTTGTGACAGAAGCACGGTTTTCATAAATCATAGATTTTTAAAGGTAGATATGGCTATTTAAATCACCTAGACTCATGTCCTGTTAGCCAAAACCATAAAATATGTATTTTCTATATTGGGCTAATAGTTTTTGTTTTATGCTGTCTTCATAGCCTATTCACCTACACATCACACAAGACACTTTCTCAAGATGCTTCTAATGTGTAGATTATCACATTTACCTATTTTTCTCATTAGTTAAGTTCTTCCTAAATGTTTTTTCCCATAAAGCAAATTTTGTGACTACATTTTTTAGAAGTCCCAAGTACCATCAAATCAGTAATTATTTTTAGATGGTTCACTCCATTTTTATGCTCAGGCAGAGAAGAGGCTGTAATAGACTGTATTTCCAGTATTATTCCAGAGTCAGTCAAGAATTGAAGAATTTTTCAGAAATATTTGGCACATTATGTCAGAGAATGTTGCATCAAGTCATGCAAAACCAACCATCTCTCAGGGGCCACCAGAACTACCTACTTAGGACCTGATCCAAGATTCATAGAAGACAATGAAATTTTTTTCTACCAGTCTTTGTGGGCTTGTGAACTTACAAAGAAATGAAATGCTTCTGCCCCGCACGAGGACTATGGCCCAATAAGTGGACTAAATTAAGTACATCCACTTTAACACTGAATTTTACCTATCTCAGTTTAGACAATACATTTTCTATTTGGATAGTGAATTAAAGCTGTACACGTATTTTTCAACATAAACAGCCCTCATTTCTTTCTCTGTATACTCTGCCTCCTTTGACAAAAAACATCTTTTGAGAAACAAAAAATAAAGATACCTGTTCCAGAAGCATGTGTTTTTTCAGAAGCATCACCAAATGAAACATTGAAACGATCGACATTTGTCTTCTTAGCCAGCCTATGTCAAAGTTAATGACAAAGCCCTGAATGCAATACACCAATGCAGCTACATTAAAATGGAAAAAAGTGTTCTCCTTATCCTTGAGGTACAGACTATGAAAAACAAAGTATACTTGTAATTATGATTTATTTTGAGCATGGTAGTTGGGTCCCTGGGGTTTATTTTGCTGAAGATTTCTTGCCAGTAATGTGAAAAACAGAAATTCTTGCATCTGGCAAGGTTAAGCATTGAATGCTTGCTCTTCATTAAGATCCCAAATGACTTCAGCATCTCTATTGAAATTTGCGACTAAAACTTGCACAGAATGGGTGCACACCTGAGAAATCATTGTTTTGGGCTTTCAAAATATCCTATTTTATGTTTCTGTGCTGTTAAAAGGGCTAACTGGACAAGGAAAAAGTGTTATTGAATCACTATTCTGGGTTGACTTTAAAGAAAAGTTACAGAGTTTGCAAAAGCAGTGTTGAGATTTAGATAAATTCTTTTCATTGCATTGTTTACTGATCATTCATTTAGGTTCAGACATAGGGTCTCATGCATTTGTTTCACATTTTTTTGCTATGAAATTTCATGGGGAAGGCTAGTTATTACCACTTGGCGATGGAAAAACTAACAATTCCAACATTATATATTACGTACGAGACATTGCAACAGTACAGTTTACAAAATGCTTCTCAAACGACTGTAGCATTATCTGCTTCACTGGAATATGTAGATTACTTCCCATTATCACAAATGTACTATGCCTTATCTACAATTGTAGAAAATGTGATCTACTTTTTTTGCAGAGAGTATGCAATATCGTAATTACGGAATTTTTTTATGTATCAAAACTGCATTAATTTTGACTACATACCTCAACTAAGCAATTTGCTGAAGTATAACACAATTGCAAAAACTACAATACATAGCCTGACAATAACTGTAGCTTGGAAAAATATAGATTACTTGGGTTCAACTGCTCCCCACACACAATATGTTGTCTTCAAGAAACGTGGACACCAAATAATAATATTACCTCAGTTTCCTCAAAGCATATTTTGAGTGATACAGAACAAACTTGAAGTGTGGCCAGAAATTTCCTTTAGCCAGCACCTGAGCCAAGAGCACAGTGTATAAAATATTATTCCCCAAGACAGGGCTTCTTTTGCTGTCAAGTATATTTCTAAAGCTACAAAGCCCAACCACTGTTTCTTAATAATCAGCTGTATAGTGGCTGAGGTCAGATGAGGCACACAACAAAAATGGAACAAATCATCATTCCTCTCTATTGCTGAAACCCACACAGGACACACATAAACTGAACTTATAAAGATCTAATTTTATGGCAAGAGGGGATGAAAGATATTCAACACCTGAAGATTTAAGTGACAGTAATGACTATTCAATCCAATCAGAGGTTTTGAAAACAGAGTTTTAGATAAAATTTAAGCAAGATTGGGAAAAAATTGGTCAGAGGTATAAATATGAGCACTTTGCTGATACTGTTTTGGGTACTGCAGAGTCTATCAGTGGAACCGAATTCATCAGATCTGCTTGACTGAAAATGATACTATTCAAAAGACAATAAAGGTATTGTCTATCTTTCTCCATTAATGCTTTCTCTGAGTGCCTATCTTCCAGGATTTTAGGCGTTACCAAAATCAAGACAGGGTGACGGTTTTTTTGTTATTTCATGAAAGAGAGAATAAAATTGCCTATTTATGAACTGTGCAAAGAGTTAAAACAAGAGAACACTTATTAAATTTTGAAAAGCAGTGTATTTGTAGTGGATTTAGGTCACCTTGATATTTAACTAATTATTATTACAAAAAAGTGCATTCATTTTACTATATTTATCATGAAGTGAACAAAACAGCAACTGAGAAGCATACTTAATCACATCATAAATAAAGACATCATTATTTAAATGAAAGTTTGTTATTGAAATGTATTTTTTAACTCATGTTTTTTCCAGAAATTATTTTTATATGCCTGTGAGATCAAGCTTCACCCGGTAGAAATGGGTGTAGCTTCATCCAAAATGGGTAATGGTAATTTAGCTCAACTGAGATTGCACAGGTCAATAAAATAATATAATTATTTTCCCTTTAACTGTATTGTTGCAGATTTGAGGTTTTATGATGGATTTCTGTTTGTTTGTGAGGTGGGGGGTTGGTTGTTTTTAACTCCTCTAGCCATTCTTTTCCTTCTTATTTCCTAAAAAGTATCTTCAATTTAGGTTCTTTCTTTGTAATTTTCATTCAAAATTCTTCACCTGATTACAATTCTTTTGGAGGTGTCACTAATTCCCCATGGGTTTTAACCCTAATTACAGGCACTCATTAATCACATACATTTACATTTATTATACATTAAATATATATTTTTATTCCTCATGCATATGTGAATAACATCTTTATAACAATTCAAAACTAAAATCTCTGGTTAAAAGCCATAACAATATATAAATACAGTCTTAGAGGTTGCAGACCTGAACTGTTTTCTCTCCAGTGTTAATACTAAATTAGAGACATTCAGTTCTCTGCCTTTCTTAAATATCAAATAAGTAAAAGACTCTTTTGTTACTTTAAAAGAGAATAAAACAACTGACTGTTACAACGCAGTCCCAAAGGCCCAACCTTTACCGGATGTTATACTTTAATTTCAGGCTTCAAGAGATTTCACCCACATGAACCCTTGTAAAGCCATTGGTTCTTTGATACTCTGAGTTAACATGCGGAGAATAACTACAAATTTTTGTCTAAGAGATTTCTTTTAATTTGATGAGAATATAGGCATTTTGGCAAAAAGAATTTTACAGAAATAAACATGTAACTTCACAAAAGCATTACAACAGATTACCAGGATTAGCAAGCATTGTTATAGTAAGGAACTTTCGTTACACTCAGCAAACACAAACGCCATGCCACTTAAGTGAGTTACCTGCAACTTAAGTTAAATACAGAAAATAAGTGTTTAAGTTACTCACATGAGGAAGAAAAGAACAAAGGGAGAGAGATTAAGGGAAGAAAGAATAAAGAGAGAAAGAGGAAAGAGAAAACATTGTTACCATTCAGAAGGCTTGGAAGACAACTGGTGAGGGCAAAAGGGAGACCTCGTGCTGCCTGCTCATCTGCTCTGTTCACTGTGGCCATTCCCTGTAGGTGGTACCTTTGGTTCACTGACCGTTCCCTGTCCCCTTAGCCAAAGCAAGGGGTGTCACAGCTAATTAAGGCTCCAGGGGTGTGGTGTGGGTGGGAGGGTTATCAGGCAGGCCTTCCTTACCTGCCAGCCCAGTGACGGCTTCCGTGGCTGTGGCTGCAGCCCCTGTGCTCTGGGCAGGGCTTGTCATGGGTCTGCAAGGCCATCCCAGCCTGTCCCCCGCACACGCTCACAGACGAGGGCGTTCTGAACCAATAATAACTGTTCTGGTGTGTAACACTGACACAATGATTAAACACTACTTCCCTTACTTAATGTGACATAACAGCTAATTAATATTTTAGCACATAGGTTAGACAAGTTGTCTGCTTCAAATCTTCTAAGAGGGATTCCCACCACTGGGGATGTGATTCAAAACCACTTTTCCTCATCAGATTCATTTTCTTTTGTGATGCCTTAAAGAGTGAGGTAAAAAAACTCCAGGCAACTTTTAGTAGGAGATAAGTGAGCAGAAGCTTTAATGAGCCTCCAGGCTCCAGGAATACATTTACACAGGATCCCCCCACCTTTGACCCAGGTTTCAAGATTTTATAATAATGTCCATCCAATCCCATTCTGTTATTTCCCCCAGTCCTGCCCTGTTTTGCCTCCAGCACACCCCATCAGGAATTGGATCTGAGGGCTCAGGACCCTTTCTTCATCATTATTGTCTTCTTCACAGCACGTCAAGTCCTTGGAGGCCTTCCAAAGCTTCAGATTTGGAGGTCCTTCTGTCTATGTCTTTATCTTCTGGTAAAGGCTTCGTGGTGCTTCTCTGCAATTCTACCTTGAAATAGAGACTAAATAGCTACTGGAATTTTAAAGGATTGATATGGGATGGGATTGATATGTGTAAACATTAAGCTACTGAAGTTATTTTACTGGTACATTGAATCTACAGTAACTTCTAAAATCTATAAAATTAAAAAATCAAACATCAAAGAAACCCTTAGGCATCATTTGCATGGAGTGGCTATTTTATTCTGCCCTCACACAGAATGATTCCTTTCCCCCCATCTTGGAAACAAGGATGTAGAGCAAAGATGCTGCCTCTACATCCCCTCACTCTAGTCTGTGATTAAAGAGTAAAATCCCCCTTTCACTTCATCTCTACCCTTACAGCGTTATAGGCAGTACTTTGGGAATTTTTGTTTCCCAAGGGTTTTCCTTGTTTTCTGTGTTTACTTAAACTGAAAAGACTGCATTTAGAGTAGAATCTTTCCCAGTAAAATACACCTAAGAAAAAACTAGTGCATATTCATCTACAGGCATTCCTATTGCAATTTCAGTACAAGAGGCATTGTCCCATCACAAAACCCAGAGTTTTGCCTAAGTCAATGTTCTAGTGTTTTCCTCTGGTAAGACTTTCTTTCTTTCTAAACAATTTCCACAATACTGAGGAAACAAGAATTTCTTTAGTCATCTGAAACCGTTACTCATGTACATCTGTTCCTAGGGGTAGAAAGATAAAAGAAAATGGAAACAGAACTTTAAGTAAATACTGCAATGTGAAAGATGGGAGATAAGCTGCCTTATAACTAGGTAATGCTAGCTGTATATTTTATCCCTTCTTTTATACTGTCTCGAAACACAGTGCTTGATGCATGAGTTTAAAAAAAAAAAAAAACAAACCTTGAGATTTAAGAACAAACAGACCAAACATATAAAAAAAACCTCTTCACTATATCAAACAAACCCACAAGCCAGATTCTGGATCTTTTAGACCACCAGAGTGCAATCAAAGAGGATCAAAAGTCTGTAAGGAAAGTAAATGATTTATTGGCATGGATCTGTGCCAGAGAGGATGGTAATGTCCTCCAATTAGTCTTTACAGGTAATGAGAGTAAAAGCACTACAGAGATAAAGGGATCAAAAAGAGTTGATGGAACAACTTCAGAAACACAATTGAAATCAATCAAAAGGACCAGACTGTGTTCATCTGAGAACTCAGTGGAAGCTAGAGTATGGAGCAGCCATCCTAGTAATATACACATGGCTTAAAATCATCCTGAGAAAAGAACTAAAATAAAAACTGGCTTAATACTCTGAGTTTAGCCAAGAAAGATTCTCAGGATGAATAGGAATTCCAGAAAAAAACCCCTGCACTTCTTTGCAGACCTAAAAACTTTAAAAGCTCTGTAATTTGTATTATTCCTTGGAAGTAATATTGCAGATTGCTAAATTTTATAAACTTGCAATAGAACTGAAAAAAAAAAATTCATGAAAAACAATGTTTCCCTTCCATTAGATTAAATTAAGTTTTAATTCTTTCCTGTCTGGTTTTTTTCAATCAGGAAAATATGAAGGAAAAACATATCAACATAATTAAAAAGGTATACTGTATCACATAATTATTCCGATATTTGACAATATAAATTCACAGGAAGGCTATATTTTATGTGAAACATAAACCAAACTTAATTATACACCTGTATCATACTTACACATTGTTATGTCAAATTAGAGGCTGTTCTCTAAAAGGGAGTAAATTGCAAAGCCTTAACTATTAGAGAACCTTTTGAGAAATAATGTGGAGGCTTTTACCAAGCAAAATTTTCTTAAGGTAATAATACAAACTTCATTGAGCATTTAAACACCTAAGTGCAAGAAAAAAAATGCAAACCAAGTTTCTGATAGCTTGTTGAGCTACAAGCAAAATATGTACTAAGGAATTATGACAGTTAGCTAAGGAAGTGAATGTTTTTTGGTTTGTAATTTTGGTTTTGGTTTTTTTTGTTGTTTTTTTTTTTTTTAAACTTATGCTTGCTATAGTTTCCAAGATCTATCTGTCTAGATGTTCTGTTGAAGACTTGCCACTTTGTCACAGGGCTATTGTAGATATTTCCTTACTAATGGTAAGGGAATAAAATGAAAATTATTTTGTTTTTAAAAATATTACATATAAACACATACTAAAATTTACCTCATGTTTTGAAATTTTCTGGGACAACCTGCAAAACTGATTAGTCTCAGACATAAAAATTTGTAATAAGAGAGACACAAAAATATTGAAATGTAGTCTGGTTTATTCCACTGAGATACTGGAATATTAGAATATACTGGTATATCTTCAGGTTTTTCTTCTTCCAAGCAAATATTGCTGTCAACTACAGAGGAACTCAGTAGGACAGCTTAGAAAGTTTTGAGCATGGATGTGATAATTAAATACTATTTATTCATTGAAGTTTTATTTATACACTCCACTAACTTCAAGGTGGAGTTTCCCTGCTTCTGGATGGACAATATTATTTCAGTGATGGAATTAGAATTTCCATTAATTATAGCAAGGTCTGTCAGCTGATATTTTCACTCTGGGTGATACAGTGCTTTGTGAAATCTAAATGCAACTCAGATTATTCCAAGAAGCTCAGCAGATACCCTGGCAGCCAGCCACACTGAGCTCCATGCTCTGGCAGCTGCCCTGTCAGCAGCACCAGCTGACTAGGGACCTCTACCTGAGCTGTTGTCAGACCCTCGGCTGTCATTGTCATTTAAACACCCTCTAAGAGGATGCCTCAAGAGAAAAGGAGAAGTTGAAAGCTTCACCAGACATTGGGTCTTCACAATTGTGGAAGACAACTCATGCAAGTTCAAACAGCATTTCACTTCATGGCTGAAAATACGGGCAGTTTTTAGCAATGCACGGCTTTGATTTCTCCTTAAATTTGAGGGTATGATGTTAACAATGTAAATGTAATGCAAACATTTTAGGTATGAAAAAGTAAAAAAAAATAAATAAATATGAGTCAGCAATAGAAAAACCTGAATGCAAACCACTTAGTGTCATTTTCAAAATTGCCTGACAAATACTCTGTGAGCAGTAAAGTGGGATTTTTTAGCTAAAAATATATGATTTCCAAATTGACAGTGGATTTTCAAACACAGATCTGTAATACATTAAAGAAAAAACATTAAAAATTCAAGTCCATTCTGAATATATGTATTTACTTAAAAAAACCCCACCCCTCCCCCAACCCTTAACAGAAAAAAAAAAAAAAAACCAAAAAAACCCAAAATCTAATAAACCTAATAATTTTGTTTGGAGTTTGAAAAAAAACCAACAATAAACTGTGGATGCCAGTGCTTTTGCAGACAGTAATTAAGCCCAGGTGACACTATATTACCATTACTAATGATTACATGAGGAAAATTCAGTATGAAATCAGATATAAAGAATCAGGATGATGACTCTTTATGTATTCTGACATGAGCAGTTAAGAAAAAAAGATACAAGATAGTCTTTTAGGGACCATAAAAAAAAAAATCCCTAAGATTCACTTATGTGTTATGTTGCCCTGAATGAACAGTCACATAAGGAAAGATTCTAGGAGTTGTCACATATGCAAAAATATAGGCTACATCAAAAAGAGCTCCTGCTGATATCACAGCAAAAAGCACTGTTTGAAAGTGAAGTTTAGTTTATACTTTTTTCTTCAAAGTTACATCCTATTCTAGCCCTTTTGTCTTACTTTCTGCAGACATTTTTTTACAGGAACAGATAAGAACTGAATTGGTGATTCATATATCCTATTTTTACTAGACATTATAATGTACAGAGTAATATATGACAGTAGGTCCTTCTTAAGGGGATGAGCTTAAGTCATTTACAGTTAAGTATAGTTTAGACATGGAGCAGCTAGTTTCCATCATCTCTGTTCAACAGCTTGGAAAGAAAGTCTAAAAATAGCACTGTGCCTGCAAGAAAGAGCTGGACAGCCTTTGTCTTATACACTTCTTTTGATGTTACATTCCAGAAGAACATCAGTTGAACATGATTTTGTACCTGAAAACATTTTATTAAATGGAAAAATGGAAAAAATGGATTCTGGCAATATTAGAAACTGATACCAGAATCACTTGATCTTCCTATTGTGTCAAGTCATAGATAAGGTAGGCAAAGGCATAATTTTGTGGGAGCTGCTACCACTATAAAAAAAATAGTGTTGAAGTAATCAGATGAAAAATGATGGTCATAAACAGCAGCCATGTCACAAGTTCTTATGTGAATTTGTCACCTTATAAAGACATCACAGAGCACTGAGTGAGAAGAATGATTCAGTTTAACAAGGTCATGCAATAACCAAACATTGAAACAGAGGAGCCCAAGAAGAGGGACAAGCAGGACAAGTGCATTCTCAGAGTGATATTATGGTGATAGTGCCACTACACTGGGAGACCTCTGCAGGCCTGAGGAAAAATCCATAAGAACTAACTGACCATCAGTTGTAAGTTGAGCTGTTGAACTACTTACAAAGACAGTAATTTGTGTGGTATGTCAATGTTGGCTTAAGTATTGCATCATGTGTTGGCAGAGAAAATGTGCTATTAAATACTGGGACATTGGGCTGAATTCCTCTGATGCGTATGATCATTTGCCTGAACCTCATGTTTAGTCTAGTATCTCTTACAGTGATTTACTCTGTGTCTGACTGATATGATGAAGTACTTATATGAGGCTCATGTTATTGTGAAATGACAGCTGGAGACCAGATGTAATGCCTTAAGGTATCACTGTTGGAATTGGATGTCCCTACATTGTCAACCTAATGTTACATAGCCAACACCTAAGTCTTAAAGAGGAACTTCTGTTTCAAGGATATTTATAAGTACCCAGAGCACTGGATGTTGTTACAACCCTCCTCAGAAGGGGAGAGTAATGCAGGTTTTTGTTAATAAATCCCTTGAGGTGGATTAGAGTAAAAAAACATTGAATAATCAGTGTTTGTAAACATATATATGTAGGGTTTATTTTAGAACAGTTTTGTTTCAGAGGTAAACAGGTATGTTGCTGTTTTATATGTTATCATCTACAGTAATACAGTAATATTAAAGCACAAAAATAACACTTAGGAAAATGTATAAGGGACAGAAAAAGAAAGAAAGGATAAGGGTTCTAAGATACATAGCCATCACCCACTGGATTCAGCAATGAAATTTGGTGGTTGCAGCTTCCACGCCTGTTGGTCGAAGTGAGGTCTTGATCCATTGGGGCTGGGGGAAAACTGCAAAACTCAAAGACTTCATGAGTTATTATACATTTCAAGCTCAGGTAGGAATGGCTTGTCCCTCCCCTGGGGTAAGGAGTTTTACAATAGATGGTGTCACAGGACATTTCATGAGTCTCTGACACCTGCTAAGACCTGTTATGTCAGCATTGATCATGGTCCAAGAGATGAACAGTCCAGGCCAGATGTGAAATGTCTTCAAGGTTCCCTGAAAGGATTTTTACAGTAGAGTCATTACATAAGAGAAAATATTGGCATGATATGAAGGATTATTCCACCTCACAGAATCTGCCTTTTATTGACCTCTTCCCTTATCTGGAAATCCAGTTTGTAGCTTCAGGTATGTACACACTTCTGCACCTGGGATAGCTGGATAGTGGCACCCACTTCTCTCATCTGAAGGTCCTTTCACAGTAGGCATATTCAAGGAGGATTGGGCTTTGCTGGGTGAGCAGCTGTTTCTTTTCAGTCTGCTACAGTGGACAAAAGTATTTTGGTGATCTTACAATGTTTAAGTCATTAACTATTTCAGTCTCTGACAGATGTTTACTGAATATAAAGTTGATGACAATCTCAGCCACATGCAGTATCTTTTCTAAGAGAAGATGAAAAGTCTGTGAGCTGTTATAGGGTATTGTTGCATGAGTCTGATGAGCACCTATATATTTTATCAAAGTGCAGCATTGCTCAGAATGAATTATTTTTCTGTTGTATACTGAATTAAAACCAATAATAATAAAAAACAATAATGAGGCAATAATATGTGGAAAGTTATATGATCATATCTATTTCTGAAAGGAAAACCACTGCCACCCCAGGTCTCTGGAGAAAAAGACTGGGATTAGATATGCTAAATATAATAGCTGGCATTTTTCCTGATTAAATTAATTTACAACATTAAAATATTAGGTCTCCTTATTCGCAGTATTGTGTAAGACCCAACATGTGGGGTTAACCAACAGTGTCATGATATACACTATTTACAACATATTAAAAAGTGATGCTCTGTGATCTACTCTAAAATGAAGGGCAAATTGCCTACAAAAAGGAAAAAACCCAAACCCTATTTTTTTTTCAATCCAAGAATTGCAGAGCAATTGCCAAATTATGTGGAGAATTTGTATAAAGATTTTACACATTTCACCACTGAGAGGGTATTACTTTTTTTTTTCCCCAAGCATCTTTATGGCCGACCCAAAATGGAATGTCTGTTCAGTGGCCAAGTTGTCCCTGGGACCTTATTATTTTGGAATCTTCTCTGCCGGTATAAAGAGATAGCTGTAAATATAGCAATTTGGTCCCTATACAGTTCTGTCCTTTTCCAGTTTTATCCACTGTATAATGAAGGTCTCACAGCTCAAATATTGGTTATTTTCATTTACCTACAACAGTATGTATTTTATTAGTTTCATTTTTGGATAACAGATTTATACCTTAAATGTAACTCCAGGTGGGTTCCCATAGAGTAAAAGTGACTAGCCCCATGTTTCTCTTCAGCTAGAGGACTGGCTGCAATTGTTAGGAGAGCTGTCAATCTCTTCCTAATACATTCAAGTTCTTCGGAGAAAGGCACAGGCCAAAGGGGAAAATCCAGAAAGGAATACATCTGAAGCCTATTATAAAGGATGCTGAGTACTAGTCAAAGGTATAGTTCCAACAGAGTCTGATTAACATTCTCCTATAAAATAAGGACCAGAGAGTAAGCCATTAATTTTATGACTATTTTTTCCCACTGCCTGGTTTTTCATAAGTTGGACTTCCTTCCAGGCTAATTAACCACTAAACATTTTACAAGCAATCCAAGTGCGGAAGCTGTAAAAGATGAATTGCACTTATGAAGTAATTGACAAAGGGTATATTGGGCCTTTTAAGCAATGATATTGTGCATCTTAATACAGGAAGAAAGGATCCTTTGTACGGCACTTTGATAGGTCATTAGTTAATTCTCAGAACTCTACACTAGATAATAATGGCTCAAGGCTAGAATGAACCTGCCTGGATTAAGGTAGGGAACCCTACCTCAAAACATCGCCAAAGAAAACACTTAATGTTTGTGTCTTGGTATTATCAAAATATCCCCTGTGTTATCTTAGATTAATTCCCTGGCTATTTTCTTTTCTTTTGACAGCAAAGTCAGAGCTGACAAACCCAGGCAGTTCTCAAGGAAATTCAATTACTGAAATGTCTGACAGCTTGCTTTGCTGCTGCTAACTAAAGTTTTGAAAGTTACATGCTGCATGTATAATATTGTTTTCACTACAAAGGAATAGATTTGCATTTTCTGGGGTAAATTCATTTTCAAGCTGTAGGAGTCTAATGATAAAAGATAAAAAATGAAATGCTGAAGTTTGTATTTTGCAAAGAAATGAAGTAAGTTGAGTGGCTGCCACACGAAACTAGAAAAATACTGTGTTTTCTTAAAAAGAGAATTTATTTGACTTTCCAAGTAAATGAGGGAATGCCAGTCAATCTGAATAGTACCTGCGTATATAATGTTCTAATTAGTCCATATGATGCAAGATGCAAATGTATATAACCTTTTCAGAAACCAGGAAAATTTTATTTGTTCCTATCTCATCATCAATAATCTCAGTTCTAGGTCCTATGAAGTGGTACCTCTGTGTTTGTCATTTAATTATTTTTAGAGATGGGAATGTGAAAAACCTCTTGGTCGCTACACTTACTAAAAGCAGATCAGACCACCTTTCCTCTCTGCTAAACTCACTCTTTTCTTTTTTCTCCAGAAATCTGCAAACAGCCAAAAGACACATCTCTAAGCAATGAATACTTTCTCACAGCTAGGCTATTAGCCAACTCCATCTACCATGTAGAAGGCACAAGGACAGAATCAGATTGTGAAAGAGCTTGGGCTGTCTTGATGTCATCAAATCAATAGCTGTGCTCCAACAACTTCAGGAACCTCTTACATTCATGGGCTGTGTTCCTAACTCTTAGCATTCACAATTTCATACCTGAAGAAGTGCCTTGGTTTGGCATGAAACTCTTGAAGATCATTATACTGTTGCGTACTTACTATGTAGCTATCTCCTAGGTGCTAACCTGCTGATTAGAATATTCTCCTTGGAAGCCGTAATTTCAATCTCTTCGCTGTTCAACCTCCAGGTTAAATCTTGAGGAAGATTGATGCAGTGGAATGTATTTCAAAAAAGGAAAGAGAACTTATGGGGTCTCACTTTCCCTCCCTGCCCCCCCCCCCGGCTATTTATTCAATTCACAAGCAACTGTCATTTGATTAAAAACAAGTTCCTTCTCACACAATGCAGAATCACAAGGAGTAGCTGTAGTTGTAACTATAGCCACAGTTGCAGTAGTAGCTATTGCCCATTCTGCTGCACTGAACCTTGCGTTATGGTCATATAATGGCTCAGATTCAAGCCGAGGAGAAAAAAAACTTCCCCTAATACTATGGCTAACGCAACTGACTGTGCCAGTTTAAAAATGTAGCATTTACTTCACTGCTGTATCACTCCTGCTTTATATCAGAGAAATTCTATTACAGAAAATGAGTTTATGCCAGCATAATATTAAAATAACACATGATGAAACAACCTCAACTTTCAGAAAAAAATAGGTCTGTGCAAAGGAAAAAAGTGTAATCCTTCCCAGCATGCAAAATGCCCGCAAAGACCTTCTTTAGATTGCCTGGAGCACCAATCGAGTTTAAATGCAGATTCATGGTTACTGAATCATTATGGAGAGTAAACATTTGCCACATGATGCCCCTTTCACTGAAACTGAATTACAGTAGCCACTGTAACAAAACTACTCTCAGGTCCTTTTTTGGTCAGCATGGTAATTTCAGAGGTAACTTTAAGAACTCATTATTCCAAGTGAACAAACCCGATAGGCCTCAGTAGGAACACCCACCAGAGGATCTCAGAAAAAAAAATTAGAATTCCAAATCCATTTTCAAAGATGACACAAACAATTCAAGAGCCTAAACCTTTGGGGTTTAGGGTCTTCTGAGCATAGGCTCAGTAAAAGAGCAGGAACCTCCAATTTGTAGCATGAATAGATTAGCTTCAGGGATCAGGTTACAAGGCATTGTGTATTATCTCACTCCATGAAAAAGTGGTGCATATGAATATGGGGTTATAGACAGACATATCTTTCTCAAGATTTGGACTTGCTTGGAGAATTTAATTCTATTTCATTTAATTCCTTTCATTCAGGCAATTAAATCATCAGCAGACCTTTGGGCTCAGTTTGAGCTAGGAACCTTTGCTATTCCTGCACTGCAGCTTAAGCATTCATACACAAGCTGACTTCCACCAGTTAAAACCAGAAGTGTATGTATGTTTTTTTAAAAAAAACCTAATATTTTAATAGGTCTAGAGAGATGCATTAAATCATGCCAGACCCTGTGCAGCACTGGAACTGCAACTACAATGTAACCTGCAATTGTGGTAGTTTTAGTATACTATAGATCATTGATTACCTTGAATATAAAAGTATAATGCACATCTACAACTACAGTGTGGCCAATACCTTAGAGTGAAAAAAAATATACTCCACTATCAAATCTGGGAGTTGTCTAGTATCCTCCTTTTAATATTGAAAAATTATTGCTGGAAGCACATTGTGTTACAGATTTGGACACCATAACCCACGATGACATTTTGGTACCAACTTTTAAAACGTTTCCTTTACAAAATCTAGATGTGACACTGAAGTTCTCAAAGGATTTGCCTGTTTTATACAAATTCAATACACTATTTTAAGGTTTTGTACTAATGATTTTGATGTATTGTTACACACGCTCAGCATGTTTGACTACAGCAGGGATTAAATAAATTGTGTTTTAAGGATTTAAGGTTGAGAGGAAAGTATTTGGCTATGTAAATTGAGGTCTAGAAGGTCCTTGGTTCACTACCTGTCTTTGGAGTCTTGTATCACCTCCACTCTTTGACAAGACAGCTATGTACATATTCAGATACATAGGATTACATAAAACATAACTAGATTTATAAAAAAGCTATTAAATTTGCTTTGAAATTAAATCTAAAAAATAAACATCTCTCTTTTTTTTTGAGTCTAGAGCATCAGTTTACATAAACAGAAAAAGAAAACAAAGGGTTTACTATAAATTCAGTTAACCCTTGACACAAATAATTGAATTTTTACAAATTTTGGGATAATGCATGTATTCGGAAGCCCCACAGCAAAAGTATTAAGAATTAGATTAACATATAAAAGAACATACATCAATATAAAACATATTTGGTCATAAATATTCTTGGCTGAAAAGAATGGCACAGTGGTCTTCTAACAGAGTCCTCTTTAAGTCTTACTTTCATTACTTTAGTGGGAAGTGGGAATCAGTTACAATTTTTTACAATATTAAATTTCAAAAGCCTAAAGTGCATTAAATATTTAAATTCCACTTTTATAGAAAAACATTACTAAATTACCTTTATTAATAATATGAAAAACCTGACAGTCAAATAGTAATGAATTTTCTCCTTTGGGTATCAACCAATAGTACTGCGGCAATGATCTTGTTACAGGAAAATCTCTGTTTCAAAGCATTAAAGCTTGATTTTGTGAAATCTGACTGAACAAAAGCCAGACCAAAGAGAAAGAACAAAAAAAAAATAATAAAAATCTCATGCTCAAGAGATAACAACCAACATTCCTAAAAACGCATGTTAACTTTCTGCATCACAATCTTCAGACTCCTTGAAAAAACTTTAGTTTTATTTTTTTTTCTTCCTCAAATTTTAAGAGATCTATAAGTCTTGGAAGTATTAATCAAGCAACAAAAAAGAAATCAATATTTTGCACAATGTCATATCAACAGAAAATAATTTCTATATTATTTAATTCCACACTAATATTAGCATAGAACAGTTCAGACAGAAGATAGTGTAAGATTGTCATGATACTTTGAGCAGCCATGGGTTATTTGAACCTTCTGTCCTCATATGTATGGAAAGATATCTGACTAACCAAGCAGAGATTAACCACAGAGGATTGCCCAAAAGAACCATCTAATTTTTGAATTTATGATTAGATGGCTAAAGAGAATGGATAGATAACAATGTAACTTTTGCTGGATTTTTCTTCATTAATAATATCACATTTACTGTGTTTATCAACATTTGAAGATTTTTGGGGTATGAGTAAAGTAACATGATCCTTGGCTGAAAGAATCAAGAGACACAACAGACTACAAAGTAAACTGGAGTAAGTTAGGAGGTAGGATTGATACAATATGTAAAATAGATGAAATACTATACCCGCAGCTGAGATATTATGCAAGTATGGACATTAAGGAGCTAACTAGGGTCTCTGGTTTGCCTGTTTTTCAGGCCTGCCCATAAATACACACCTAGTGAGCTGACTATTACATTGGGTATCACTAAATTGGTTCCCTATATTATTAGGTAAAGCGCAAGCTGGAGGCAAATGATTTTTGTGGATACAGCCATAACTACTGTTGCCAGTACAGCCATGAACAGTCCACCAGAAAAGCCATAGAATAGGATGAACACTATAGATAAAGTTGCCATAAATCCTCAAAACCAGTGAAGAAATTATTTAAAAAATATTTAAGAACAAAGCAAACCCAAAAACTCCTCAGGTCTTATGTGTGCATGAAATTACCAGCCTGGATACATGAGTGTAGCTTTGCAGTCCAGTTACTATATGAAAAGCCTTAAAATCTTGGCTTCTTCTTGTGCAAATACATACGCTGAAGAAAATTGTCTTCTGAGTGTGATCCTACAATGCAACACGCGTTTGCTTCCTCGATGTATGAGCTCAAGCAAAGGCTGCCGACCTGACACACACTTGAGTCCACATAATAGCAGTCTGGCCCCTCTCTCGCTCTTCATCCCAATCAGCCTGAAAGTGCAGTAATGTTGCCTGTTTCCCCAAATACAGACATACTGATGCTTTTTACATAAATGAAGGAATTACCAGGTGTAAGCAATGTGTCCTTATTTGATATTTCTCACTAGATGACTGTCACTATTCTTAATGAATTCAGACTGGAATTTCATTATCAAGCAAAAGTTATAGGAAATGTATGTTAATCTTTTCTCTCAGTGGAATGAGAAATATGAAGTCATAAATGATCCTCATGCTTAATAAGTAGTTATAGTTATTACACATGATAGGAGTCCAGATTGCACCATTCTTCCTCATAATGCAAGGTATCTTCATTTTCAAGTAACTCTACTGAAATTAATATTACTATATGGAGAACAAGTTATGGCCCAAAATGAAGAAGACTAAAAAATATTTCATTTGGGTTTTGGACAATAATCATAATACCTCCTATAATAATCCAGTACCACTCTATCCTCTCCATCAACAATACTCTGCCTGGATGCACCTATCAGAAAAAGTGATGCAAGGTTATACAAGGTCTGGATTACATTCAGTGTGTTTTCACATGCTTGCATAGATGACTGTAGAAAGATCATCCAGGTATGCAGTTTTCAAGTATTTGAAGCTGTTGGCAAAATTTAGCCTTAATGGCAGCTATGACATATTTGTTTTGCCTTTTTAATATAAAAAACTTAAGCTTTTAAATTCTTATGCTATTGGACACTATAACCTTTTTAAAAGTTTTCTCTCCATTTTTTTTTTTGCCACTTTATATGCAATCTTCTTCATGCCTTAGTGTGTTTAACATTCTTTCAAACATTGTTTTTCACCCCTAGAATAATTCAAGTCTGAAAGGACCTTTGCTATGTCATCTATCCATTTCATCCTTCCTGTGTCATGTTACTTCTTTAATTTGTTTGCTCCTAAATCATCTCTAATAGATGACTAGCTATTTCACCTTGAGTACCCCTAGAGGCAGTGACTCCCTAACATCCTCTGGCAGTTTGTTTCATTGTCTGTCTGTTTTGAGAGTTTTGAAGTTTTTCATACTATTTAACCTACATTTTCCTTTCAACAGCTCAAGCATATTACTCTGTCTTGGGTGACTAATGAGAATAATTTCCCTTGTCCCTTTGCATATCTGTAGAGGGATATCACACTTTTCTTAAGTCTTCTTTTCTTTAGATTGAACTGCCAACTTATCTTATTAACCTTTTTCTCTCCTCACAGATCTTACTTTCCAGACCTTCTATCATTTTCTTGATCTCTCTTTTCTTCATTTTATGTCCCATTGCTCAAATGATAAAAGAAGAAGACAAATGCAAAGAAAAACTGTAGACAGGCTTTTGAAAACAAAGCACAAAATGTGAATTTGTTTTTAATTCATACTCAAAAAATACAAGTACAAAGAATAAAGTATCCAACTGAAAATCACCACTGGGGGGCTGATGTGTGCAGGCTGATGTAGGCTGTGTGCATAATTGTATGACTGTTCAAGTCCTTTGGAAAATAGTGTGTCTGCTTGTCAAGATCTAAAGCAAAAGGACTGAGATTTCAAAACAGAAATACAGACTCAAACAATCCCTTGCCTATTGAAATAATTTGTCCTTGCCTCAGTTGCAGGTCTCATTTGATTTTTTAAGCAATAGTTCGATGCTTTTACTTCACTGCATTACAAAACAATAAAAAAAAAAAAAGAGAACTTATTAGAAGTAGTGAAGAACTAATTTAGTCATGTCTGACTTAGGATATTAGAACAATGCAGCTCTGTTAGTAGTCAGTCTTTAGGAAGACAAGAGCTGCAATACCAGGTCAGAACAAAAGACCACAGCAGTGTCCCTGGCATTGGCCAGCAGCAGGTGAATATATAAGAATCAGAATGTGTTGTGCTGACAGAGTCTGAGCACCAAATATTTTAGCTCAGAAGAATTTAATTTACAAAGGGTTTTTTGTTCAGTTTGACCTCTGTAATTGGGTTTTTTCCCTGTTTCATTGAGCTCATCCCTCTCACTCCCTTGTGCAAGACTGACTTCCACAGGAACTCTGCTGGGACAGTATTAATCAGTTTCAATTAAAAACATTACCACTGATGATGTTCCACTTGCCAAGAGAGATGATAAGTACCAATTTGAATTGGCATGTTTCACTACTGAAACAAAGGCAAGTTTTCTGTGACACAAACTGGGAGAGAAAGCAGACGTTGCAGTTCTTTACTCTGTTTGGGATTGCTTGGAAGGTTCATTTTGCTCTTCCCCACCCCTCCTCCAGCCTTTTTTAGTCCCCAGATGTGTCTCATGTCAAGAAGAAAGTCTCATGACAGAAGAAACTGGAGTGTTATCACTACAGGGGATTCATCTAAAAAGTAATTAAACTGTTCAACCAGAACTCTTATTACCATTTTCCTTCACAACTTCCTCCAGAAAACACAAAGAGTGAACTGAAAGATAAAACATCAGAAACATCTTGTAACATTGTTGCATTCTTATGTTAGATATTATTTCATTTATACCCAACATATATGTGAGGAAATAGTGTTATTTGAGACCCAACACTTACTGCAGAAGTCAATAAAAACCATTGGATCATTGCAATGATGTGGTAGTTTTCCCTTCAAGTACACTGTGCTGCTGACACACACCTATAGTGGATTCTTCAAGAGAGACCAGAAAGTTTTCCCTGTGCTCTGGTGCTCAAGGACTAGACTGAACTCTGCACCTAGTGAAGACAGTAATTCCATTTACACAAATAATTATGGCATGCTAGGGACTCATTGTCTTTTTCAGGACTGTTACTGACAGGTGCATTTTGATAGAAATTTCAAATATCCTTTTTGCAACATAAAGCTTGAAACACACATACACACAAAATAATTTAATAGAATTGATTGATTTAACATTAAGAGAGAAACCTGATCTGAGTTATTAGTAACTGGAGTCCGCTTTGAAAGTGTAATTCAACCTGTACAGTTGTAACCGTGTTTCTTGCGGTAATATATATATTTCACTTCTTACAGTCTCTGAGCTACCTGCTAACATTGTCCCTGGGATGGAGTATGATGGATGAGATTAAGTGTCTTGAGTTATTATAATTTAAAATGTAAACAAATTCAAATTTGTTACTTCATGTTAAGGAAGGCTAGAGCTGTCATTTCTGTTTTATAAAAGTCATTAGAAAAGAAGATCTCTTGTTTTCTGTCTCCAATTCTAACTCAAGAAATAACTCTCTCAAACATTCTTTGTTACATCCTGATGGAAGCCACAGAGATTTCTTTTTCCATGGGCATTTTTGCCTGTGTCAGGCAGGTGCCCAGGCAGTTGTGCTGGGTGATGGGTTGTGCTGTTCTGGCACTGACCTCCTTCCTCTGTGTTGAACAGAGCTAAAAACTGGATAACCCTTTTCTGGCAGGACAAAGGTAGGGTTCTCATGCAGTTTTCATTAGTTTTATTAATGCCTAATAGAAATGTACTAAGCTTGAAGAAGTCCTTTATGATACTCTGACTACTGACTTATGCAAAAAGTTAATGAATCAAGGAAAGCTTACACGAATTTTGAACAAGTTGGTTTATAACTGGCCCTTGACTCAGAAAAATAGGATCTTTATATGCATTTGCTGGGTTTTCCATAAAACAGTGTCACAGGGAGTGACAAAACAGTTGGGAAGGGGATCAGAGGGCTTTGAAAGAGAAGAATTGGGGAGGGGGCGGGTGTGTGACCCAGAACACATGAAACAACTGAACTCTCAGGTGCGTTGCCTAAGTTTCATAAGAAAATTCTAGGGAATGACAGTGATTCAGTCTTGAAGATTGGAAACAGGCATTTCTTTACCACGACCTTAGAAGCAAAACAGTTGACAGTGACTTTTTGTCTTTTCATGTATGTGGTGTAAGTTGAGAATACAGACTGCCATGATATGGAAGTCTTCAGCTGAAAGGTAATTCTTGGGGTTCATTTTTGTTGATCCCAGATTAAAGAAGCAGCCAACTCAGTTACCAAACTCTAGATCTATACCATGTCTCCAATAGTTCCCTTAGGTCTGCACTTTCACTGTCTCTGACTAAACAGGGACTTGGCACATCATGGGCTCTGACCTCCCAGTCTGTATAAAGGATGTAACAGATTGTCTCTTTTTCATGTATACAGCTCCCAACAAAACACTTCACAGATATCAGTGTCCATAGTAGTTATAAAAGTGCCATCTCCAAATGATATGCAGCTTATTCATTTCATAATAAGTCTCATAATTTTTGCCTTCAAACTTTGTCTTGAATTATATCATTTTGTGGGGCAGAAATTACTAGTGACAATAGTGACATGTAATACAATTGTTTAATCTGTTTTCCAAAGGTGAGCTCAAGTTGATCAGATATGATTCATGCATACTTGTAAATGGATTTAATTATTTTTCTTTCAAGGGTATTTGTTTGTTTGTAATGAATTTCTGTCCACGTCTGCTAGCTGACAGGAACCTCAAAATAGGTGCTTACTGTGACTTTGAGATCCTTTCATAATGCCAGAATGAAAAGAGGCCTTAAGGTAAATGACAATAAAGTGCTACATCTATTTGCTGTTCATCATTCACTATTTCCTATTTGTATTATGTGACTTGTCAAGTGCATTGTTTCTTTTCAGTGAATGAGGAATTAGAAGGTTTAAAGCAGGAGAATAACAAAGGTGTCGAGTAAATAAAGGACTTCTCTTTTGTCATTCACCCTGAACTGGAGGTGGGAATTGGCACATTCAAAGTAAGTGTTAAACTAGAAAGGAGCAGCAGGGTAGCCCATACAGCAGAGCACAAGTTGAGATATACTTTACATCAACTTCTGAAAGACAAGTGATGAGGAAAATTGTGCCCAACATGAGATAAACTGAACTGAAGTAATCAGGAATGAATAAGATGATAATTACCATTGCTAACAGTGCATTCTGTTCTCTTTCTCCCTTGGTCATACATTGTAAACTGGAAATCTGGAACCACCGGAGACAGAGAAAGAGGTTTACTCTGTACTTGGAGAAAAGAAGATTCATTCTCATTACTTGCCCCTATTGGAAGGAAAATGGACCTTTAACACTGCACTGACAACAAGCATACTGAAGAAAGAATATTTGAGTAGTTCTACTGCCCCCATTATAGCAAAAATAACCTTTTTCTCTTCTGTTGGAAAAAAAAAAAATCATTAAAATAGAAATTAAAACAATAAACTGAAAGCTTAAACCTCAATTGTCTCTTTCCGTTAAAACATCTTACAAGTTATACTTCATTTGTCATTTGTAAAACAAATAGGCTTCAAAACAGATTTCCAACAAAAATAGGTTAGCGATTACTTCAAACACTAAAAATTCCTCTTTCTTTGTTTACTTTTCCAGGAAAGTAATTTCAGAATTAAGTTGTATCCAAAAGGTTTGCAATTTTAGCAATAGCAGTCGAAGCTATACTGAAGAGATAAAATTTTCATCCATTCTGTACTTGTATATAATAGCTTTATTTATAGAATCTGTATGGAGTAATGATACAGTCTACTTCTCAACAGCTGTAGTTTCATGGTATACACTGACATAAGGTCTTCAAAAATTATATCATTGTCATTATATCATTAGGTGTCAAAAAATTCTAATACTGAAAAAAAAAACCCATAGTGAGAAAACTGCACACAAAAAAAAGTCAACCCAGAATAAATGACTTTTGTGATAGAGCTACAGTAAAATAACACTTGAGACTTTTGGATTTTTTAAAGTCATTTTAATGAAAATGGATCAGGAGGATGAGATATTAAAATAATTTACTATGTAAACAGTTATTCTCTGTTGTTTATACAGACTCCAAGAAATGTCAGCAGTCAGTCTAAAAAATGAGTAAAACTCATTTCAGAAGCAAAATCAAACTGACATATTGACCTCTGGTATGAAGTCAAGAGAACTATTGTTTGTTTTCTTCAGACTAAAGGAAATCCTAACTTCTGAATGGATAACAGCCCCGACTTCTGCTCGGTATTCCGGTGTTGAAATGAACAAATCATATAGGTGTAGGTGAAGAAGTGGCAATACAAAAATAAAGAACATATACCCATCAAATGAAACAAAAGCACCTAGGCAACAGTCATTCAAAATATCTGTTTGTAAAAATATAATTTTTCTTGGAACTAAAATGCCACCTCTGAAGAATTAAGGTATCATCTTTTCAAACTTTAAAAGGTAGTAGGATCAGTGCCCACATAGGCTCAGGTTTGCTGAAAATGCTTTTAAATTTATTTTCTATTGCTATAAAGGTCTACTTGACATAATACTGCACACAAGGTGTAGCGGTGGATTCACGCATATGCACAAGTGTGTTCAAAAGAATCTGGTTTCAGTGAAAATCACATCCCAAATGGTAAAGAAACTTGGTATTCTTTGTTAAAGCAATTATTTAGAAAGGAAAAATTTGCACTCATTAGAAGCATTGGTCTGGCTGTAGTGAGAAAAATGTCAACAAAGGCAGGAGTGCTGTGAGTTTTCCATATTTGCCCTTAAGTGCCTTTGAGCTGACCTGGAAAGTGTTTCAGTCTCCTTCCTTAGCCTGTCTACTGAGATCACCAGTTGGGGCACCAATTAGTGTCTACTTTATGGTGTTTTCATGTGACTTGCACACCTCTCTAGGAGACTGGGAGCTGAGATGAAAGAAATGTGTTTAATAAGGATAGATAGAAGCTGAATGGAATGAGAGTGCATTCTTCTAAATGTGAGCAGCTCAGCTAGTGTTGACCCACAGGGGTATCTACAACAATCACCTGTCATGGCTATTACTACCCTACAGCTAATTACCAAAGCTTAGTTTTCTAATTTTTTCAGGTTCTAGATTGCACACACTGCTTTTCATTTACACATACATAGTCTGCTTTCAACACTGTAAGTATTCTTCCATGCCAAATAGTGAAAAACACAGTTGAAAACAGTGTGATGAACACCATTCCTTTTTATCTCACTCCATTTACTTCTCACCTCTGAACCTAATCTTTTTTTCCTGAAAGAGAACAGGAAGATGATTTTTGCTGAAATTTAATTCAGTGGCTACTTCACTGCACAATTTAATTACTATTCACATGATTTAATAGAGACAGGACTTATAATAAAGATTTATTGTATTATTATTCTGTTGTGATTGTGGAAGATGGGGGTATATTCTTGAAGTCTGAAAATTTAAGATGAATTTGGAGATCAACTCCTTTACTGAGTGTGACAAATGCAGAAAGTTTTATTTCAGCAGTGCCGACAAGTCAGGGGTCTCTGTCAAGTTGATGGTACACAACTTTTCATATTAAATAACACCACCAGTAACAACAACTCTGTTTACAAGTCCAAGCTGAGACAACAAAGATTTAACAAATGTGGGGAAAGTTACCCTGAAAGTTGGATAAGACTCGATTTTCATGGAATTGGGGTGGGGGGGGGAGGGAATCTTCCATTACTATTGCTGTCCTGTAAATAAAGACATGGCTGAAGTCTGATGGGCAGTCAGCTTGGTACTTTTCCTGCACCTTCCCTGAGTTCTGAATTGAACTTATTTATTTTTAAATCATATACGTGGCTAAGATTTCCCTTCAGAACATTTTACCAGGAGTATTTTGTAAACATAAGAGAAACAAGAGGAGCCAAGCTACTTACTCTTGGTATAAAACAAGAGTAGCAGTGAACAAATTGTGAAATTGAAAGTTGCAAATATGAAGGGAGCAAGAGTTTTCAAGAAAAAAAAATCCTCAAGAAATTAGTAATTTCTACAATTTCAATTGTTAGAAGAATACTAAAAAAGGAGAGTAGGAGGTATAAAAAGGTATAAATGTTAGGTGTAAAAGTTATCCGGTAAATAAAGAAATATATATAGCTGAAGATTTACATAACATATCCACGTTAATCCAGCAGAATGTTTAAGAGCTGTCTAGTTTCCAGCATAGTTAGATAGGTATGCAGGCATTGTCTTTCTACAGACAAGACTACCTGAAATAGTAACTGACAAGAAGTAAAAATCTTTCTTGAGAAAGGCAGACAAAGATTCGTGAACTTTCCCATTTTATTTCCAAGGTACCATTCTCTTCTTATTAGAGATATGGTGATGCTTGAAGTCTTCCTGACAACAGCACAGCATAAAAGAGTCAACATCTCTCAGGACTGTGAAAGTGTAAAACTTCCGAATCAGTTTTACTACTGAGATACAATATGGATTCACAACTAATTGCTTATGATTACAAAAAGTAAGATCAGATTGAGTTCTTTCAGTTCTTGCTTGTGCAATGGGCTGCTCAGGTAGGCCAGATTAGCCTGCCTAGTCTCAAGCCATTTCAGTTCAGTGATAGATGAGGACATATTATGGATCAGTTTAATGTCCATCTGTACTTATTAATGATAAAGGTATAGTAAGAAAATTACTCATGCTGTGAAAATTATGGGTAATGGTAATTGCCTCAAATTAAATGTAAGTACTAAGATTAGAATTCTGATAATTACTAATTTTCATTTTCTTGGTCATATAAGCACATTGTTTCTGTAAAAAAAAAAAAAAAAGTTAAAATTTTTCAGGAAAAAGTGAAAATACTTTTGTTTGCCTAAAAAAAACCCCCAACAATATAGAACAAAATCATTTTGTGTCATCCTCAATGTTTCTTCTTTTTCTTCATTAATAATATATAGAATTGACACCAGAATATTTTATTTTAAAAATATTAAAATTCAAATATTCTTGAAAATTTTTCTAAATCCTGCCACAACTATTACTCAAAGCACCACAAACTTTTGCTTAGGAAGAGAAGGACCTCAAATGTTTGAGAAAAAACATCCCATGCTTAATGGTTTCTACAGTTACATTCCTTCAGAATAGGAGACTAGATTGTGTCTCTGAAGTGCTTCATTAGGTTTGATCATATGGTAAGTATCTGTAACCAGAGGAATACCTCTGTGCACCACACATAGAAGAATGCAGAAAACTTCCAAACAATGACACCAAAAAACCCTGTGCTCAGATACACTTGCCAACTAAGCTGTTAAATATAAAAAGATAGCTTGAGGTGAGATAGAAAACAATGGAGAAGGATGTACTGGATGGCACTGAATCACTTCACCTCTAAGGTGTTCCTTTCCATGATAGCAACCAATTGTTTTGCAGAAGAGGATATTTTATGACTGCTAAACAGAGATATTATTAATTCTTCACTCTTGCTTTTAGACTTTCAGAAACCTTAATTATGATTAGAATAGTTACATAGGATACAGTTAAAAATATATGGAGAGATATGGAGGATATTCACAGAGTTTAACTTCAGCCTAATGAGTTTAATTACATGGATAAATAAGGAACCACAGCCTAGTGAATCTGTGTTCACTTGCTCTCTCAGGGTACCACAGAGCATTCAGGAGACCCCACTTACACAGACAAGGGGTTCTACAGGCCCATTCTCCAAGCTGAAGAGCTTCACACTAAAGTCAGGGAGACTGCACATGGGTTCAGAGGCAAGCATGTATTAGTCAGCATCTAAGAAAAGTGTAAAGTTTATCATCATATGCTAGCTAGCAGTAAGCTTTATTTCTGTTTGCAACTGGCAATACTTGATAGAGGAAATCTAGCAGCAGAAGTATGCTTTGCTCAGAAAAACACAGTATCTTTTCCTGGCAAGACTATTTTTGAGTGAGGAAATTATGTCTTTACTGGAATCACATATTGGAAAATGTTCTTCTAAATTGTGAGAAAATGGGACAATAACTGAAAGCAATTAATAATACAGGAGGAGAGACAAAGTGCTGTATGAAGCCACACTGTCTAGGTATGTGTACAGTTTTACTGTACTGAAATGCAAATAAATATAGATAGTGACACTTCTGCTAAAGTTAGGACTTCCAAAGACTCTCTAAGGCAGATGACTTTCAGTAAGTCCAAAACAGTCCAACATCCTCAAACACCTTTAAAAATTCCAGATTAATCAAACTAGTAAGCACCATTTGAAGGAGAAATTCTGATTCTACTATTCTTTCCAATATTTCACTTTTACCTTCTCATCTATAAAGCACTTGCTTTTGGCCTGTGCAACAGGGAACCCCTGTCACTACGACGTTAGTCTCTGTCAGGGGTACACATAATGGAGCGGTGAATAGAGTCAGAATAAGCAGGGAATACAGTAGTCTACAACAGAGATACCTGGGGTACTCATTGTAAACCCAGGAAAGCCACCTTTGTTACATTCATAAGTTAACATACTAGGGCTTATTGATTTGCACTCACTTTAGCACTCATTTTAGCCCTGGTTTGTAATCACAAAGAGTTATGCTTTCAAAGAGAACTCAGTTCTATTTTACTTCATGTCCAGGTGCAAAATGTCATATACAAATTGATAGATAAATTAGGTTTTGATCGGCCAAGTAGGCTTTGGCATATGTATATATTTTATTGCTAATGTAAGCAGATAACAATGCTCAAAACTTACCCAGGGCAGAGCTCTGGGGCTCTGGGGGTTTGCCCTTCTCTCAGACAGAGGACTGACAAAAGATATTTTTGAGTACACTTCAGATTTTGTCTAAATGTGTGTCCGGACAGTATTTTACAGTGACATGCAAGTTAATCCCTTTTCTTTTTTTTTCCCTCCAAGTAAATATAAGCTCCCTCTGAAATATTTTAATCTGGCCACACAACATGCAGCCTGTTTGCATGGGCCTGAGCCTAAACCAACATAACTTCCTAACAGAATTCACAACCAACACCGGGCCAGCAGAATCTTTACAACTGCTGAATCCCATTCTACTGACACAGAGCTCACACAGGCAAAGCTTGTATCCACTTACTAAACATCGTGTTGGCAGAGTCTGAGATTCAAGCTGCAATTAATCGATGCAGCCAACTCATCTCTAAAGCATCTGTAACCACGTGACAGAAAATACTTCTCCCTCTCTCTGTCAGATATGTGAATATAAACTTCCTTTGTCATCTCATAGTAGTTCAAAACATTTCAGTACATACTGGCAGGCTTTTTTCTGGATCACAGGCCTTCTGCCATCCCATAGCAAGCATAAATCTGATATAAAAGCATAAAAATGGCAAACACTGTGTTTCATGCCCTTTGAATAATCTGACAAAACAATTCTGAGTTCATTTCAGTGCTGAATGAAATTTCTCATGCTGCATGATCCAACAGTGCACTGTCTGGTATTAAAGACTGCAGAGCCTTGTTTCATACTCAAGGTGAGGTTTTGAGAGGGTCTCAGTGTTCTGCTAGTTCTTCAACAGGCAAAGTCAGTAGAAATATTACTACTAAAATCACATCAGATAACTTACAAATTCTGAGCTTCTACCTCTTAATATGTTAGATTAAAATCCCAATGTTAACTCTAGTGGAGTTCATCACCTGCAAAAGTAAGTATTCTATAAAAGACTGCATTTTGAACTGCAGGCACCAAATATGACCACAGTCAACAAAGTTGAAGTTACAGAAAAACACTTTATCTTTTCCAAATAACCTAGTGTTTAGTCCTTAGTTTCTACATTTAATGTAATAGAGTAAACCTGCACAGCAGGTAAGATCGTTGACCACCAGCAATAAAACTCACTACACTGGATTAGAGAACTGGATTCCCCAGGCATTGCATTGAGGGAGCTAGATCCCTCAAAATTATATCTACAACCACCAGCATGGACGTATAGAGACATTCAAGCTAAAAAGAAGGGAACTCAGATGAAATGGCATCTCTTAACCCCTGCTCATCTCTGGGGCTTCCTTCATTTGTTACAAGCACTTGCTACACAGCCTTTCATCTTCTCCTGAAGATTAGCACCAAAACATAATCTTCTAACAAAGTGGTGACAATGGAGCTTTGACCCTCCTTTCCTAGTAAGCAAAAGCTCTGTGGCTAGCTTGTGAAGTCAGGGACAACTAAATTCAGACTCTTCCAGTGTCTGAGAAGACTCATGCTCACCTCATCACTGGACAGGTTATCCTGGTGTGAAAGAGAAGATTTCTAATAATTTTGATTTAGTCTGGAAGAATACATGAATATTCCCTGGTAGCTTAAAATAGGCTAGGGGTGTATAAGCACAAAGCAAGCACCACTGCCTGTATGAAAGCCTCTCTGAGAAGTCCCAAGTTTACTTCCTGCTGCATTTATGTTTCCTGGGTTTGTATATTGTCTGTTCTGTACTAAACAACCTCTAAAAAGAAACTATAGCACAGAAGTTTTTAAATGTACTCGGACTCATTTTTCGTTCTCTGGTCTCAGTTTAATAAATCTGTCACCACAGTCTGTAAGTGCTCATTCTTCTGTAGTTTGATTTTCTCTATTCATGTTCTTTTTCACACATGTATAGTAATCTCTTGACACACACACATTGGCAGTTAATCTACAAATATTTGCTTTGTGAAAAAATTACAAGGAATTTCTGTTTCCTTTCAGAACCCAAGGTGGACTTGTTCTTGCTTTTGTTTTCTTTAAGCATGTACAGGAATCTCTTTCACAGTTTTTCAAAATCCTATTTGCTTTTCAATATAATGTCATGGGTTTTACTGTATCTTGCAAAATCAAAGCCTACAAAGCAGGGTACAGGGGGAAAGGATTTGCCTTCTTGGAGTACTTCCCAGAAGACAAAATAAAATTCTCATTTCCAGTGTCTGCTTTTCTAAATTTCTTACCTGTCATCATTAAATGAGTCAGTGTGAGGATGCAAATGAGATCCTAACTCCTTTACCTGTGGATCTAGCTACTGAAGTTGAAAAACAAGCAAGCAAACAAACAAAACAAATAACAAGGAAAGAATAACACAATATGTCTTTTCTATTGTAATGTAAACATCTGTAGCAATATTTATCTTTGATAAATTAAAATAGAGATAATAAGGTATATCCATTAGCTACCCTAACTGGACAACCTCTCTAAAGCTTTTTAGTACCCTTACAGTGGGTCCTCATAGCTTTTTCTTTCAGTTTATGAGTGCATCATCAAGTAAGTAGCCTGAAAAATCTTCATTTTCCGTGCCCTGATTTGTGTCATAGAGCTGCTGCTGAGACATGAACTGCTAAAGGAAGCCAAACTATGGGAGGTACACAAGAATATATACTTTGTGTGTTTCAGTTATTAATGGACATTCATTCAGCAAGATAAAAACTAGAGTAGTTGGAAAATAAAATCTCACCAAAACCCAATGTGAAACTTACATTGTGGACACCAGCACTACCCGACTGACTCTTTTAATATCCTATCTGTGCTGCAGTAGTTTGTAGAGTGACATAGGTTTATGACTCTCTGTGCCTCCTCCAGGAGAGCTCTTCTGTCTCCTCTGAACAAAAATGAATGAGCCAGCTGAGGCAACTCAAATAGAGAGAACTTGGTGAAATAAGAATATCTCCCATAATTTTCAAGTCCCATTCAACCTGTATCAAATTTTACACCAGGAGATGGGAAAGTGATATTTAGATACAAGACCTGACAGAAGAAAGTCCTCTCGAAACAGGTGAATCTACACTATTTCACTTACGAACAAATAATTCAATTATTCTTCTCAAGATAAATGAAGGTTTCACTTCTCGTTATAACATGTAGTTATCTAGCAGAATACACTGCAGGGAGAACACCTGCTGGAAGGAATCCTGAAGACCTTTTTATTTCCCCCCCAAAACCCCTTAATTTTATGATCAGTAGTAGGAATTGTGTTTATTAGTTAAATGCTGTTAATATTGAGGAATAATTTGTCTACGTGGAGGCCAAAATACTTTACACTTTAATGTAGACTGAAACATGCCTCATAAGCTCCCTGTTACACTTTATATTGGAGAATAGGTTGGAAGCTGGCTTTTCTTTTTCTCTAGATATTGTCTAAAGTCCTGTCTAAAGACAGGATTGTGAAGCTGACTGAGAAATATAGTGTGAAAAAGGTAAGATTTAAAACAACATAATTTTAATTCACTGTCCAACCAACATTCTCATTCCTAGACCATTATTTGTTGCCTTCTGAGTTGCTTATACAGACTATTACTATCATCTTGCAATATTTTACTTAATTTTTCGGTTGCAATAGGACAGCTAAGTACACTCTTAACTGGACAATATAGTATGGTTATCTTTAAAGATTCAATTTGCTTGGCAGCATAAAGCTAATGAGCTATCTAAAACTGTATCTGTGAAAGGAACTCATTGTGCTGTGTCTTATTCTATCTGTAAATGAGTCTTTAAAAGCTCTGATCACTATCTCTATACCACTATTCAACAAAGGATACACTGGCATCAGGCAGCAAGCAAAGTATTAAGTTAAAATGTTAGAGGATAAAAGCTAATTAGCTGATACATGGATTTCTCAAGATGATAGCTGCTGCCTGAAGAAGAAAAAAAAAATCTGTCATGAAGAAATAAAAAAAGAAAGCCATTTAAGTCCAGATAGAATGCAGTGGCACCAAAACATTGAAAAATCTTCTTTTGAACCTCATTTCTACAGTAGACAAGTGCACTTCTCACCGATCTCCTCTTAAATAGTATAATACTAGTAAAGTATGGAAAGAACTGGTTCATCACTATCATGAATTTGACAATTATAAGAAAAACACATTGGTGAATACAAATGCTTTTTTTTTTTTGGATGTTGTTCTCATTCCACTACTTTTCTTGCTATGGCAGGTAGCTATCTACTTCTCTCCTATGGATTGCCAGTGGGAATTTTATCTTTCAGAGAGCTGGAACATGCTGGAAAATGATTTATTTCTCATCAAACAGCTAAGGCAATTTAGAATCCCCAGATAAGAGAAAGAATTCCTGCAGTCCCTCAGAAAGATCCCAGAGTTGTTGAAACATTTAAATAAGAAACACCAAATTTCCAGTCAGGTTGTATGGACTGTTCAAAAAACACAGTCGAATACTAAAGAGGGATGTCCTCCCATCTAGATGGCTACGTATTGGAACATATAGGAAGGCTTGATAGCACGTTTTTAAGAGAGTCATAAGGAGCCACCATCTCATATTCAAATAGTATTTTGTAGTACCTTAACTCATTATGTGCCTTTCAGTTGATTATATCTCTATTTTGAGAGTTTCTTATTTATCTGTCATTGCAGATGTTGACGATAGACAATTCATACCAGCAGGGTCATGGGACTGCCCTTTTTGCTGACTCTTCCATGCATTGCAAGATAATGCTCAAAGGGTTAAGCTGATTTTGTGTGGTTCATCAGTGACATCCAGCGGCTGTTCAAGGTGATCGCAGGTGTGCAATGCCAATCCAGACTCCCACTGCAGTGGAGTAATACAAACTGAAGAGGATGTTAACTATCTACCTATGTTCCTTGTACTGGATGAACTTGCATTCTGTGAAAATTATAATTATTGATTTATTTTGCAATATTATTATACTTAACCACATATTTCTCTTCTGTGGAACCCAATTAGTCCAAGCATTTCTTGTCAAATATGTTGCCACAAGCAGGAAATGGAATTTCCCAGGAGACATCTTATATCAAGAGCCTATAACTAGCAAAAAGGACAAGATTGTGAGGAGGGGAAAAAAATAAAGAAAATATTTTAGATCCCTTTCTGAGACCACACCACTCTAAATCACATTGTCTGAACTATATGGTGAGCTGAAACACCAGCACTGAAACAAAACATGAATGGTTTTTATTTTGTTATTTTTTGAAATTTTATTCAGTCCAGGTCTTAAATTTCTTCTTCTGTGGATAATCAATAAGACAGCTTCCAGGTGTAGACTTAAAATTATCTAACCTATTCTCTACCACAATAAAACCCCTTTCTTGTTTTGTTTTGTCTTAGATAGAAACCAGTTACTTTGAAATCCTTTTCTGACTTTACCAATTTCTGTTTCAGTTTCGCTCTACATAGACTGGGTTGTCTTCTCATAGCTGTGTAGTATTCTCAGGTAGTCTCCATGCTGTTTGAGGTTGTAAGATATACCCATGTCTGTGCAGGCATTGATAACTTTTCAATCTCTGCTAGAACTTTAAAACTTTCTTCTAGTTATTCAGACTAGTTCATGCTTTCCATCTGTGCTGTGTATATTTATGACCGATGTGAATAAGGTGCAAGTCTCTGGCACTCCTTGGTGGCCTGTCTGCATACAGAAATTTCTAAGTCTGTTACAGGCTCCAGAGAGGGATCTTTCTTGTCTACCTTTCTTGACCTCTGCCTGGTCACCACCAAATAGGTACATTGCAGTGTATACTCCAAGCAAAACATAAAACTTTCTGGCTCACCTAGCCTGTGAATGAAAATCACATTTCATTGCCTTCTCAATTAGTCAACATTAAAAACAAAAACAACAACCAAAAAAAACAATGAAAACCCCCCAACCATATCTTGGTACTATTAATAGTACAGCTAGACAGTTCTCTAAATAATCATCACTTACATTTATATAAATCAGTCCAACGCTCAGTAGCATAAAAAATGTAGAAGTTTAGGTTATGACACACAAAATACTCTTCAAATCAAATTAATTATATCAATCTCATCCACATTTAGCTATCAAAGGCCATGAACCTAAAAATGCAGACACTTTATCCAACCAGGGTCTTTTGTAAGAAAGGCCAGATGCCAAAAATTGGTGGTTTAATGTCTGGCCAACAGCCACTGACAAAATGCTATACAATTTTAAGTATGTACGGTTATTTATTCAAAATTAGAACTTCATATAGCAATGTATTTCTAACACAGCCATGAAATAATTTTTTTTCTTTCCATGTACAAAATACTCTAAAGACTGGTTCTTATAACTTAATCCAAAAATTACAGGCAAATGCAGAAATACAGGACAGCACATGGAAGTTATAATGATCAGCATGAATACTTTTCTGTGACAGAAATATTGTTCTCTATTACCTATCTGCTGCTTTAGGTTATGCCAAAAAAGAGTGTTCTCTTGGTTACAACAATGTATCTTCCCACAAAGAGATTTAATTTATAAACAATTATGATAATACAGATATCTGATAAATTCATCACCATCAGTGATGTGCATATTTCAGTGCAGTGCATATTTCATATATATAACCAGATAAAGGAAAAATATTAAATTGCCACACTAAACCACAAGGTTTAGAATATCTACTAAAACAGACAGAACATAGGAAAGTAGAAAATAATTCTGCATTTCTGTTGGGTTGTGTGATTATTTTTTTTAATAAACTGAGAGACAGCATTATACTTTCAGTAGTAATGGTTGTCTGCAGACCTACTTTTAAGGGAGACAATAAAAACATTGAAGCAGCTTTTAAAATATTAAACAGAGGTTTAGAAATTGACTAAGTCATACAAATTTATCTGTAAAGCAGAACAATCTAAAGGAAAGATATACGTAGAGATCAGTAGAACTAGGCATACATTTTTAAATATTTGCTGTCTGACGTTTACATCTTATGTCTCAAGTTCTCCTAAATATTTGCGCTGAACTGATCCTAAAACCTAAACACCATCACTAGTACTGAATGAGACAAACCCAAAATTTTGTATTTAAAACAGACAGCACAACTTCAAATCACCATTGGAAACACTCTCAAAGACTTCCAAGGGATGAAACAGCATCAGATGAGGGAACCTCAGGGATCGTTTACAAAGATGTCTGTTCTTCAATCACTCTTTAAATTGAGTAAAGTAAAATTCTGTGACTTTAACCAAATGTAAATTACCTCTCATCCTAACAAAAGTAAGGCAGATTTTTTCTCTTGTATCCCTTTTTATTTCCTTTTTTCAAACATTAAGTTTTTTGCCATAATGAAAGAAGTGCAAAACATGTACTTAGATGAAGTTCTCTGTAAAAATGGTGCATTCCTGACAAAACCCAGGGTTTTAAGTGGAAAGAAATCTACATACATAATTACTGCCTTCTGCATTCACCATCTTACTGGAAATGAGAGGATAGGTGTCAAAATCTACTCTGAAGTTTCTAAAACTTTTTGAGAAAAATGTGATGTTTCACTAATTAGGAAAATCTATATTCAATTTTTTTCCAACCTCCTCCCATCTTCCCCAAGGGAACAAATTAATATGCCACAGCAATTTGTTCAAGCATATTCAGTTTTAAACTCACAAGAGTTCCATTTGTCTATTAGTCTGATCTCCTCCATAACATGTCCTGTCCATGTCACACACAGGTTCCTACATCTACAGTAAGTGTTTGTATATATATTGAAGACCAAAATGTGCATTCCTTACTGAGTTCATTTAAGTTACCCTGAACAAGAGACCCTCTGCATGAGGAAAAGCGAGATGGTACACCATGGGCTTGATTTACCATATTTCTCTAGTTTTATGTTACTAAATTCCATCTCTAAGGTCCCTTGTGAAAACAGTGGGCAAATTTGCTGCCAAGAAAAGGAAAAACAACTTCTAATTTGTCTCTTATGCCTGAACCTTCTGCTGAGACATGCATTCATCATCATTCACAGCCCAGCTTAATATACTGCAGTCTGACATCTTATTGTCTGAAGCCACAGTGCAGTTTACTGTAATGTTAAAGTGGAAGTGAAAGAGAAAAAGATATCATTTTGTCATCAGAGAGAAATATGAGGAGAATGGGTTTTGAGGGGATGCTTAATATGTGCATTAGAGAACGCTGTCAAAATGGCAGACCTATTCCTTAATTTAATGATTTTCTTATAGGTATTCCCTAATTCTCAAAGGCAGACCTCAGACCAGACTCTATCATCTCTTCTAAAAAAGTGAACAACAGCTATCTTTGGCAATAAACCCGCCATCCTTGTGACATGAGGAAGGAAATAGAATTTGGTTCTTAATTAATTTGTTATCAGAATTATAAAAAAACACATTCAGAAAGTTGTTAATTGGTCAATTGCCACCTACAAAAAGGATAATATCATATGGACTGGGTTCATTTTTTTTTTCCTCTTTGTTACCCTTTATTCATTTTCACTCTTTATTTTATGAGCTCCTTATCTAGCCCCTCTATTTTCTGTATAATAGGGAAGAAGGTGAATGTTCAACCCTATTTCTTGCTGATTATTATTTTTTGATAAAGGCATGCTTTGGTATATAATAGAATAACCCAGACAGAGCCAATTATCTGTCTCACATTGAATAAGAAAATCTGCCATTTTGGTCATTTTACACACTGAATGTTAATCACATTACTTTTTGAAAATCTCATTAAAAGGGGTTTTTTTAGTGGGTTTTTTTTTTAATACAATTGATTCTCCAGCCCTCTATTTCATTTGCTTCCTAATCTTAGTGTGACAGAAATTGCATATATTTAAAAATTAAATAATTACCAGAGGGTTTGGAAGAACAGCAGAGGCACAAATATTGATTCAACATCTAACCCACTTTACCTTCATTGAAAGTTAAGTATTTACTAACACTGCTAACACTGGCATTTCTCTCTAGATGCCACAATGTTTGTAGTATATCTTGCTAAACAGAGTATGGAAAGAGTAAAAAATCATAGAATGAAACTAAATCTTTAAGTCAGTGTGATAGGAAAATACGCTCATGCTTCCTATTAATATCTTTTACAAAGATATTTGAAATACTGTGAAGCCAAACTCCATTAAAAGTGTGTCTTGCCCCTTGTATAGGGTAACTACAAGGATATACAAGTGTGTATTTAAGATGTTGAACTATATTTATGTATTTCGTAGCTTTGCACTGCAGAACCATAAAAAGGAAACAATCATGGCCTCATAAGTTCACTTTTTGATCTAAATAAATAAACAAAACTAACAAAACATACTGTAAAGATTAATCACACTTGCTGTCTATAGATCAGAAAGTCAATGTGTATCTATCAGGGATTAATTTTTTACATATTCTTTCATTCTGACACGGAGAAACTATTCTTGATCTCTTATTCTGCTTAGTGGGGAAAATCAAAGTAATGATAACATAGAGTATCAAAAATCATCAAGGCATCTGTGTGCCACTGAAATCAGAGTTCAGCACTTGTTTTTTCTGAAGATTTCCATTTACATCCATTTTCACTTATCATAGAGGCATTTGCAATATTATGCAATTCTTTGGAGAAGCTGTCATTTCATTTTTGATCACAGTCCTGAAGTTGCTGCATTCATGAAAGAAAAATAATTGGCTATAATTGACCAAAATGTAGAAAGTAAAACAATGTAATTAATATATTTATCTGGGAAATAAATTGATTTTAAGATTCATTAAGATATACAATGTTTCTCTGTAGAAGTAAGTCACCTCTTTCAGCTAAACTTTCACTTTCAACAAAAGTTAAAGACTCATCAGCATAACTACTCAGAGATAGCACTGATTCAAAGTGGTCTGGTCAGAGCAGCAAAAAAAAAAAAAAAAAAAAAAAAGAGAAAATGCTCTGATTACTCTGGAAAGTAAAATAAAGGTATCTATCACAAAACTGAACTCTTCCAATGTTAACATTCCTTGGGGTAGAAAAAAAAAAAACCCTAAGAAATTTTAAAAAAGCATAAAACCAGCTAAACTGAAGCCTAGCTGATGGATGGCCTTTCCACAGCCATGTGGAGAACAAAGACGAGGCCTCTCCATTTGCATGATAACATAAGCAATATGACAGATTAGTTGCTGTATAGACATGTACAGGGATTTCTTCAGTAATGTTTCCATTCTGGGTAAACTCACCAGAAGCTGCAAACTTTGCTCAGCTACACATCATCAGAGATTGCACCAGGGGAATAGTGTCACCCCCTTTAAAGAGCTGTAGCAAACTATTTCCAGGACAGCCAAGAAAATCTAGGAAGGATTCTGAGAACATCCTGTCATTTCTTACAACAGAAAAAAAAAACCAAAAGGCACTGTTTAGTCAAAGATATTAACTATTAAACATAATTTAAGAATTCAGAGAGCTGTGAGAAATCATATATGTGGGAATTTAAGGAAATTAGAGTATTAAAGCAAGAGTAAAAACATCCTAAAAGATGCTTCATTGTGAGTGATACCAACACCTTTCCTTCAGGAAAGATAACAGATGTTTAAAATGTAGTGTCTCTATATGCAGGCAGACTATTATGCTCTGCAAATAGGTTTAAAATGTCCTAACATTTCTGAGGCTTTCTTATCTCTTGCTCATTTACCTTACTTTAGATTGCCTTCACACTTTCCCCCCTTTTCATTAAATTATTCAAGAACTCCTGTTTATAAAGGTCACAGTCATAAAAAACAGGGAATGGGAGCAGTGGCATGTGATTCCCAGGACCAATGAGGCAGCACACAAAGTGGGCTGTAAAGGACTCATAAAATGTAAGGCCAGAAAGAACTGTCAGATCATCTAATCTGATCTCCAGTATATTACAAGTCATTATAGCTCACTCATATAACCCAGAGAGTGAGAATGCCTCAGCTTTTTGCTAAAAATGGTAATGTTATGTCTTTGGCAACTAACTGCAGGCAGAGGCAAGTTGGCCAAAGTTATTGCTAGTACCTACCATGAAGGTGATCCTATACTTCATGGAAGTATTTCTGTGCCCTATAAAATAGGATTCAGGGAGATTTACTATTTAGAGCAGATAAAAAAACAGGACTCCCAGCTTCCTACTCATTCTGGAAGAAGTTCAGTCTGGCATCATCATTGCCTTGATGATAAAATGCAGAGGCTTCAACAAGCAGAAACAACTAAAATAGACTTCACTGAGCTTCACTGTGTGATTTGTTGCTTATAGATACCAGCTGAGTTAAGTTAATGAAGCTAGTGCCTAATTAAACCGCATCTTTTGATTTTTTCCTTTCCTGCCAGAGACAACAGTTGTTTTGGCCAGTACTTACCCTGGTGTACTCATTGTTTTCATTGGTGGTTTTGTTCCAGTGGTTCATCATTTGCATTGTTGAAAGTAAAGGTAAAATATTGTAAAAGGTGGCCAACTTCTTGTTTGAATTTATCTCCTTCTGTTTCCTGCCACTGGTTCTTCTTATGACTTACCACTCATAAAAATAAGCCAACTAATACCCAGTGGCACTGCTGACACACTTTAGTCAGGTCACTTTCCAATCTTACTTCTGCCAGTCTAAATAAGATGCCATTTCTGAAATATTGCATGGCAAGTCATTTTTGTGCCATACCCAGAGACTATTTGTGCCTCTGCTTTGTCCCCAACTGAACCCCAGATCTGTGTGAAGGAATGTAGCACTGATTCTACCAGCACTGAATACACAGGCAAACTCCCTGCCTCCCATATTTGTCTGCACTTGCATGTCCACAGACCACACAAACCTTCAGGCCCAAGCTTGGCTTGGTTTGATGCTCAGAAGCAACAAGTATGACCCCTACAGTTGTTGTTTTCAGTAAAGGTATTTGCCATTCTGTAGATCTAGTTCTCATTCTGTGTTTTGTTGTTTTTTTCTTTATGCAAATTATGTTTATATTATTTTAGTTGTCTATTTAAACTGCCTGGTTAGTTTATGAGAGACCAATCCTCATCTTTTAAACACACTGCCAGGCTTTATGTCCTACAAAAATTCTATTGGTTCTACCTCTCTGTCTAGATATAATTTACAATGAAACTGTTGTGGAATGTATTGAATAACTTAGAATTCAATACCAAAAGCTTGCAGCAACTCCCTAAGCAAAACCCCTTTAATGACAATTTCCCATTTATGGGTTATTTTCTCATCAGCATGTTAATTAATTTTTGATTTAGCTATGTATTTCTCACTGATATCTCACAGCATTCATCTTTTTGTCAGACTTTTAGTTATTAAATACATTAAAATTATACGTTCATACATTAGTGCGTCATTCATACATCCTAAATGCCTCAGTAATAACTATATAGTTACTTTTTCAAGGGAAATTTGTAAAAGGTTTTTTGACAAGCCTTATTTCCTATAAACCCACATTGAATGACATTAATTTTACTCCTAAACAATACTTGCAGTAAACAGCTAGTGAACAATCCATCAAATAAAATATGTTTGTACACTGCCTTTGACCTCTGTCGAGAGAAGTCAGTATGAGTGTTTGCATCCATTCTGTAGTCTTTGGATGTGGCCTTTATCAAACACTTTAAAATGTATACATTCATTTCAAAAGCAGCTTGTTCACTGACACTTCATAAACGTGTAGAGGACTAGATTTAGTGAAAAAGCTTGCTTGCTACAAATTATTCATTCAGCTTTAGAAAAGATATATCTATAAAGAGTACTGAAATACTGAAGTTAACACTATTTCAAGGTCCTCCCTTTGCACTTCAAGTTTGTATTCACTGTTCATATTTTGCTGGTTTTTCACAGGCTGCACTGCTAAAAAGAAGTGGAGTACTTCAAATGCAAGTAAGCAGATAAATAGCACAAAGCTCATGGGTTGGCCTCTGTAGAAATTCTTTAGAAAATGCTAGATGAGAGACTGAATACCTTGTTGCTAAGTTACCTTTGTTTCATTTAGTGCTATAATTATTTGTTGCTTAAAGAAAAAGCACTGACATTTCTCCCTTAGTCCCTGCCATATGGAAGACAGGCTTTTAAGATTCTCTTATAAGAGGTGCACATTTATATTATATACCTTTATGTTCTCCAAGTGCAAGAATCAACATGCTGGAGGATAATCAAGACATTTCAGGCTTCAAAAACTTCTGCCATACCAAAATAATTCTTATATTCCAGACAGTTTATTTTTAGAAGCAAATACACTTCCTAACTACTTGATTATATATTTCCCTACTTTTTAATCAATCAGGAAATGTGCAGATAAAATTATCTGTCATACACTTTAATCAATTTGTAGAACTGTTTCTCCCTTCTGGAGGGTTAACAAAACAGATGGCATGAGTGAATGGGCTCATATTTCAGTTTTTAATCACACTCAGCACCAGAGGTCTTATTTGGGCCCATATGATTTTTATATATTTACCTTAAAAACAATAAGGAACTAGTGTAAATTATAAGTGAGGCCAAAGCAAATACCATCATAAATACTTGCAATTGAAGATGTGTGGATATGCTTTCCTGAATTTTGTAGCAAGCTGTTTTTACCTAAAGACCCCTGACAGACTTTGAACATCAGAAAGCTGGTGGTGGTGGTGGGTAGGATGTAGAAATATTAACCTTTTGTTCTTGAAACAGAGAAGGTATATGATACTTGAAACAAGCACAGAGAGAATGCAGTGATGCAACCCATGTCACAAGCTAAGTCAGTAGCAGAGCTAGGAACAGTACCTGGATCCAGAATTTGATTCTGATGCTTAATAATGTGTTTTAGACAAATTCTGAAGACAAGATATGAAACCTTTAGCACTCTTTTCTTCTTCTTCCAGTATTACTCACAGCCTGACATTACAAGTATATGGGAACAGAAATACCCAAGAGAGCATTTTGCAAACAGCAGCAGCAACACTGTGGCACAAGGATGCACCTGGGGCTGTGTGAGCTCTGGGACAGTGTCCTGTGGCTGTCAGCTTAAAGTGCTGATGTACCTCTTCATTGCTTATACACAGTAATAATGGAAACTACACAGCATGTCAAACAGGGCATATTAGTCCTTCATATCTGTATTGCCTTTTGAATCACATCCACAAAATTTGCAATCATAACCTTTTTTGTTCTTTTTTTTAAATTCTTTTTTTCTTTCCATGAATATCCAGAAAACCCTATGCTCAGAGATAGATGTGATGAGTCTGTAGTATCAATATGGTATGAAGCCATCCCTGACTCAAACCAACAATGCATGTTTTGTAATCCAGAAAAATTTTAGTTAAATCCAGTAATTTTAGTTAAAAAAACTTAAGGGCAATTAAAAAAAAAGAAGGATCCACAGTAAGGCTAAAGTTTCTTCTCTCTAATGACAAGAAGAGAGGACAATAGTTCTTCCTTCATTTAAATTCTTAACTGCATAGTCCAAAAGTTAAATACCTGTGCAATGAACAAATGAAACACTGGAATGAACACATGAAAGAAGATAACCTGTTTACTATTTTCAATCAGATAAGTATGTTGTCCTTTCTAATGAAACTCTCCCTTACACAGCAAAGCAGCTACCTTATTTCTTGCTTATGTGTCCCTATAAACAGCAACTGTTTCACTGTTATTTGACAATAGACACAGGCTCAGCATTTGACAAGCAGTCAGAAAGGAGCTATACCCTTGAAAAATAAACAGTGTTCTAGTACATAAAAAACTACCAAGAGAGAGAAAAAACCCTAAAAATATTGAATTTCTTTAATTATTTCCCCTACAAGGTTACTGAATCAAAGAAAAAGTCCTGGGTTTATTTCAGTATCATTTCACCTTGCTTTCATCAACTCCCATGCTGCATTTTTACATTTTCTACCTATTTAAGGACCCACTGAGGAACATGTTCAGACATTCTTACTCATTTATCTTTGTCACTTGTAATTACCAGAGTGGCCATTTTCTTGCTTGTGCATAATCCTGCTCTACTCCTCTTTCTTTCTTTCTTTCCTCCTAGGAGGAGTGTGACACTCTTTATTCTAGGCACCCTTGGCTGTACCATCTGTAGGAAGATCAAAGACAGGGTCATATCCATCTAATAACAAGAGAGGAAACAATACTGTAGGTGAACACTCTATTAGCCTCCTTCTTCATTTTATTCAGGTCAGTGCTCAGAGACTTTCAGATGTCTTTGAACAAATGGATGTGAAAATGAAAGACAAGTTATAAAGAAATAAGTTTCTTTTCTTACGCAAGTTAGGCTGATAGGTTGAACCATGCTAGTGTTATAATAGTCTTTTCCCTGGGCAGCTCAGGAAGTATCTTTTCTGAACAATCCTTACCCTTCAAAATAAAGCATAAAAATCTGCTTCCATCCTAGAGACTTGCAGCTATTAAAAAATGTCCAGAGGCAATAAACTGAAGACTTGTGTAGGATACTGAGGACATTTATTATTGACAGGAAATCAGTCTTCCATGATAACTGAACTCCAAGATCTCTCTATGGAGGGGACTAATTTCTCCACTGGTGTAAACAGGCAAAGCTCTACTGACTATGGTAGTGTTGCATTAGATTATACCAGCAGGAAATTTCAACTAAAATCTCTAATTTATTTTGGATGCCTGGAACTTAAAGTTTGGGCTGCTACACTGTGAGAGCACCCTGAGCACAGGGCTACAGTGGATGGGGATTTCTGGCTAGGTCATGAAGCCTGTCTTCTGCACCACAACTCCGCACCATGAAAACACAGCAGGAAGAAAAGGAAAAGCAGCAACCATTTAGTTTCAATTGAAGAGACTTTTTCATTTCTATCTCCTTCCATGACTTTGTGGTTCAGCTGACTGCCCTAAAGACCAAAGCAGCTGGCTATGATCCTCTTAGCACATCTGAGCACTGTGTAACTGAGACAGCCTGTGTGTGTCTTGTTGAAAAACGGTCATATTAACTAAAAATCAGACACTGCATTTCTTGTTGGAATTAAACTTATGTACATGACAAGATTTGGGACAAAAATTCAAAATGCTTTTGTCCATTGTTCTTTTGTGGGTTTTTTTTGTTTGTTTGTTTGGTTTGGGATTTTCTTTTGGGTTTTTTTGGTTTGGTTTGGTTTGGGGTTTTTTTGGGGAGTGAGGTTTTTTGTTTTTGTTTTTTTTTTTTTTTGTTGGTTGATTGGTTTGGTTTCATGTTGGTGTGTTGTTTGTTTTTTTTAAACATAGTATTTCTTATAGGAAAGCAATTGAAAGCATGGTGAAATATTTTCAAAACAGAAGACAGAAAAAAAACCCACAAAAATTTAGTTATGTCAATATATGCGCATATGTGACATTTTCTAGTGCTGGTAATGCTGTCCCAGACACTTTGTCTAATGCTGTAGTATTGAGTGTTGCATTAAAATCCGATAAAGAAGTGTGTCTTCAGCATGTGCAAAGTTTCACAAAATGCCATTGCTATTGACTTTAGCATCCTCTAGCTGAGGGCTTGCTCCTTTATTGGATTATTTTTTTTTCCCAGTTGGAATTACATAAAGTTGACTTTTCATCTGCGAAAAAGTCCCATGTAGTTTAATAGAACATGTATTCCTACTGTAGTATTCTAGAGGATATTTCAGTGTTCCTTTTGGTAGCCGTTTATTCTCCGCTAAATTCAGTAAGTTTTTCAGTGTGGTTTCAAAACTCACAAATGATGAATTTCTCAGTTCAGTAGGTCATCCAAATAAATGCCCAAATTCATGAGTATGGGTAGTTTGTTTGAAACTATTGAGAGTGCTTTACTATACGGCTAACTCTGAATTAATGGTAAGAGTTTGTTATATTAGGACCACTGTACATATACAATCCATAATTTTTTTTAAATGTATCCCTGTAATAGAGTAAATATAATTCTGTTGCTACATTGTCGGTATTTAAGAAAATCAGTTGATGCATTTAGTGATCTTGTCTTGAAAAAGGATAATAATTCCTATCTTTCCAGATTTCTTTGTAGTTCACGTTGGGTTTTTTTAAAATAATGGTGCTTCTGTGACTCAGTAGGAGGGTAAGATGCATTGTCCTAGGTCTGCTTGCCTGAGTAGAACTTGGGTAGGAAAAATAAAATATCCCATAACTTATATGCCTACTATACTTTAATGTCACGCTATTAGTTACAAACTATAGTTTCAAAAGAGAAAATAAAAGACAGTATTCACAAGTCATTCCTCTAATCAAGCATTGTTATATGGCTCCTTGCCACTCTTTAGAGCACCAGTTGTCTCATTTTCATACATACAAATGTTGAGGTAGCAATCAGTGTACAGGAATAGGTGTTGGGGCCGATGCTTTTTGTAGTTTTTTTTAAAGATTGTATTCTTTGAAATAACCCACTGAAATCTGGAAAACTACTGCTAAGCAAGTACCAGCATTTCACCAGACTATTATGTGGCTACATTTACTCAACAGACTTAGCTGAAATGGAGCTGCAGGCAGGAGCAGAGTTATCTAGACTAGAGCTGCAACACAAAATAAATAACTAAAAACTGATTGAGTTAGCTTAATATACAAAAAAAAAATTGGAAGCTAAGGATAAACAAACCATCAAGAAAACAATGTCCCTTGCCACATAAAAATGAGAGTAAGCTATCTTTTTCCTCCAGAATGTAAAGGAAGATATGCTATGAATACGAGTCTAAGAATTGATGCTAATGCAAAATATTCCTTTCTGAGTTGAGGTATTTTGAACACAATGACAAAAGTCTATTATTTTCAGGGCAGCTCATTAAAATGTATGAAGATGTTGCCAGTATTAGAAAGGTACCACTTACAATAAAGTCAGTAAATTTCAGAGAAGGTCATACCAAAGATCCTATATCAGGTGAAAAATACCTGTATGGTACTATAATGGGACTCAAGAATGTGCTGGCAGAAATTCAGGTTTCTTAGGTCACCTGTCATCATAACAGTGACTGCTGGTTCTAAGAGAAAGCAGAACGTATTTTAAGAGTGCTCTCTGTGGATTCAGCAATTGTCTTCAGCTGCACAGTGTCAGAGCCCTTGTCTCTTCCAAAATAAGTTCAGATCAGTAGTATAAAGGTGCTTTACCAAGTGCTGTGGGTCATGCAATTCAGTGGACAGTGAAATAACGTGGTCAGAAACAAATGTAGACATGCATATTTTGACAATCTGGAGCTCAAAAATCTGTATTTATGGTTAAAGTTGCTGAAGAATTTTATTGAATTACTTTTGCATTCTATTGGAAAAGTGCTGTCATCATTAATTGGTCTTTCATTTTGCTATTTTACAGGCAGTTTCTAAATTGTCACAAATCACAGGCAAATTTTAAATTCTTTCGGACAGGAGCTGTCATTGGTTTTCTATTTGTAAAGTGCCTAACACAGTAGTTTGCCTTTTGGTCCACCTAGAATATAAATTTTAAATACAGTAACCATCACCTATGTCAGCTAACCTTTACCAGGGATAAACATAAATAATACAATATACATAGACTTTCAGTAATAAGGTAAAAATCAGCACACATTCTCCATATGAAATCTCCTTATACAGATTAATGACCGAGGAGAGATGCTGGTGAAGTTCAGACTTTGAGTAGAATGAAGAAGCACTTAAGGTCTCAAATGAAAACTTTTCTTAACCCTGAATAGACTCTTTCTGCAACAGTTGAAAGGAGGACGATATGATAAATTTTTCCACACACTTTTGTTGTAAATTGAGCCAGAAATATGTCTGACTGTTCAGCTTTGATAATGTATCCTTTTCCAGAAAAAGCAATCACAACAGTAATAATATGGTACGTGTAAGCCATAGTGTTTTAACAGGCACATTCTCAACTCCTGTTGATGAAAGAACTATAGTTTCTATTTGAATTACTGTGCCATGTAGTTTCAACTACAGACAAGCCTTCCAACCTTCGCTTACAAATACAGAAACTATGAGTAAACTGTTTAAGATCTTGCTAAATTCTCTCAGTTGTCATATAAGTCAAGGGACTTTTCATGCAAACTCAAGTAAAACAAGCTCCAAGTCGTATCATAAAAGGTAGGTCTCATTTTCATGTGACATTCAATCATCTGACCACCTACGGGTCTCCAGCAGCCTTGGAAGCAATGTAATCCTGTAAGTCAGGAATATGAGTGCTCAGGATGATTAGCTAGACCGAATACTGTTTTTAAATCAAAGAAAACAAAGAAGTCACAGAATCACAGAATATTTTCTGTTGGAAGGGTTGGCCCTATAGCTTGTGTTGATACCTTTAAAAAACTCTACTTTTAAAAGCAGTCAGGAAGCAATGTTCCTTGCTATGTCTATTAACAGGATGGGTAAAGCTTAAAGTGTGTTTTATTGCAATTTTTTTTTTCTCAGGAAATATCCTGAGAAAACAAAACACTGAAAAAAAAAAAAAAAAAGAGAAAAAAAAGAAAAATTAGGCAATATTGAACTTTGGCTGAGAAAAAGGCTACAGTTCCACAAGCCTTTTCCTTTAATTTTGGAAATGGAACAGTCCTATTTTATTGTACTTTTATTTTTTCATCACATTGTCCTTGAACAAACAGCTGATTAAAACAAATCCTTTGATCATTTGTGTGGCTGATCATAATGTAATCTTGAAAAGTGAATTTCAAGTATTGAGTAGTGAAATATCATTAACTAATATCTGTAAAAATTACTATAACATTGACGCTGACAGTTCATAGTATTATAGAGTTCAGGCAGTTCAGATCTCAGCCCCTGAAGCAAGCTGAACAATCAAATACAGCTTTAATAATTTCATTTGTCTGGGTAGGAGTACACCATACTTCAGCTCTCTTAATTCTATTCTGGTCCTTGTGATCTCAGCAAATTTGTACCTCTGCATTGTTTCCACTGTATCATCTTCACTATCATAAAACCATTGCTTTATGTTTTTCCATGAAACTTTAAGTTTCCTCACAAGGGAATCTGGCAGATAAAATTTTGACCAGGCAGCCTGCCACCAGAAATGGTGACTCTCTAATGAGAAAATAACTTCTAATTTACCATACAAATTACACATCTTGAGTTTCATCTGTCTTCCTGATGTCTCTTTTGGAAAATCTTAGCAGCAAATATCTAAAAGCCAAGGTCCATACATAAATGCCCATTTAAAAAGCTTTGGGGTTGAGTTGTATTCTGCCAGAATCAACTTCCCTCGAGTACTGTGTGTAGTTTCGGGCACTACAGTATAAGAAGAATATAATGCTATTATACAAAAGGTCTACGGAGACAAAGGGTGAAGAGAAGAAGCAATGTAAGGAGGTCATTTTGGCTTGTTCAGCCTGGAGAAGAGGAGACTGAGGGGAGACATCTTTGCACTCTACAACTTCCTCATGAAGAAAAGAAGAGAGGCAGACACTGCTCTCTTCTCTCTGATGACCAGCAACAGGACCTGCGGGAATGACCTGAAGTTGTGTTGTAGGCAGTTTATATTGGATATTAGGAAAAAGTTCTTCACCCAGAGGGTGGGTGGAACAGGCTCCCCAGAGAAGTGGTCACAACACTTGGTAGAGTTCAAGAAGTGTTTGGACAATGCTCTCAGGCACATGATGTGATCCATGAGGGTGTTTTGTGGGGAGCCAGTATTTGGACTTTGATGATTCTTGTGGTTCCCCTCCAAGTCTGGATATTTTATGATTCTGTGAACTGCACCTTGGACTCCAAAAGCCCAAGAAAGAGTTTTTCTACCCCTGTATTATAGTCAAGTAGCTAAAGCATCTTTTCTTACCTTAACTTGTGACTTAAGGAAAAAGGTAAGAGAATCTTGGTATTATGAATTCATTTGTCTTCCTAGTGATCAGTCTTATTATATAGAGCCATATGGAGCTGGGCAACTGAGACAATAAAGCAGTGAAGGACAAATTAACTTCAGCAGCATTAAGTTTAAGGGGTTTTTTTCTCTGATTTATGATACAAAGAAGAAAACAAATGTATCCACTTTAAGGAAAAATTTGGTGCTGGTCAGTTGAAAGAAAAACTACTACTTTGGTAGTGATGTAGACATACAAATGCAGTCGATGTCATAATTTTAAATAGTTCTTCATGAAAAGGCCTTTGTTCCACTTGAAAAATCCATTATATTCTGTCAATCAACACCACCAGCAGGTAACCAAATTCCATTAGCACAACAATATTTTAAAGTTATTTTCTACAAATCTCTCAAGTTACCTTGGCTTTCAAGAACATCAAAAGACAGAGGAACTTTCCCCTTCATTCTGTGGATTATTTGCATTCAATATCTAAAATGGCCTTGCTTTAAAAAAAAAAAAAAAAGAAGGAGGGGAAAGGATGAAGTGTTTCTAACTCTTAGTCATCTCATATAATTAAGCCTCCAGCTGCATACATTTTAATATCTCAGACAACATGGTAATTGATGTATGTGATTCTGGATCACACTTCAGATTTTAAATTATTTCACTCAACCAAAATATGTTTAAGTGCACTATCGAGACACTTTCAGTAATTCAGCTTTTAATGATTATCCGTCTCTCCACTGCTACATTTGATGTTAAAACAGTCTACGAAATAATATAATTTCCCCAAATTCTCATTGGGTTATATTCAGTTGTTTCTTAAATTTTTTATTTAAGATCTTTCCCTGACCTCAACCACAGTAAAAATGTGAAAAGATTTTACTTACAGTAATTTCATGTCTTGTAGTTTGATAAATTTATTCAGATGATCAGGACCTCAAGACCAGCACTGATTGATTAATCTGAATATCAAAGGAATAAAGCAAGATGTTACAGCAGACATAAAAATACAAGGTGTAGTAATGAGTTCTTAATAGTGAGTGTTTCCAAGATCACTCTATCTAAGACCTTAAAAATATATGATCATGTTCTTATGAATCAAAATTGGTAACTTGAAACATTTTGTTACCCATTTTGCCTATGGTCCACCAGGCCAAAAAGGAGTGTGCAGAATGCTGTGCCAGATAATATTTAATTCACTAGCAGTTAATATATGCTTAATTGAATCCTTCAGATCAATTATATTTTACCATAGAAACCTCCAGACTCTGTAGGCAAATAAAGAAACTTAAAAGACTATATAATAAACACAGTTAAAATAAGCAAATCCGTGCTTTCACTCACTATTGTACATTATTTCCAGTTGCAGAGAGAATCTGAGAAGCTTTTGCCTATTAAAAAATAAAACAAAAAATCCCCAGGATGTAATGTGGAGTAATGGTCTAAAACACTTCATTATAAATGTTGTTACTAATGGAAAATTCTTAAACTGTTGCTGTAATACACCTTATTTCTTCATTTAAAATGGAATGACAGATTCATCACAACATTATGAAACAACTCCAATTTTAATCTTTCCCTTAATTCTCTATGTTAAATTAACTTTGCAGCCAGGGCGTAGTTTTAAAAGCAACTTTTGTTTTGGCTGAAAGAAACAGTTTTCATTAAGATGTTGGCTAGTTTTCTTAACGCTTTCAGACAATGCAGACCCTAGATATAGGGATCCACTGAAAAATGCAGAGTTCCATTTTAAAGAGATTGCTTTGATACAAGAAAGAAGTTTGTAGCTTTCTTACTACCTTCCTACCATCTTTCCCTTTCAGCTACCCTCTCCTCTTTAGGACTGCTAAAGCCCAGGATATCTTGAAAGTTATGTTCTGTCAACAGCGTGCATTGGTTTTGAGTTTTTTTATGTATTCTATTTGGTTTAGAGAATCTTATTTTTCTTTTTACATGATATCTTTACTAGAATCAGTCAGGGATTGCTTTATTGATTTTTCCCTAAAGATTTTGTTTGGTTGTGGAAAGAAATGCATGACCTTTTTCTGCTTCAGGCTACATTTTAATTAATCACTGTAAGTAAAAATGATCCAGACAACAAAGACTCCACTTGACAAGTGGTTTTTCTCCATTGCATTTTGGTTTGTTTGTTTTCAGATCTTTTTTCTAAAGAATATAGAACAGTATCTAAGTGTGCAAGCTCAACTAACCCCCACACAATTCCTGCTACAGACAAAGTACGCCCACAAACCTTCCCCTCAGGCAGAAAGTTAATCCTATTTTTAAAAAGACAAGCTTTGTAATATGCCCTGCAGGTCAACTAAGCACTTCACAGGCTGAACCTAAAGTTGCCTAAGTACAACTGCAGTGTCATTCAGTCACCTGACAGAAATTCAGTGTGAGAAGATGTCACATTTCCACTCCTCAGAATGGAAATACTGTGATAGAAACAACGAATCCAGTCCTTCTCCAGTTGGTTTCATTTGAAAAATATTTTAAAAAAATCATTTAAAAATAATAAAATCAGATCTCCATATGCTAGCACTGATGGCATAAGCATTCCCTTTATTTCTGTTACTATTCACTTTCATATGCACAATTCTCTGTTGTAGCCAGTGTTTAATTTCTGTAGAAACATTGTGGTGGCACCACGATCACATAGTCTTTTTCATAATACTTGTAGAAAAGAGAGATGGCAATTTGTTCAGAAATGGCCAAATGAAAAAATGAAGGACCAATACAAAAAACATCAGTAGAGTTTGAACCAGTATATGGGACCTTTCTCCTGGAGATTGAATAGCTTAGTAACAGTTTTTCCTCCATAAGATCTATAAATACCTGGCTGCTGGTTTTTGCCACTGCCATAAGGGAAGGAATCACCCAACAGTTCCAGGCCAGTATGTGTACCGAGGGTGCAGAACAAATCTGGATGTCTGTGACTTCAGCTTGCTTTAGTCACGGCTGGAGATGGCAAGAATGAATTAGTATCAAAAGTACTAAAAGCAATTCCAGAGAGAGAGACAGACAAAAAGAGAGAGAGAAAATATTCAGCAGAGCTTGATCCATGACATTTGCTTGGCTTTATCTCACGAAAGTAATGCACACGACTGATTTTCAAGGCACTGATACAAGAAGATGAGTTTTAAAAACTAGAGGGTAAGTAGGACACACAACACCTTGTACATGCTGAATTAGTATAACTTCTCCAGGCAGTGGGCAGGCTATTATAACTTTATTGTTTCAGGATATAAGCCTATTATACTCTGCAAATGAATACAGTGACATTTTGCTGTATCGGTTGAAAAGATTAACAGTTCACAAAGCAAACTGCCGAGTGTGGCAAATTAAATACATTAAAATGTGCAAGCTTAAAATTCTATACTCCCTACACTATAAACTTATATACAATACAGTTTAAAGGGTCTCAGTGGCTCAGTTAATAATGCACTGGCCTGTCAGCTTTCTGGATGCAATTTAAGTCTGTTAGGTTGCAGTAAGGCATGACAGGGTGTTTTTCCCAGACATTAATGAATGCTGTAGGTAAATTTTGCTGTAAAAAGGTGGCCCTGAGGTATATTAGTGTCACAGTAAATGTGCTAGGATGATTTTAGATGTTATTATTAAAAAGAGAAAAGGGATGTTTTGGATAAATTTCAAAAAGCTTAAAAGTTCATTGTGGAGATGGACTGGAATAACTGAGATACACTCGCAGACTAAACCCATGAGAGATTTAGCAGAGCCTCTTTTCATATGCCTTTTCATTTTTAAATGTTTTCTCTAGTGATGCTTGTCTGACAGAAGAACTAGGCCTAAGAACAGTCTGTAATTGTAAGAAACAAAGCATTAAAAATACCACAAATCCTTACAAATCCCGAGGATTTAGCATGGGATGTCCTTTAGTATTTAGAAGAAACAGTTTCCAACATAGGAAAGACAAGTATTTCAAAATAAAGGGCTTGACCTCAGCTACTATTCATTACCATTAATATGGATAGAACTGTCCCATTTCCTGGGGGAACAGCTATCTGGCCACTTAAATGTTCACACAAAATCCATAACCTTGCAAAAAATATGTTGAGATTAAAATTTGTTGATAACAATTTGAAATGTGACAAATTCTGAATCCACTTAAGTCTGGTTGTCCTAACTATGTCAAAAATAATGCTCCTACAGCATTCCTGGATTTGGGTCTCCCAGCTGCTGGGATGAAAGTCTGACCCAAGTATCTTCATTTCATTTCAGCAGAAATCAAGGCAATTGAAACACCTCACAGGAACTATACCCAGGCTCAAGAATGTGGCATGATTCTTGGGTTTTTCAATTTATATGTTGTCTCATATAACCAAACAGCCTAATCACTTTTAAGACTGGAACAGCAGAAGAAAATTACCATCACCATTTTTTACCATCTTGGTTTGAATGTTAACTTGTTTTTTGAAGTATTCTATGAATTGTTTGACACTATACTGCTCTGGTTTCGAAGTAAATTCTGGATTGATTTCTGCTCTAATTAGGGTACTTATTTCAGTGTTCTATTTCTGCCTCACCAGTGTGAAAAGCCATGACGTAAATCAGAGAGTTGGTGAGTGGTGTGACAAAAATTTTCTGGACTTACTTTAAATTAGCACTTATGAAGTGAGAATTTTCTATAAAGCATTTTGGATCAATTTTGTCTTCAGTGAAAACTGAAAGGATGGTTTTATGTAGCAAAATGTTTCTGACAGAAAAACAGAAAATATATTTTTTATCTCTTTCACTACCTTCCTGTATTCACCTTTTTCCTCTGAAATCCTAAAGTTTGCTGAGCCCTGTGGGGACATTCTGTGTCTCTTTCCACAAGGATTTTTTTGACATAATTTTTCACATGGCCATCCATATTGACTGTAGGTTAAAACCTCAGTGAGTTAATTTAACAGAGTATGCGTTCCCAACACTAGTGCTAACTGCTTCCAGCAGGCCTCACTTGTCTATGTTAGACATCCTAGTCTCTATCCAAATGCCACATGACAAATTTCATGAAATGTAGTATACAGTAGGATTCTGAGAGAAGACAGAAGATCCAGCTTACAGGAATCCCCTGAAAATTAATTCAATACTTTTTTTTTTTTCCTATACTGGGATCAGCAATTTGAGTCAGGCTTCTAAAGGATTTTCTAGAGAGGAAAGTCATGTTACTTTACAGAAACTAAAGTCAAGATTAATCCAAAACACGTACATAAGTTTAGCTGTACGAAACATGAGTTTTGCCTATGCTTGTAATTAGTTTTTTTCATTTGACTGAGTTTTGCACAAAGGCCTACAGAAATATCTGTGAAAACTTTCACGCTTTATATTTTTTCTTTTAAAAATAAAAAAATATTATTTAACAATATTGACTTCCCACTACAAAATGTTACAGTTTAACATTTTTGCAGAAAGGTTGTCATTCCTTACTGTGTATTTATGTCCCTTTGAGAAGAAAGGGCTTAGAATTTGGCTAAGTGTGGCTTTTCCTACCAGTGAGCTTTGTTACCCTTATACTTCAACATAAGAGATGTGCAGGTTGTTTTTCAAATCAAATGCTTTTGGGGGAACAGTGATGATGATTCTTGAACCAAAGTCCTGTTGTAGATTCTTAGGATCAATAATTCTCTGGTGAATTTTACATATGCTGTTTTCAAAATTCAGAATGAAGAAATACAAATATTAAAAAAAATCTAAGATAAATAGCAAGAAAATCTTGCTAAAATTAACTTATACTGATTATCATTCTTTTTTTTTTTAATCTTATCAATATTAGTAGAAAGCCATGTTGCTGTACTCTGTGTATCAAGACTCTTCAGTACACAAATACTTTGAAAGGAGAGGAAAAGTTTAGGCCTTCTTCCAAAAGCATCATAATTTTACACTGCTACTATAACAGAAGCAGCTGCTCTGCTGGAATAATTCCAGCCACATTGATTTATAAGTATCTGATTGAGCACTCGGAAATAAAATCAGTATAAGGCAGGAGGAAGGAAAACAGAATTAGGGAGTTGCATGAGAAAAAGTAGCTCAGACAGCAGAAGAAATAATTGAAAATCAAAATCACATGGAAGTATCTACCTGTGCCAAATAATAAAACCTATTCACTTCTTAGGCTTCAACAGTAAATCTCCTTTTGGCTTCAGATTACTGATTTGGGGATGAAATTCCAAATAGTTCTAGTGATTTTAAATTGCTTTAATGGATTTTTTTCAACATATAATTAAAATAAAATTAAAATATCAGTTTTTACTTTTACAAAGCAGCAAGGATCGCGGATCTTCTCCAGATACTGTCCAAATTGCCATGGTGTCCCATCTTACCCTTATAGTGCCTCTTGTTTGATTAGGAAGTAAAAGAACTTGAGTTGTGACAGAAATTGACATAATTTACAATTTTTAACCATTTTTTACCCCATCACGATTTCTGTTTGAGTTTCAGTTGGATGGAATTTAGCAAGCACCAAAGTCTTACTGGAAAATCCTGATTCTGATTTAAGCATCTCCCACAGGCTTTCTGCTATGAAAATGGAGCCCAACAGCGATGAAAATCTTGGTTTATGCCAGATGTTTCCAGCTAGATCCTTGCCATGAATCTGATATCCCAGGCATTCTGATGCTAGGTGTAAAGTTCATTTTCTTAGATTTTATGCTTTCAGGAATACAAAGCACTTCAGCTGTATTCAGATTATATTTTCCAGTTATTTCTATGGGGAATTTGGAAAAATATTTTTCCTTTTCAGGATTTTTTCTCTTCTAGAAGTTCAACAAAAGGACATTTTTTTGTTTCCAAATGTATCTACCTGTTTTATTATTATTTTCAGACAAGAGTCCTGAATTTGAATGTTCCTAAATGTCGGAGTCCCCTATTTAATGTGTCACAGAACAGGCAGATGCTAATGGTGTGAGTGGACAGATCAGTAAGGAAAAAAAAAAAATAGAAATTTCATACTAGTAAGATGAAATTCATGAAAGGAGAATAAACAGGAAAGATTGCTAATTCTAATGCAACTTATGGCAAAAGTCACCCTAAGTTGCATCACAAGACTACACCAAACTTTGTGCTATTTAAAATTTACAGCCATAGACTTGCATACCTTCTTCTTGAAAATCACTGTATGGTAAAAAAACCCACATATTTTCTATATCAAATACATGATTCATAAAAGCTGGCATTTTCTATCAGCTTTAGAAGATACCTTCAAAAGTCAAGGATGTGATCTTTTACTAGTCTTTCTTCCTGAATAATGTTTCAAATATAAATTATGTAAGACTTTTAACTGTACTTGTAACTCTGATGGACATGGAAATAAGTAGTTTTATTAGCTTGAGTTTAAAAACAACTTAACTGCAAGAAAAGGGCTATTTATTCATACACATGATACAGAAAATGCTTTGGATTAAAGTACTTTCATTACAAAAGTGTTGAGAAGGTAAAATAAAATTAGGTTCAGCTAGATCATTTTAATGTTTGATTATAACCAACTGAACTGGGATAAATTTTTGTGCCAGTACTGGTGATAATAGGGTTACATATCCTCTTTAAAATAAAATGTGAAATTTACATGCAAAGTGGTGTGTTCTCTTGCTGCACACATACAATTCCCATTAGTATTAATGGGAAATATATGTGCCTATCAAGGAGAAAATATACCCCATTAAATTCCCAAACATCATATCAGTTTCTGGCATCTTCTATTCTAAAAAAAAAAAAAAAAACACCAAAAAAACCACCAACCAAAAAACCCCCACACCTCAGCTCAGATATACTGTTTTTCATACGTAGAACTCAAAGGATTTTATGAAGAATAAGTCAATGCAACTCAAAAATACCTGTGAGGAAACTGGAACTTCAGTTATCCCTATGGCAATGCCTGGCAGGTATACCCCAAAAATCCCTGCAACAGATATTGAAAGCAAAATTTGTATAGGAACATAGAAGTTAACACAGGTGAATATAGCATAATTCATCACAGATAAAGTATGCTGTACACAAAATTAGCCTCTTTCTAAAGACCTCTGGTGGATTTGCCTTGGCTAAGTTCCAAATGGCTATCCAGCTGCTCACACTTCGAACCTTCTTCAAGCAATGGGGTGGAGGTGAATAGGATAAGAAAATTCATCAGTTGAGATATAGTCAGGGAAATTGCTTATAAATTAGTGCAATGGGCAAAAAAGACTACTTTGGGGGAAAAATAAGTTCATTTATTACCAATTTAAACAGATTTGGGTACTGGAAAATGAAGACACTCATTAAAACAACACCTTCCCTTTCCACTTCCTCATGCCCGACTTTTACTCCAGACTCTTCCTTGCTGCCCCAAGTGGCACAGAAGGGATAGAGGGTGGATGGGGCTATGGTTTCTCTCTGCAGATCCTTCCTTCACACAGTTTTCCCCTGGTTCAGTGTGGGCTCTCCATGGGCTACAGTTCCTTAAGGAAATACACATCTGCTCCTGCAAGGGATCCTCCACAGCCTGCCTTAGTCTTTTCCTCCTCCTCCTTTGTGAAGCTGAAAATCTCAGGCAGTTTATACCCACAGGTTTCCAGTCCTTGGTTATGACTAATGAAGTAATCTGTTCTTACCATACATAGTTCTCACCAATAAGATTCTTATTTCACTGCTTGAACACAGACAATTTCCAAAATAAGTCCCATAAATCTGTGTAAATCTGTGATTGTGCCTCATGTAAATGACTGTGACACTAAAGTCTTATCCTGGAATGCTGTTATTTTGACTGAATGAGCTGATCGCTACTAGAGCATGTCAGGTGTAGTAAACTCGCATTCTGGTTCATGTCACTGACAGTGAAGAGAAAGGATATCTAGATGAGAGAAGGAATAAGTAATTTGGCAGGAAACATGGAAAATGTAATGGGTTGCTGTGATTTTTTTCAGACATGAGAGAAAATATGATGTCATTTGTACTATTAAATATTAAAAGGCAATCTATAAGCACATATCCATAGGATATCACAAGAAAAATAACTCTAATTATTCAGAGAAGTCTGATCATTAGCAAGCATTTAAATGTTCTTTGATGTTGAATCCTGCAAATCTAATTCTGACCTTAATGTGAAAGGCATAAAAAGCGAGAAGCAAACACTGGCTTCAAAGATTTTATTTTACCTTAACAAATTCACCTCCAGATTATTTGAAATGGTCCAAACTGTAGAGGAAAATTCTCTAAAGTTTAATTTCAAGTCATGTGTTATTTGGTTTTTTTTTTCCTTACCTTTTTTACATTACTTAGATTTATTGCATTTTATCATTTATAGCAGCATAAAACACGAATGCCTTAGGGCAAGAGCCCATGTAGTAGCCAATGTCCCAAGAGTAGAGAGTTATTTCCTTTCTTCACTGCCTTAGCCTTCAAGGAATTGATTTTAGGGACATGACAAAAATAGCTCAGGAAATAGGTCCAGAATCTGATGTAACACAGCACTTCTGTGATTTCAGCAAAAATATGCCAATTCACACCTGCCAGGAAATCTGGCCTTCACCCCTCAAGTGGCAATTATGAGATGTATATTGCTTCATGATGAGATTTATATTATCAAGCACATTCTGTGGAGTTTTCCTTGCTAGCTTCAGGGAAATAGATATTTACAGATGAGTCATTGACATGTCTTGAGCCATCACAGAATCTTCAGAGAATCATCAACCTTTTCTTTCACAGCAGCGAAGGTAACAGGAGCCACATTTTCAGCTGTAAAATGGCATTGGTTTATTGGAAATCATGTCCTCTACACCTCTTCAAACCTTTGGTTAATATATTTGGATAATCCATACGTTTATGCATATATATTAAACTTCCATTCCAAATTGTTTAGGTGTCTATTTTAGGATCCATAATCATTTTCTTTAAAAAAAAACAAAAGGACAAAAAATGGATGATGTAAAAATGAGGAAAATATCACAAAGACAGATTAAAATCATACCATGAGGGCAGAAAAAGGAGAAGTGGAAGGTTGCTCGAAATGTTGAAAGTCCTCACTCAAATGCCTCCTGGTACTGAAATAATGGTCTTTTATTTATATCTGTTTTCTGTGTAAAAATCTTCATAACCTTTTCCTCCTTTGTAGTTCAATATTATTAAATCCCTTACTGAAAAAATTACAGCTAAAAGTGTCAATGGAATATATGCACTTAGACAAATTCCAAAGTACATCTGTATTATGTCCTTCAGATTTCCAAGTCTATAATAGTGGACTTGGTGATAAAAAATTATGTTTTTCAGGTGCGGTTATTGTTCAATTAGCATATGTGTCAGGCTAAACTATGAATCCTTTACAATATGTTGAAGTACATGCTCTTCTTTAATTCTCAATATATAATTTTAAATATAAAATAGTGTTCCCAAATTTTACTCAGTCATCTGAAATAAATGGCAATTGTATACTATTTTTACCCAAACGTATTTCTTTTCCCAAATAACTGACAGAAAAGAACTATTGAAACAGGTGAAAAGCTGCTAAAAGCCCCAAAGCAATTGTTGTTTGCCTGTAAAATGGAACTTTAGAGATACTAATGGGTCACTTTAGCAATCCTATTCTACTTGTGACAGTGAATGTAAAACAAGACTGAACGTAAAACAAGCTGGCTAAAAGCAGCTGGATTCATCATTTGGAATATCGTGAGCACAGGTCAGATACAGTTTTGGGCCTGATCCAAGCTGTCATTTGACTTTTAACTTCTCCCTTTTTTTGTCTGTATAAGGCTCTAATTTTCATTTATTAAGACAAAGCCGATTTCCAGAATACTGAAGAAAAGAACAACAAAATTGAAAACTTTGCAATTTGTCATATTAGTGAATGGACTATAATTAATAGCAAAAAAGAACTGAAAGAGACACAGTGCAATTACTCAATTCATCACAATATCAGTAGCTCCATTTAGTGAAGCAGAATAGAAGTGAAATTACAGGCTTCAGAAATATGTAAATTCATATGACCATCATGAAAGTCTACATATTTGAATGAATAAAAATAATAGTTCTGAATAATGGGAGGAATTAGTAGGTAGACATGCAGGACTAACATATAGAGCAAAATTATTGGAAAAAAGTGTCAATAAGATGTCTCACACTTATATGCAACTTTAGAGTTGTACCAAGATAAATTAAAGTTTAGGTGTTACAAAATATCTCACAAGCCTTACATGCTAACCATTAGGAAAATGGAAAATGTGTTTTAAACTCCATGACTCTTCTGAATTGATGTTCTTGCCTCCATTGCATTTCCTGACAAAAAGAAAACACCCAGGAGAGGGAGAATGATGGTCCAAAAAAAGAACACTTTTTCATCTAAATTCTAGCATTTATTTTTGTTTTTATCTGAGACTGTAGTGGTTAAAATTATTGCTGAGAGGTAAGAGATTGAATTAATTTCTCTTCTGCATGAAAGATTGTATCTGGCACCTCCTGGAAGTGTCCCATCATCCAGAGCTGAGATAGGAGGAAAGGTATTTCTAAAACTTTTTTTCAAGGTTTTTGCATTTTGCACAACATAAAGTAGAAGATTTATCAGACCAAAACAGAGCAAATTACTAGATTCCCCTGTCCTGTGACTGGTGTTGGAGATGGAATATTAGCTTCTACTCCGGGAAGAGACCTGTGGTTTTAAAGCAGTTTTTACAGTGAGTATTTGTGTGGTTGCTCAGCAAGGACTGTCATCCTGATCTTGACTATCATGAGTGATTTTAGAAATTATGAGCCTACAAAATCCGGTGTGTAGTCTTTGTCTCTGTCTTTTCCTTGATGAAAAACTTAGCTATTTGGGATTTTGCATGTTTCCAGGATTAGATGAAACTAAACGGGATTTTGATTTGTACGGAGTTACCTCTCAGACAGAGAGGTTAAGCAGCACTTTGGCACTTGTATTTTGCTGTAGATTTAATATTCAGTATCCTATGGTAAATGATAACTATAGAATTATGATTTCATGTGGTACAAGATAAAATCCTTACTCTTACTCCAGTAATTGTCAAAATAAAGGATTCGAGTTCTGCCATTTAGCATTTTAATTGTATGCTTTGTTCTTAGTATGGATTAATTTTATGCCATATTATGTTCTTATAATAATTTTGCTATGAAATGAAGAATCAGGGAATGGAAAATATATCATCTTATGTACAATATTCAATGAATTAAAATAATGCATGGTAGTACCTTGACCTTTTCTATATTCTGTAATTTAACTGAATGGTCATTGCACTTTTCTCTCATTAGCAAACTGAATAACCAACAGCTGAATGGATGACATGAGCATGAAGTCAAGAAACAGAATAATGAAATAGTCACAGCAGCATGGTATAGTAGATGACTGTGTCTAAGAGAACACATGAGCTATTAAATCTCAGAATCAGTGAGAAGAACTGGAATAAGAGCGAAAAGTGCCCAAGATAGAAAACCTTTTCATGACAATAGAGCAAGTTTAGTCTAGTCTTTTTAAGCCCTTGTAAAATTCTAGTGCCATATAAAACATTAGAGCAAGTAAAATATCAAGGTTTAATTTAAACAATAAACACATCACTAGACTAGACAAGGCTTAAAGTTTCTCCAACAAAGAGTTTAGTATCAAATATTTATAAGCGGATTTAAAGTCTAATGAACTGACAGTCATCACAAACACACAATAATACAGTGATGGAAGTATTACAAATTAGCCATATAAGACCATTGTCTAGGTCTAGCCTTTCAACTAGACTATATCCACAAGGACAGCATTTCCACAATACTCTGTTAGTACTATGAAAGAATAATGCACATTGTAGAATTGAGGAAATTAGGCCACATGTCGCGTTCCTCGTGGGAAGAAAGAAGGGCGCACTCCGCATGGGGTGAAGGCAGAATGGCATTTATTCAGGGCTAGCTCAGGGTTTATATAGGGACTGGGAGGAAGGCTCCAGAAAGTAGGAGGGGAACGCGACACAAAAGGAATATTGGGGAGGATCCTGGGGAGGAGCCAAAGCCAAATAAGGGATGGGGGTAGGACAAGTACATATAGGGAAGGAACATTGGAGAAGGTAACCATATAAGGAAAAGGGTGCAATGCACCAACCAGGAACCAATCAAAGTTACCAATCCCAACTGGCCAATCAAGGAACATCGTTGAGAGGGAACAACCAATGAGAATATTCCTAACATTTCAAACCATTACTATTCTAATAATAATTATTACAATTGTCATAACAATCCTTTTCAACATAACAATATAACAATCAAACTATGGACTCTTCCGCAAGGTCTTCTTTCCATAAACGTGGAGGTCTTCTGTTCGGTATGTTCATTTTGGATATCGTCTTATTGTCTTTCTCCAAGTTACTCACTTTCCAACAATGATATGTACTCGTGGTTCCCGTCACAGCCACATACTTTAAAAATTAAATAATAATTTTATAGTATGTTTAGTGATAAAACTGTGCTATGAATCTACAAGATGTATTGGGTACAAGAAGATTGAAGGGATGTTATAGTTATATACTGACATTGATCTCCTGCTGAATTCAGTTTCCAATTAATTGCAGTTAGTAATGCTTGTATGGTTATACTTAGTTTTAAGAATTACTTACAGTTGTTTTGTACCACCGATTTCCACACATAGTCTTCTCCAACATCTAGTAGGGAGCTCTCTTGATCATGGATGTCTTCCTTACTAAAGTCATGACATTCATAAAGAGGGGTAATATGCAAGTCTGTGATAACCCTTTTTCAGTTTAATTTCTAGCCAGCACTGGTGTGCTGGTTCACTGGGAGGAGAAACAAAATACCTTTAGTACAGGATAAAAAGTGAGTACTGCAAATTTGCAACTAAATACAAACTCTTGCTTCAGCAATGTTAGTTTTAAACTGCTGTGTTTCACCAGTCCAGCTGGAATTAGCTCCATGGATTTGCATGGGTTACTTTAATCTTGTAGGACCATGGTTCTTCCTCACACCAGAAAGAACATTGTTTGCAATCATTTTAACAGCACGGTAAGAACTAGGCAATTACTTACAGGTAGGTAAGTAATATTGCAAATGTAACATTTCCAGATTGCTATCATCAGAACTCTGGGTAGAGTTAATTATAATCAGAAATTTTACGCTTTCTCCCAGTTTACTTAAAATAGCTGAAAATTCAGTTTGTAGGTTTCATCATTCATTTTGATGTGTTCTCTTTTTTTCCCCAAGAAAGAAATATATTTATAATTTCCAGAACTGCCTCAGAGGTAAGTGGTGTCCAAACATTTTTCTGTAGAGATAAAAAAATGTACAATGTCAGTGGTATTTGCCTGTGAATTGATGATGCATTGCACAAGGATATAGAAGCATCATTCCTATAAAACTTGTAACATTATAGTTTAGGGTATATTTAACCTTTAATACAAATCATTTTTATTTCCCCCCCTTTGGAATTCAAAGCACTTTTTTTTTTTTTCTAGTTTATTTGAAGCTTTTTTTTCACTGTGTTTGCCTATACTGGGGCTGCTTCAATTTTTTTGCTTTGACAAAACCAGAATAGCAGATTTGATTGCAAAGAACAAGAGTAATATAAAGAACTCCTAAAACACCAGCTTAAGTTGAATAGATTTCAGTGTAAATGAGTCTGAAATTGGGCTTTCAATAGGAAGTCAGAACTGGTGAAATATATTTTACGTTGGAACTGTCATCCAAATCAATCTTCAGAAAAGGGTGAGTCTATAATTTAAACTCACAAAACCTCCCAGAAAACAGACTGGCACAAATATCCTGAAATTCCTGTTTCTGATTTTTCACTGTTCTTCCTTGGTATATCTCTTTATTCCACTTGGTTTCCATATCCTGATCAGTCACTGATTTCTTTCATGTATATTATATATTTGCCATCTGACAATATTTTCTGAGTAATCAAAATGCACAGTGGCTTTCTGTTCTGCGTGACTAGTTGCTTGATCTTCAGTTCAAAAAACTAAAAGATCACTAGAGATGCTAAGGATTAACACTAATTTATAAATGTCCTTCTGGTAGTAAAGATAACATTCGGTTTTTAGGAATCCATCCTTAGCAGGTCTACCTGTACAATGATTTTGCCTAGAGGTATTCTTCTGATCCATATCTGATTCCACAGACAGTGGAATTTGGTGGCTGAGACCAAGACTGCAGATCTGCTAGCCAAAATGTATGCACTCTGGGAAGCAGACCTCTCGGCTCTGAGTGATAATTGAGTCAGAACTGCAGCAAATTAGGCAAACACTTTGAAGAATGAAGCTGTTAAAAACTTCACAACAGCTAAAAAAGTAATAAAAGGAAGGCAATTTAGCAATAGGTGCTATCGGAAAGGAAGATGGAGCTATTTTGAACAATAGGTGGCTTTGAAGCTTTGATGTTTCAACAGTTTTCAGTTAATTCAGGACTGAGGAGGTTAACTATGAAATTGTATTACAGAAATTTGAAGAGCCCTACTCCAAATTAAACTTGGATTTTTTTCTTTTTTCTTTCCCCCCCTCCCCCTTATTTTTTTTCTTATCAGAGGGTTTGAAAAGCAAACAAGAACTCAGAAAGTTTGCAAATCTACCTAAGCCTGTAGTGAAGTGCTTCTCTTTTAAGCTACCTGATCAGGAAATTGAACAAAACAATTTAAAAAGGGCACAAAACCGTTGCCAAAGTAATTGTGCTAATTACTACTAGCTGAGCATATATGAAGCTGAAGAGAGTGGCTAGTTTCATACCTGGAGAGGTATTGGACAATTCAAAATATTCCCAGTAGAGAGATGTATGTTCAGACCCAGTGCAAAAGGGCACAGTGAGTCTTCTGTGGGCAGAGTTTCTCCAAAATTGGTGGACAGAAAAAATTGCAGGCAGTAGAAACTCTCCCAGCTGTAAGAGTGAGAATGAATGAATAGTGAGTAGAGGCTGATCTCATACTTTGTCAGAAGTCTTGAGCCATATAGCACAGAATTAAGTAGGTGCCATTGTCAGCAAAAAACCCCAATACCAAACCTCAGCCTCCCTTTGATAATAAATCAGACTAAAAACTGGGGCATATCATATCCAGCAACACAATAACTTCTGTTAAGCCTTCTATGAAAAGTGAAAATTTTGTGAAAAGTTGAGTACCACAGCTTCTTTCTTGGCTAATGTGAATCAAAGCCTTGTGACAAGCTAGATAATTCAGACAGTGTCTAATTTCTGGAAATAGGGCAAAAACTATAATGGATTGTGCAGCTAAAACCAAGAGATGATGCACATATTGCATAAAAATGGAACATAATTAGCTCAGCAGAATTCTTCATGGGTGCACTGGTGAACACTGCTGGAATACCATGTCAATCAAGGGGTATGATACAAAAATCACAAATTAACGTTAATTAATGTCAAGCTGCTACACCAATTACCAAGACACCCAAACTGGTAATACAAATAGTTGAAGGAGACACAGATAAAAAAAGGTAAATAGATGAAATATGACCCTCCAAATGATGCATTCTTATTTCCTAAGGGACTTTAACTTGTAAATGTATAGATCAAGTGCGGGGGACCAGAACTAAGCATGTTTTGTCTCAAACATTTTGAATGTTACAACAGGAAAGAGGTGATTGGAATAGAGGGTCAGACTGTTCTAAGCCAGGTTCTTGCTCTGCCTTGAGACTCAAGCTCAGTCTCCCCCTCCTCAGCTCACTTCCTGGAGGAGAGCCCAAAGGGCTGGCAGTGATGCATGAACAAAACATCATGAAAAATCTAGTTTACATAGTAGGCACCAGGTTAACTATCAAAGACAGCAGATCACACCCACTCACTCTCTTTTTCCTCTCTTTCACTTTCTTGCTCTTGCAAACCCAGTTCCAGACCATCCCTGTGGCAGGCCAATGTGGGACCTAAGGACTAGGGTGATGTTCTTTGTTTTCTTCCCTTGCTCTGCCTGGAGAAAGCACAATTATCATATTCTACCTCACACTCTGTACTGAACTTCATTGTGGGGTTGAGGAGCTTGTTGATGTGTGTTGTGGCAAGTTAGCCAACACCTTTGAGTATTGGTGATGTAACTCCTGAGCCAGCACCTTTGAGTATTGGTGGTGTAACTCATGAGCCAGCACCTTTGAGAAGTGGTGGTATAGCTTGTGCCAGCCCCTTTCGTTGCATGTTGAGGCTTGTGAGCCAGCACCTTTGAGGAGTTTGTTGTGAGAGCTGAGAACTTATTGAAGTGTACTGTACAAAACCAGGGGCTTGTTAGCCACCACTCTTGTGGAAGTGCATTCTAAGAATTGAAGGGCTTGCTAGACAACATCTTTTGAATCTAAACAGTGGGCTGGTTGCTGAATTTATGGTGACTATAAAATAAAAGCATAAGAGTTCCCTGACATGTTCGCCTTTGTTCAGCCTGACAAGAATGTACAACATCCCCATACTGATGGTCATGACATCAAGAATATTTTTTTGGAAGGCACAGTTTCAAATAACATCAGTGCAAAGAATATCCATGATTGTCTTAAATGTAACTATTTTGGGTTCCCTTAAGAAGGCAGTTGACCTGAGTGGTAGGGAATTGAAAAGGATGAGAAGAAATTGAGGGGAAAATGGAGTGGGTAGGGAAGATCTGAACCTACTGTGAAATATAGCAACACTTCTGGTTTACAGTTCATGGAGAAAACTTTCAAACCAACTCCTTTAAGTGTGAACTAAAAGAGCATCATATGATTAGAAATCACAGAACAGACTAATTGTAATATTTTAGCAGTATAGAATAAAATCATCCTTTCTTCATGTGTAGATATATTTAAGTTGCCTGCAAAACAAAGTATTTATCTCTCATATTGTTCTCACTTCCTGTAGTAAGAAAACACCATGACTAGATGGGTTATTATGCATAACAAATCTGCTTTTGCAGGAGATGTTTCATATTAGAATAGCTATCAATAGACAACGATTTGTTATATTTAAGCAGTTATAACTGTAGTACAGATTTGGAAATATATACAAATGGCTCATCTACTCCCAGCTTCGTGTTTTGTTGGGAAACAATAACAAAATACTAAAACACCTTTTAAAAAGAGATTGCTATCAAACAGGAACTTTGACCTATTCAATAATGGAAAAGTAACAATGAAATCATCGTGATTACCTCAATATAGTCTTCAAAATAAAACTGAAAACCAAAATTCTTTCACTTTTAACATCTGGATGGGAATTTGCAGGTGTAAAGAGATATATACATGTTAAATCTAATAATATTTGGGTTTTCAGGAACTCTCATCACCTCATTAAAAAACATCTTACATCCTGCAACGGATACAAATGGTCCCTAAGAATGTTTTCATCACAAGAAATAAATGTGGTCATATGTGATTATCATCTCAGATGAACATAAATGTGCAGAAATGAAAGGCAGGAAGAGCTAAGAGACACTGAGCTTACCATTTTACCCGGTGGGTTTTGAATGGCCAGCAATTCCCACAAACACATTATCCTGCTTTTGCATATAAGGTTGCATTTAGAAAAAAGGAAACCACCGGTGTATTTGATGGCATTTTTCCACAGTGAGTCTGGACTTGATTTCTGTCTTTTAGTTTTTTTCTCTCAATTGCTAACCTTCATATATTACCAATACTAAACTACTCATACCCTCTTATATAGGAAGTACCTAAATGTTGACTTACAAGAGCTAGCACTCACAAGTCATGTATCTATCCTCTGTCTTTCATTGTCCTTTCCAGTAAGATTATAACTGCTCTGAAATGAGTATTATCTTCTACTCTATAATCAAAACATAGCAAAATGGGGCCTTGACCTCAAACTTGACCCAAGATACTATTGTAGTGTAAACAAATACGGTGCCAAGAGCAAACCTTTTTTAGTGTTGGGAACCACTACTCACTGTGTTTCAAGAGGAAGCAGAGAGGAGTAAAACCTAGTTTTCTGGATGGGGAGAAATACCAAACATAAAGCAACATGATTCTCTTGAGGAGAAATTAAAATTTATTGTATTGAACTACTTTTGGTAATTTTGTTTACTGTTTTGTTGAAATTGAAAAGAGTGGGAAAAAGAACAAAAGTCTGTTAACCACTGTCAGTTCCACAGAGCTTGATGAAAGAATTTTGAATCTCCCATGGTGACATTGTAAATCTCATTGTACAAATCTCTGTTTCCTTCAGTCCAAGGATTTAAGGAACACTTTTCAGAATGCACTTTAATGAGCTGAGGGATGGACTTCTTTGATGCACTCTATGCTTGTTATATGTTTCATTAGATTTATTGTGAGCTTGAGTTTTGGAGATCTTGAAGAGTTTTGTAATATTCCCATGAAGAAAGAGTAAATTATCTGATTTCTGCTCCTCTCCAGTTCAGGATATATAAGCTTTAAAGCCCATTTCACTTTTGAAAGTATAAAGCTATTTTTTTACAGCTATTTCAGTTTAGAACAGAAACAGATGGACAACTGTGTCTTCACCAGTTCTGTCTTCCAGATAATCTTAAAGGATAAACCTATGTTTATTAGAGCTACCTCTGTTTCTTGGTTTAGTTACAGTTACATTTATCTAGTCCTTTGAAATTATTTATTAAAACATTTTGAAGATTTGCAATGCAGATTTAAAAAGCTTTACCTTCATAGTTACAGCTGGCTAAAAAAAAAATAGGATTAATATATTTCTTCTTGTAATAATTATTTAACTACCTAACTGTTGTACTGTTTTTTAATACTGAGTATGCAAAAAATCCTATTATTTCTGGAAAACTAGAAACAATGTAATTCAGAAGTGAAAGAAAAGAGTGACAGTCCTGTCACCATTCACCTGGTTCACCTTTCAGCTGAACCTGAATCCCCCTTAAGTGATGAAGTGGAGAAGGGCGACTTCAGAGCTGGCTTCGATCATCTGTCTCCTTTTTCTTGGAAGCAGGCTTCAGGATCTGATAAGCAGTGTCAGCAAATGCCTTTTAACACATCTCTCAGCTATGACAAGCCTGTAATTTAATTGCCTAACAGAGATCAGCAGGACTGGCAGGTTAAGAAGTACTCTGATCTCAGGAATCAAGATAAGAAGCACCTTAGCTGATCAATAGCAAAGTTAAAATGTAAAGGGAGTTGGTACTTTGAGGACAGCAGAAGTAAGGTGTGCATGCAGCCAACAATCAAGGAGTTTCAGCAGCCACCTCAGATGGGGGAGACAGAGGGCAGCACTGTATGCTAGAAATTAAATATTTTGAGGGATGGAAGAATGAAGAACTGGCTCAGCTGACATTGTAAATAGCAAGGCTGTGGCAAGACAGTTTCAAGCCTATTCAATTATTAATACAAGACAGAAAGCTTTCAACAAGAGAGAGGGCAAGAAACCATCCAGCAGTTTTGTTGTTTCAATACTCAAGTCTCATTTCTCATCCCACAGGACAGAAATCTGAATCTGTGTCTCCTATATGAGGGCATTAATATCACTGCACATTTAATCCAAAAGCTATTTCTCTGTAAGTGGATATAGATACTGAATGATAAAACAAGTCTCATAATACAAAGGAATAATATTCATTTAGTCATCATTGAGACCTCTCCTTTGCATTTCACAGGTGCTGAGCTGATTCTTGAGGCTTCCATTCTGAATGTAATCCAGTTCTCCATCCAGTTTATGCACAACAAATGATTACACTTACGTCACATGGACATGCCCATTTCAGCACCTCCAGCCTTTAATAATGTGTGATCAGGTGAAACTGGCAGACTTTGCAGCCTGAGAGACTTCCTTCTGACTTGTTTGGAAGCAAATCACTTTTTCTTGGTGTAAAAATGAAATTGCCTCTGAAAAATCCCATGAGTATCCCAACCAGTTACCTTCTAGAGGGCAAAAGCCTATCTGCATGTATTCAGTGTATTGTTTGCAGCAGTCTGTGTTCAGCCATGCACACAGGAAGTGTAGATGAAACTATGCATGCATATACATAGCCAAACATACACATATCAAACATAGTCTATGTTAGCTACATACAGCAAGGTACATTAATTCATACAGCATATGAAGCTCAGAGCTTTATCTATGAGATTTTTGGTCCTAAAGGCACAAAAATAAATGTACTGTGACATTTTATAATGCAGGGTTCTGCTTCAGGTTTGGGTTTTTTGTTTGTTTTAATGTATTTAGCAAACAATAATTCAAGCAACACCGCGTTCCATGCAAGGAGAGAAAGATACTGGTGTCTCTGGGGAGAATTTTCCATCAATTATGCCAGGGAAGAGGAAGAATGTATATCAGCTAGATCATGTTCCCTGTTCTAACAAAGCAGATGCAACTCTGGTTTATGCACTGAGTAGAAAATTGGTATGAGGTAATGCCATCATAAATAATTGCTTAAAGCACCTCAGTATTACGGAGGTTGAAATTTCAAAAAAGGAGAAAGGCTTGTAAGTGCAAAAGCATGGTAAAGGGTAGCTTTTAAAGTAATTGAGGATTTTTCATTGGATGGTAGCTTTCTACAGTACATTATTTAAAATCTAAGTGTGGAGTACCCTCTAGCTGATATCTGAAGATCAAAGCTGCTATTAGATTTTTTTTTAACTGCTGTAAAAGTTCAGCTATTATAAAGGAAATTAAAGGAACTAATGGAACAAATAACATAAAGTAGTATTCCAGCCAACATAGCAGATCAGGATAACTTGTGAAAGGGTGTTTGTTACAAAAGGGCCCAAAGCTTTTAAATGCATTTTTGGTCTAAAAATTGAATTTCAGGTAGCACAGTTGAAAAATCAAACATTGACTTTAATGAGTGCCATTAAAGATTCACCATTGTTATTGTCAGGATTTATTCTCTCTTCTCTCTGGAAACTAAATTTGAAGCTGAAATGCAAAGGAAACAAGCTACTGCACTTTGGACAAGAATTCTTTGATCACAGAGCCAAACACAAAATGGCTTATTAATGATTGCAGCTCAGTGTTCTGCCTGACCTCAGGGCAACCTGATTTTTTAAAATAAGCCACAATTACATTATATAGTTTAACCCTTGAAAGGAAGGCAATTTTTGGGTCTATAGCCTACTATAATCTGAGGAGGTCACAGAACACATTCACCATAACAGTCAAATGTAATGCTCTGGGATTAGCACTCAGTATCATCAAAGAGGACATACCAGCGGCTGGTTCTGCTTTTGGACTGGAAAAATGTTGGATGGTGTCACACGTTAAGGAGAAGATTATTAAACCATGAATCTAGTCTGGCACATTGCTCCTGGATGAGGTCAAACACCAAGCCACCTGTGAAAGGACAGTATACGTGTTTTCATGAAGACCACACAGAGATAAGGATAAACACATTGGTATCTGCAATTAGTTTTATAGGTTTCTCCATTCATTCCACAGTTTAGCAGAAATGACTAATCATATCAACTCATAGGAAATTAACCAGAAGCTGAAATTCTATATCTGGTTTTCACTAAGTCTAAGTAAATCTTCATAGACAAGATCACATTTATTTGTAAACAGAATTGCTTTACCCTGAATGCCAGGTTTGTGTTCCTTTAACACAGAAAATATGACAGTCTTAGAAAATAAAATTTTGAAAATTATTCATGAAAATGATACAACCACAAGGTAAGTGAAAGTTAGATTAGGACATCACTTGTAGAGAAAAGAATAAGCATTCTTCTAAGTGCTTTGATTTTTTTTTTTAACCCTGTTCTTTTTTTTTTTTTTTTCATTTTTCTAATTCTGAACTGTGGCTTTTCTATATATGATGACCTGAAAGAAAGACAGATACACACACACAACCCACAAATTTCTCTATATTTATAAACAGAACCAGAATAAATGTTAGACCAAGCAAAATCTTAAGGACAAAAGAATTACAAATTATGTTTATCCCCATCTTAACTAACACAAACACTGAATATCTATTTTTTCCTCTGCAGCTACAATTAATTTTCTCTAACCAGATCATGAGTCAAGTTTCTACAAAGGGGAACATGTATGAATAACATTTTTATCATACTTTATATGCATGCTATTACCTGGAGGTTTATGTGCAATGTTTCTGTAAAATCCTTAATCAGGATTGTTCAATGAAAGAGAGAGACATGGTAAAAAATGTGGAAATGAAACACTGATTAATAAGTAGTTTAGGAACTTGGAAATTTGTGGAATTTTTGGTGAGGGGAGAGGACAATTGCTTGAGTTGTCTTTATGTGATTAAAAAGGGAAGCATTGTTCTGGGATAGTGGTTTGCAGAGCACTATCTTCACAGGCTGGATGGGCACAAAGAGGAATATGAATCAAGCTATTATTTTTAACCCTGTTCTTTGATTACAAAATTAGCCAAGGCACTAAGGGAAGAAAAGGGAATGATACTTATTAACTATTTATATGCCACTGCTGGGAATAAATAGTAAATAAGAAAACTTAGAATTGCTCATTTATCAGTATAAATTTGTCTTAATCAGAATTACAGAAACGTGGAGGTTTAATGACTGAAATATTAAAATCAGTTGGTTGTATACCACTACAAAAGGTAGTATAAAGAAAACAGAAGAGGCATTCCTTGTCCAAAATGATCTGTTTTGGAGTTACTAAAACATTGCTAGGTTGCATACTATTAACTTTGAATTCATATAGATTAATTCTCCATCTTATGCTTCTTCTGGTTAGTTCAATAATTGGCATAATTTACTTACGGTCAGATTTAGGCCTCATCAACCCAAAACATTGGCTCCTGCTTGTACATATTAGTACTTATAGACAAAGTATAAGTAAAGAAACATGGAAATGCAAAAAAGAGATTTAACGGATGGCATACATCAGGAACCTCATGACATTAACATAAAGATATTTCACTTGACAAACTAAATGTAGTAACTAACTGGTTATCACTTCCATAGGGAAACATGTGATTATGATTTGATTGTGTTCTATAAAGAGGATTAAATTAATGTCTTACTATAAACTACTACATGCATGCTACACAAAACTCCCAAATATTTATGTTCAGATCAGTGGAGGGAAAAAATTTCAGCAGCAAAATGTGAAAATTAGTAGAAATATTGTACTGACAATCTGTCTAAGACAAATTTTAAGGAAAAAAACTGAACATTAGCAAAAAAAGTAGTACTGAAATAATAAAGAAATGTGGCATCATTGATTTTTAAATAGTAGCTAGAGGAGAAGAAAAAGGGAAGTTTTTAGTCAATAGCTAAGTTAATAAATACACACATGATGATAGAAATCATGGAAAATTCATAAGGAATATGAAAATGAAAATGCTCCATGTAGAAAGATCTATCATTAGCAGATTTAAGACTGAAAATAAAGGCTTTTTCCAAGCAAAATATGGATCAAAAAAGATCCTAACAATGTTATTGCCCAGTAGCTAGATAAAGATATTATTTACTTAATTATAATTGAGAAGAAAACAAATATTCTTTAAGTATTTGTTATGTATTTGGGAAAGACACTCAGTAGCTATAATGTAAATGTATCATATGATGATTACTAAATACTTATTACCCCAAATTCAAGAAAATAATTTGCCTTTGCATATGACCAACAATACATTTGATCAATTTTAGTTTCAGAGTTTTTTCTGCAGATGTCAAAATCCTTCACCAAGAACTTAGGTTTTCTCCAAGCCTTCACCTTCCTTGATAATTTGCCATAAATTGTACAAAGGTCCAAAATTTGCACTGTGTTTGTAAGAATACTTCTCATACTATTCATGCAGAAAAATACAGCAAGGCAAATGGCACATGAACAAAAATAATTTTGAATGTTGCATTGTACTGTATGTCTATCAAAGAAATGAAAGGGAAAAGTAATCTACAACAGAGTGACATTAAAAGGGAGCAACAGCTCCAGTTTGCGTGTTAGGTAAAAAGATGAAATAACATTCAGCATTAAGGCACAGCAGCACTTTAAACACACTGGTTGGCACTCTGGCATTCCAGCAATAAATCTGATAAGAGAGACAAAGACCAGTGACCAAACCCTTGACAATTAGTGCTATGTTCATATAAATGCAATTACTCTATGTAATTGTGACAAGAGAAAAAAGAGTATACATTTTGTAAACAGTCAGCTCAGACAAGCTAGTTTATATAGTTTTCTTCCTAGGATGGAAAGGGAATTAGGTTTTTACATCCCAAGTCACCACATATCAACAAATACTCCCTTTTCCTTGGAGAAAAAAAAAATAAGCAGCCAAGGCAAAAGAGAAAAGAGGAGAGGAGAGGAGAGGAGAGGAGAGGAGAGGAGAGGAAAAAG
>VWZF01001682.1:674611-904509 GCA_013396755.1 Sclerurus mexicanus | reverse complement strand
GGAGAAGAGAAGAGAAGAGAAGAGAAGAGAAGAGAAGAGAAGAGAAGAGAAGAGAAGAGAAGAGAAGAGAAGAGAAGAGAAGAGAAGAGAAAGTTAAAAATTGTGCAGTGTAATTCACTTCTGCTGTCTCTAAACACCGAAATGCTCCTAGCCATTAGGTTATATTACCATCAAGGACTTCTTTCTGCTGTGCTCACATGTATTTACATAATGTTTAGGTGCAGAACCAGTATCGTGAGACTAAATACACAAAACAAATAATGAATTTTAGACTACTGGCAGGCAACTACTTTCTTTCTCCATGATTCCATAATATGCCTTTTTTTGTATTAGCTCAACTCCTGAACAAAAAAATATTTAGGGTAAAAAATGTTCTCTTAAGACAAGCTTTCCAAAATTTGCATCTATTTACTGATCATTGGTAAAAAAGAGGAAGGCTAAAATTTACCACTTCGCAAGATGTTAAGTAGCTCTAACTAATACTGAGAGTCCTCTATATCTCCTTAGAAGTCACAGCATTTTTCAAAGTTTTTAATTGTATGGAGACTCCAATGCCTGCATATTATTTTTAGATGGTTTTCAGAGGCTTAGTTGCAGGGAGGAAGAGATTCTTGTTAATACATCATCAATGCTAAGGACATGCCTAGTTTAACTTTGCATTAAGAACCAGTTCAATATTCCGGGATGAGCTGTAAATCTTGCATGTGAATTTTGTTCCTTCCTACCAGGTAAATGTTTTCTTGTAAACTCAAGTGCTGCTGCTACACTTCACTGATGTGCTTGGGATGAGACTGTGAGAAATAAGGAATAAAAGTATAGTGTTTCTGCCAATTATAAATAGGAAACAGGAACACAGTTTCTTCAGAAAAACTTTTGCACTTATTACTCATATTACTAAGATGCTGAGCTAAACAGACAGAAGAAGAGTGCAACTCATTCTCAGAAAAGCAGTACAGCATTACAATGCGATCTGTGCTAAGAAAGTAATCACTATGATATAATACCATCATAAACTCTTTAAAAATAAATCATATAACTTCTTGATTCTATTGCTGCTTTCGTGCATATTGCTGCTATCTGTCCTTCGTGCAGAAACTTCTATTTCTGCAACATAATGTTCAGAAAGCAGACACTGTGTTACTAAGGTAAAGATGGTTTATATTGCTTCTATACTCTACAGTAAATTCAGATTGAGTACCTTATGGTCTGTTTTCAGTGTTTGTGTTATTCATCCCTATTGAAAACAAAATAGGATTTGTTGTGAAACTTGGGGAAACAATTCAAGGATGTATTTTAAGTGGTTTCAGGCTCTAAGACCTCAAGATTTCCCACTGATGAATTCATTATGGGCCAAGACACTTGTGCATAGACTATGTGACTACCCACCCTCTAATCATGTGGACTTAGCCAACACTAATCAGTTTTATCTAGGTACCTGCTGGTGCAGTCGTCCACCATGTGAAAACTTGCAGGGGGCTGTGTGGCCCTGAGAAGTTCCACTAAGCAGATAACAGGTGTAGGGTGCTCCTTTCAATCAATGCATACCATGACAGGAGAAGGGTATTTCACAAAGAACTCTTTTGGAGCAGATCCTGATGAAACCATAGTAACCGATGAGGGTTACCCAACACCTTGAAGTGTTTGCTATCAGATTCCACAGTGAAAATAGAGTTTTACTGACCATTATTTCACTTTACAGTATATATGTTAGTATTTTAATAAATGCCAATACAATCAGCAATACAATTGTTATCTTTTAGAAGTTGAATCTTTTTCTGCTGTTGTTCCTTAAAAGAAGCTATTATATAAATCATTTAAGCCAAGTTATGATTGTGATAAATACCTTCTATCAATATAAAGTTGGTCAATAAAAAGCAAATCTTGGTCAGGAGTGGAATGTGAAAGTAAGCTCTGTTCAGGAAGGGTATTATAAAGAGTAACAATTTTTTGATTTAAATGTCTGAGTGCTTGTCATTAATGCTTTGCCAGTCAAACCTGGTATTATCCAGACTGCTCCTGGCAGGGATGTTTTCAGTGATTTGAACAACAAATTAGCAGTATATTTTATTTATATCAAGATAGCAACTAGAATTTTCATTCAGATTAATTGTATGACTGGGAGACTATTCTGCAGTCCTTAAGAAACAAGCTTGCCTTTTTATACAGTCAGCATATTGAAAACAATCTCTTTTTATCTTCGAAAGAGGAAAATATTGTTGGTTTAATGGACTGATTGTCTAGAGAATTTAACTTTAAATGAAAAAAAATCTTTGAAATGAAGTTTGGTTCTCTTGAACACTTATATTCCTATATTTTTTTAGAGATTTTTGATAGTTTCTAAGGAAATGGTATTATTTTGTGAAAATATATGGAAATAATGAAGAAACAGTGGAAACTTTAGAAGAAAAATGAAGTTTCAAGCTTTAAAAACTCATGCTTCGATGATTACTTTCAGCATAGTGATCTTTATCTGATGTACAACACCATTTTTTTCTGGTTTGTGTCTCTAGAGTTAGGCAGTTACTTTATGAACATCACACTTTAAGTAGCACATGCTCCTATGCTGAACATTTTAAAGGACTCTTTTCTAGATTGACGACTTCTGGCTTTCAAAACACCAGGCGTTTTTCCAGTTGAAAGAGTTTCATTCTAAGAATTAGAAGTGTTAGCCTATGTAGTTATCCACAGTAAAGGTTATAAGAGATGAAAACTCAAGTTATTCAATAAATACCTAGATGTCAAGGTCCAGAGGCGCGGTAAAGCACTCACAGACAAGATTAGAAGATGTTTGTAAACCAAAATATTTATAATGCATTGCATACAAATGTCCTCTTTTGTCATTTTTCCATAGATAGCTTGGGTAACAATGTATTTGAGTGTACTTGCTTGTACACCTGACTGACTACTGCAAGTGCTCTGCCAAAGAGAGGGAAGGTGGGCTTTTTTTCACTCTGCTGAAATTCTTGTGATAATCAGTTCAGGATAAAACACAACTGATATCCATACAATAACAACAACAAATAATGCTTAATATAAGAGTAATACTGAATTTAATAGTCAATATATACATTCAGGAAAGTTATGGAAAACAGTGGTCCAGTATTCATGTTGTACTTCTTTTCAATATTTGTTCAATTTTTGCACCATTTGTAATACAGATTTCTTACTGTACCTTTTATAAGTGACCATTACTACTCATATTTCCCAGGCATTATGTCAAATGCACTTTGTACCAGCTTTCCCCTCAGTGGAGGAAAGTAGGTCTACTCGTTCAGATTGAAAGCAGTGCTATCTTTTAGCTTGCAAAAAAAATCATGTAGCTGCCTGATGAAAATGTTACTACGTCTTAAAAAAACTGACCTAATGCTATTCTAGAAAGCATAATGTCATAACAAAGAACAGGAAAGACAAAAGGGACAGCATACCATACAGCATACCCTACAGAATTGGATAAGTGGTGCCTGCTTCAGATCTTGTTGCCTTTCTCAACCTTTCCTCTGTGCTTTTCTCAACTTTTCACTGAAAAATAGCTCTCTCCACTTATTCCTGCTATACCCTGAGAATTCTTAGATTATTTTCCTGGGCCCTACAGGATTATATCTCTGAAAAAAGACTTCCTCCAGAATCCAAATGCCCAAAACCAAAATCATTAATTCCTGCAAAAGATAAAAGTTTTGCCTGTACTGATTCCTTATGGGGTTTGGATTACCTACACGGTAAATGCCTTGTAGCATACATAGCAAGTCTGAGGTTTTTTGGTAGTTAGTGCAAACAAAAAAAAAAAATATCAGTTCATGTTCAGGTTTTCAGAAGGATAAAACTCTTTCTCCAACACTAGATTTCTGTATGTTTCAAAGAAGCTTAAAAAAATATTTGGCTGGGATAGTGGATATAATATATGTGAACTCAAACTGGTAGAGACAGATTCCTTTGTACTCCAGAGTCAATGCAGATATTTTACCTTGCTTTGTGCTATACCATGATCTTCAATTTAAACTGGTCAGTTGGAACATAGTTTAAGTACCACATTATTTTTTCTGAATTTCTTCTTGACAATGCCTACTGCAGCTCTCCAGGAGGATTTTAGAATCTACCTCCAATTAATTGGTTAGGAAATTATTTCACCTAATCTAAGATGTGAAAAATAGCCAGAACAAATCTGACATCCTTTCTTTGTTTAATCGTATGTATCTGATAAATGGTATAATGAATACTGGCATCAAAAATATCTTGTATGTTTATCTTATTTAATAAAGAATGTTGTATGTGGCATATGAAAAGTCCCCAGCAAAGACACATTTATATATGCTTGGCTAAACAGGGATTGAGTTAAAATTTTGTTCCAGAAAGATAAGGGAAAAATGAAGCAAATTTCAGAAGAGTTTTCCTTTACCTTAAAGGTATATTTGTCAATGTAATGCAGTCAACTGAAATTTTATAGAGTTACACAGGATATAAAACTCCCCCTCTCCAGAAAGTCTAAAAGGATTTTCTTACAAGATCAATGAGGCTATATAAATGTTGCTGGCTCATACACATTCTTTTGGACAAATCAAACGTGAAATGTTATGTTAGAACTCAAATCATATTCTGCTTAAACATTAGTATAAATTTCATTTCCAAAATGATGACAAGAAAAAGAAGCAATCAGACTCCACTGGAAAATTGCATCTCTGTAACTGTTGGTGAAACACTGAAACAGGCTGTGGATGTCCCATCCCTGGAAATGTTCAAGGTCAGGCTGGATCTTGGGGGATTGGACTAGATGACTTTTAAAGATCCCTTGCATCTCAAATCATTCCATAATTTGAATTCTATGATTCATTCTAAGTGCAATAGACATTAAGCCATAGGATGGGAAAGGCTTTGCTTAGTCTATCCACCCATAACGTTCAGTTATATTTCTGAAACACAGCCACCTTGATCCTTTCCTATGACTTCTAACAAATATCTTAACTTCATGAACCTTCCTTCTCTCACTGACTTTAGCACCACCAGATTCACAGCCATATTTATTGCTGCAAACAGATTCTTTGGTCTTCTGTCATACTGGATACAAGTTTAAAGTTGCAACATATGTATTTTTATGACACACTTCTCTGAGGAGAAGCATTACATCACTATCAGTGTGGCAGTAATGTCAGAAAAACTGTCTCCTCTCATCCATAGCACTTCAGTCTAAACTGTGTTAAATAATACGGGGTCCAAGGAGAAGGAATGTAGATTAGGGAAAACTCCCATGCAGAGGCATGAGTTATGGAAAGGGTGAGGAATAAAGGTGCTGATCAGTTGTGCTTTACTCTGAGTAGCAGAGGAATATTGAAAACAACAGGGAAAACTGTACTTTTTTTCTGCAATTGCAGTGAATAGATTGCCAAAACCAAGTAAGGTATTTCTGAAAGAAGCTGGTTCTGAAGCAACTTAATGTTTTAGAGGCTTTCAGTTAAATCAGGCAGAGACAATTAACAATGGACTTTTATGCTAATGGTCTGGAAAGTGCTGCACTCCCTGTGAAAATGAAGTATAAAGGTGATTTGATTTCTTTTTTGATGATATTTGGGAAAAAGATGACCACAGAAAAACCTTAATGACAAATAATGAAGTGGCACAAAGGAAGAACGAAGGAGTTACAGATACTTCATTAAGAAATTGGATATTTTTTTTAGAAAAAAGCTGTAGGTTCAGAACAAGCCCTTAGAAGTTCAGCATGAGCTGTCATGAAGACTTCTCAATGTGAAGAAAGACTTACAATGGCCAGCACAAAGAAACTGAACTAATCCAAAAAAGGACATTTGTGTTAAAAAGACGGGAGCTCAGAATTTAATTTAAAAAAACCAAACAACCAAAACTGTCTATTTTGTGGTCAAAATAGATCTATGTCAAAAGCCAGAATTTGGGAGGGAGTCTGAGACAAAAAGGACTATACTGAATTATATCACCACCAAGAGGTGTTATGAAAGGAAAAAGGGTCCAGTGCTGCTTGCTCAGGGCAATCTTCAAAAAGCAATGCTAGACAATACAGGACTGTCAGTCTGCAAACAGAACAGCTTTTATTTTTAACATTTCACACACCTGTTAAAGACAGGACACTCCTGAGGATTCCATCACTACTTGGTAAGTCAGAAAGAGGCAGAGGGCTAAAATAAAGATGAACTTTTGCAAAGATGGATTTAGCCTATTTGTGAGACTCTGAAATTGTTTATGGCTTAAATATTGTTAAAATTACTGAAGGACTTTTGTCCGCTGTCACAAAATGTGCAAAGAAGCAACTGCTCACCAAAACCCGCCCCTCCCTGAATATGCCTACTAACTTGGACTTAGACAGGAGCTTGAGATAAGAGAAAGATGGTACTCTTGTCCAATTAGCCCAGGAGAAGAATGTGTCCACAAGTTTGAAAGACTGGAGTGTTAATGGCTCAGACAATCAAGGTGTAAGCTGATGATGTGCAAAGTAATCATCCAGGTGCTGAGGGTGTGCACATCTCACACGTCAGGCTACAAGCTGGGTGTTGAACAAGATAAGGAAAGAGACAAAACCTGCGAGGTGGGGTAGTGTTTCTTTGTCCTTACACAAATGACTCAGCTGTGGCCGTTCCTCTCTAGGGAACTACTGTAAAAATTTGCATGTAGCCTGAAGATTTTAATCTCTGCTGATGGGCCATAATGGGCCATAATTGACTCATCTCTGCTTGTGTAACAGGCAGCTGTATGGTGTCAAAGACTCCTGAAAAGTCCTGTGATCCAGTATTATATCATCCACTGTAAAACTCCCTGCCCCAGTGGAGCTATCTGGGGCATTGCCACCTAGTCTAAGCGTAATAAAAGCCACTTCTTTTCTCACCACGATGGCACTTCCTTTACCGCTATGGGACTTCTCTTGCCACCACAGAGTTTACTCAACACATGGGCTTCTTCCCTCACACACGTGGAGTTCTTCCTTCATCACATGGAACTTCCTTCACCATCACAGGCATTTTCCCTCACCACCCTGGGCTTCCCTCAATGGATCCAGACTGCAACCACCACTTTGATGAGATTCTCATCACCTAGAAGACCACAGCAAGAGGATCAGTGGGACACCATTGGACAGAGTGGTGATATTTTTTATAGATAATCTTCCTCTATCACTCTCTCTCCCCCTTTCTCTCTTTTTCCTGTTTCTTTCTATCTGTCTACCTTGCATTTACTGTTCAATAAAAATTTGTACTATTGACTTTGTACCTTAATTCAGGGAGAGGCATCTCTCTAATTAATGAACCTGATCATAACACCCTTCTCATGGAATACATCAGTTAAATACAGGTGTGCAGACAAATTTAGGTTTGGAAGGGACACAATTTATAGAAGTGGCAGAGAAAAAAAGAAATCAATTTTTGAGACAAAAGGTGTTGATTCACTGAACTTGTCAAAGGATGGGAACAATGAAGGCTGACTTTGCAATCACAGGAGAACTGCATCAGACAGCTCCTAGAAAAAAAAATTTCCAGCCTGCTCGAGGAGGAGCTTGAAAGTGCCTATATTTTGGCAGAGTTATCACAGGAACTAGGAGGGATGTTCACTGCTCGTTTAAAAGCCCCAAAGTGAGATGAGATGATGTAGAACATGAAAACTGTACCTGCAGATCCAAAGGACAGAAATGAGTACTTGCAACACAATACTTCCAACTTTACTTCTAGCAAAGTGTTTAATACCAAAAAAATTGTTGTGCTGGGTATTTCATCAAGGCTCTGAGAAGTAATAACAGATCTGCAGTTACTTTTTAAAGTCTGCATTGGAAATGCTCTTTCTACAGGTAATTTGAATTTTGAGCTGCATGAAAGATATAGATAAGAAAAACTTATTTACACATATATATATTGTGCAGAATACAAAGGTCTACATAGACTAAATTTTAATCTCAGGAAAACATAAAAGAAAACAAGGGAATAAAAAGAAACTTTGAAAAATTTTAGAAAGAATCCGGTGCATATCTAAACCTAAACAAACAACTAAATTCTTGTGATATAACTTATTGACCAGGTCAGTTACCTCAACACTGTTATGGACAGTAATGAAATTCTAGTTCTCAGCGAGATCTTCACTATATGGAAGATTAAACAACCATCAAAACTGAAAATATTCTTAGTTGGAAGAGCTTGGCAATGCATGTGAATGAAAAATTATGAAAGATAAAGAAAAATCAATTAATGGTCACTATAAGCTAGATATAGTATTAACAAGGGGAAATATTCAGGAGTTTAATGAGATAAAGAGTGCATCAGTTAATGTATTCAGTGACATTTCCATATGATTAAAAAAAAGAAAGAAAATACCTCACAATACTGCAAAAGGTAGGTATAATTTTTGACATGGATATTAAAGTCTTTTAAAAGTGCCATTTTTAATATTCATAGAATAAAAGAAGGGAAAGGTCACTTAGTTCTCCTGTCAGTTCAGGCACAGACACTTTCTAAGATTTTCAACATTTCTTTTCCTGTATAGTTTCAAGTGCTTCAGGCGATGAGTGTCCCACCACCTCTCTTTAGAAACTGTTCTGCAGCTTCATATACCTCATTGTCAGAGAATGCTTTCTAATATTCTGTTTAAATATTTTTTATCTTAATTTCATTCCATTTTTCATAATTATTATACCATTTACTACAATAAATAAATATGTTCTCTCAATTTGTGCAACCTCAATTAATGTAACTGTCCTTTCCTCTAATTTGTCAACAGCTTTCTTGTAAAATGATATCTAGAAATGAACTCAGTGTTCTGGACATACATAACGATATGCCTACAATGACTACACTTCAATAGAGGGGTATCAGAACTGACTCCAGGTGGGTACTGAGCAGTGTCTTAAAATACCACTTGGCTATTTCCTAACATTTTTCAGAAGTGGTCTATATCAGTGTGTGAGAAGCGTGGAGTTAACAAAACCACAGTGCTTTGGACTGATCTGTTTGTGGAACACTGACATATCCTAGACGTATGAAGATAAGCAGTTAGGCTAGTATCCCAAGAAACAGAAAGGCAATTCCTCACACTGTCTCAGTGTCTTAGTTTCAGGTGTTCCAACTCACTGGAAACAAAGCCTGAAGTTAAAACTCTATACTTTCACACACAACAGAGAAAAAATAAAAGCAGATTCTAATAAATCACCATGCTCATTTTGTATTCTGTATTCTTATAAATACCATACACAGTGTACACTGCACATCCATTCAGAGTCCCAAAGAAAAGAGCTTTACCTGGATTTGGCCTTTCCAGTGCTTTCAAAACCAAACAGAGCTTTCTGTATCAAAAGGAAGAGAGAAAATAACATAACCTTTTTTATCACTTTTAACTTTTTGTGGTTACAATATTAGCTGGATATGGATGACCAAGGAAACTGCTTCTTTGGATCTGACTGAGATGGAGTTAATTTTCCCACAGCAGCTCTCACAGTGCTGTGCTTTGCGTTGGTACCTACAAAGGTGTCAACACACCAGTGTTGCAGCAACTGCTGAGCAGTGCTGGCACAGCATCAGTGCTGTCCCCAACATTCCTTCCAGCAGTAGGCTGGGAATGGGAAAGATCCTGGGAGGTGACAACACCAGGCCAGCTGTCCCAAACTAACTGAAGGGATATTCCATACCATATGACATCAGGTCAGATATAAAAGAAAAGAAAAGGAGGAGGAAAGTGTGGGAGGATGGGCATTCATTGTTTACAATGTTTGACTTCTCACACTCCATGTGTGTTGAGGCCCTGCTTCCCAGAAAGTGGACAGACATCACTTGCTGATGGGATGTAGAGAATAAACCAATTTTTTATTTTTCACTTCATTTGTGAGTGCACAAACATTGACTTTTATTTTAGTAAACTACCTTATCTCAACATAGAAGTCATTTTCCATCTTATTTTCTCTCACTGTCCAGCTGGGAAGGGTAGCAATAGAGTGGCTTGGTGGCCACCTGTCATCCAGTCAAGATCAAGTCACCACACTACTCTAGCAGCAGGATGTCATTCTTGAAGACTAAAAAAGAGAACTTTCCCACATCTTTCTCCTGGTTTTTTTTTTTTTCTTTTAAATGAGTACTAAAAATAAATCAATACCCAGATTCCTGATTCAACAGGTCTTTTTGGTTATTCTATCTCCAGTCAAGAAAATAAGATAAATCCCATAAACTATAAAAATTTTGGAATACATTTGAATAAGGATTTAGTCTGTATTTTATTTTTCATTATGAAGACAGTAGATCCTTCAGTAAAAGAAAAAAATCAATTAGAAATATCTGACAAATTTTAGAATAAATCTCATCTTTCAAACTATAAGAAGCAGATTACAATTGAAGAGTTGCTTGAGTGCATGGTGTAGCAGGAGGCATCAGATGGAAACCTTTTATTGATAAAATGAGATAGGTTTTTTGGGAAATAGATTTTAAAAAACCCAAAAGAATAGGCAAGGGAATAATTCAAAAAAAAAAAAAAAAACAGAAGAAAGTGTGCAACCCAAAGCAGAATAATCATCTGGAAGGTCACCAAGGTCACAATAATATATTTTAAAATAGGCTGCAGACAGTGCATAAAAGGCACTATAAACATTCAAAACAAAGTAAAAGGCATATTTCACAAGAATAAGTTGAATTTGAAAGAACAGGCTCTGGAGTTCCTTGTACCACTGTGACCTTCTATTATCCAACATTCAACTTTTTCTCAGCTGTCATACTCATAATAATCTGCTGCCCAAAGCCTGGAGGATTGGAGTAAAAGCAGAATACTCCCACTTCAGTTCACCAGATAACATCATATTCCCAGTAACGTTTTAACCCAGAGCATCCTCACAGTGAACCTGTAGTGTTTAAATTGCTTAGTGCAATTACTTGATCTACGCTGACATGGATAGCTAAGTGATTTCTCATTGATTCACTCTCAAAATATCTGTTTGGCTAGCTTTCTGGGGCTTGCACTCTTGGTGCTTTCTTTTGGTTTTGCATTTTTAAGAGACTTTGCTGTAATAACAGAAGTTATCTCAGTCCTTGCAGACCTATGTTACACACAGCTAAAAAAAATGAGGCCAGAAAGAACTGGCTAGCTTCTCATAAACTAAGAAAGGTGAGAAAGGAGTTTCTAAAATACACAAAGCAAAGTAGTATGAACACTATAAAAAATAATATCATGTTACAGAGGGGAAACCAGGCAGCTGAACTTTTATACAAAATTAGGGGAAAAAAAATTTTCTGTTGAAAAATATATATAAATCTTTGTTTTAAACAAGGGATAAGAAAATCAATTAACTAAAATACTAAAATCAAGGGATAAATTCCCGGCAATTTTCTTGGAAACAAGATTAAATTAGCAAATTCAGATGAGATTCATATTAATAAGAAAAAGTATTTTGCATATTGGTTTCACTGAAAAGCATAAAAAAAGAGCATAAGTTCACTAAACAATAAGAAAAATGCTTGAAAAAATATGAGAGTATTATATGTGTATATTAGTATAACAGATCACCAGATAGTTTTCGTTTTGATTCTGCATTTCTGCATATACCTTTGTGGTTAAAGAGGACTCCTTATTTACTTAGGGTTCATGATATGTTTATGTGTTTTCTGGAGTAGCTCTTGGTTTCTCAACATTTTGATTGACAAAGAGAAAAATTTCTGCTTCTTCAGAAACAGTGGAAGTTCTCACATCATTGGAGCCAGGATTTCATGATATTTTAATGTGATGCCAGGAAGAAAGGTTCTTGAGTTATCTGTAATAAAAAATAAATGCTGTGAGAAATCATTTTTGAGGAAACCTTTGTGCAGTTTATATGTTGCTACAGGAATGTGGTTTGGAAACTACAAGGAAGATTAGCTCCAGAAATCAACTTCTTAAGTCCAGGATGTTAAGACACAATGTGTAAGGTACTAGCTTGCAAATTTCAGGGTACAAGTGATGCTTGTCAAGATTGGGAGTCAGATTTATCTGTATTTATAAGTTTCTTTATGTATAATGGCATTATCAGGCAGTTTCTTTCAGGAACACTGAAAAAACAGACAAGGGTGCAGCAACTAAACTAACCTGTCCTTCCAAATAGAGTGTTTAGCACACTGTAAGTAAGACAGATACACATATGCACTTATTATTTTTTACCTTTTTTTGTTTGTTTTATTGTGCAGTTTATCTCTAGCTTTAAGATTAAACACCCTGTTTATAAAGTGACAAGTTATCTTCTCATCCAGCTACTTGTCCTTAAAAGAAAAGTAGCCTATATGTGAACCAATGTGACCCTGACGAGTCAACAGAGTGGATACAGTAACTGGTCTAATGTAAGAGAAATGTGCAAATCCACCTCATAAACAGTAAGTCATAATTGCCAATGTCTAGACAGCAGGCTTTAGAAAAGTTCTTAACCCAGACCTTCAGGTCTGATTAGAGGCCACTAAAGGTCAATAACCTGCAAACATGCAAACAATGAAGTAATTTAAATATTTATGTCAGCAGCTAGGAAGTCAAGCAAACAATCACAGCTTGGTGGTCTGGCAAAGAGATAACTGTGCATTAAATACCTGATTCACGTCTCAATCACTAGAGAATAATTTCTCATTCAGAAATTATATCATCTGTTTCAAAACTTCTATCACATACCTTAAGATTAAAGCACTCAAAAATCCTGTTTAATTATGAACTTGCACAGGGCACATGTTTGTCAAGGACAAACAAGATATCTGTTTTGTTTATCCTTTATTATCTCCTGCATAGAGCCATACATAAGAATTTTTCTCATGGATTTCTCAAAAAGATCTGGTTGTACAAGCTATCTGCTGAAATAATGCATTGGCAGTTTCTCAGTTCTATTTTCTCTTTACAACACTTTGTTTAACTACTTTATTTTGATTTTCCTGACAGCAAAACACTATTTTGGTTCTGAAAAATGTAGTGCAACCTGTACAGGCTTCCTTTATTTGTGTTGACTTACACTCTGCTATCTATAAATATTTTAAAAGATGAAGTAGGTGGATTACAGCCCACCCACTCTTTTTTTTTTTTTCCTCAGACATGCACACATTTAAAATTGCACAACTATCTGTTGAGTGAGGCTTGAAAGTCTCCCTGGATCTCTATTTCCTATTCAGAAAGACCAGGGAAGAGTCAGAAGTGAGTCTATCTGTGTAACCATGACAACAAGTACTTGTATATAATGCTTATCCATATAGTATGGTTTCTGATTCCTTCAAGAGTTCACGCAGTCATAGGCTGGATTCTTTAGTAAGCTATCTGAGCCATGTCAAATAGTTCAGATGAATCAGGTAAGTATTGCTGGGCAATGTAAACACTGTTTGCACTGAAGAATGAGTGAGAAAATGGGTTGAATGTTGGAATGGAGACAGGGCTGTGTCTGGAAGGTGACAGAAAGAAAAAAAAAAGAGGTGCCAGTAATTTTCCAGTGATTTATATTTGATGGATTGCTTTTGAGCTGTTAAGAGAGATCTTCTATGGCTATTCCACATCAAATTAGTGCCTAGCAGATAATATATATGGATTTTGGGGAAACAGAGATTTTATAGACATGGCAGGCAGTGAGAGGCATTATGCCAGCTGAGTGTGAAAGGCTAGTTGATCAATAATTAAAAGAAACATATTGAATTGAGGTTAGCATTAAGTTATTCAGGGAGTGAAGAATTCTCAATTCTGCAACTTCCTTTTTATTTCAAAAAACTGTGTATTGCTTTTTATAAAACAAGTATGAATTTTGATAACATTTTTGATGTTAGGCTAAAATCACCAATGTTTGAAATCCCAAAGGTTATTCTGTCTTTAATATAGTGAAAATTTATTATTTTTCCAGATAAAACGTCATGTTCTTTTTACATATACACATTTATTCTCAATGAAATAGTGATAACTCTGCTTCACACTCCCATACAAATGTCAAATATAATATCAAAGAAGACTTTGAAGCATAAACTTGTTGTTTTTTTATTTTTCTTTCCCCTTTCTTCTTTTTTTTTTTTTTTATCCAAAACGTTTAGCCCAATTAACTCCTAGCTTTTGCAGAATTCCCCTTGGTAAGAGCCATGGCCAGATGGGTTTTTCCTTACAGAATTTAAGCAGAATAAATAGGTCAAAAAATCAGGCTAATAATTGCAGAGATAATTATAACCTTAGCAGAAGAACATGTGCTACTGCTACCTGATAGCAGAGTAATTCTTCAGCTGTATGTTGAAAAAAAAGACCCAGAAAGGCAGATAAAGAAATTAGATTTTCAATCTGCTTTAAGCAAAATTAGATAAATATTGATATGAATCTGATGCAGATATCTTTTTTTTTTTTTAAATGCAGCAATTAAGGGAAGAAGATCTACTCACATATTATGCTAATTGTAATTTGAATAATATGTCCCTCACTAGGCCATGCAATTTCCATCCTTCAGCAAGAGGGTGAATAATATTTTTCTTAGCTCTCTAGAGACTCTTAGCTTGATTCCCAATGTGGATATAAGGAAAGACAACTATGTGGCAAAAAATGAATTGGCAGAATTGTTTTTCACCTTTTTCTACCTCAGGATATGTAATTCAGAGTTCTAAACACAAGTCATCAAGTCAAGGATAACCTCATTTCATCCAGTTCTTGCACATGAAGCTTCAATACAGTCAGATCACAACCTACCCAAACACACCTATTTAAATAATTATACTATAACATTCTACTACTCTTCTAGCTATCAAGATTAAAAAGTTACTAATGCTGAACCTGCCTGTAGGAAGCAGGTAAAACGTTTATAAATGTTACAGTAGCTTGCAAAGAAATGAATACTGGCACAAGTACCAAAACTGCAAGACAATTTGCTGCACGGTGTGCAACTTACTGTTACCGTATAGACTGAGATCATCTCAGGCACAGTAGAAAGTGATAGATCAGAATTCTGTTTTAAAAATTAAGCTAGTGAGCAGATAATGAGAAAAAAGTCCATTCCACTCATCTATCCTTTTGAGGCCAAACCTCGTGAAATGGCACCTGGACAATCTCATGGTGAAAGTTATTTTGCCATTACTTTGTTTGCAAAGACTGCCCTGTATTGGTGATTTTTGGCTATTAGGATGTATAGAGCAATGGAATGCTTTTCACCTCTGCTACCAAGACAGCAGGGATTCCCTTCCACTTGATCCCCTATTCTGTAACTCCCCTCTGTATTTATCCATCTTCTGCCATTTTTACTTTTGTCTTCAAAATTACTCCTGCATATGAGCAGATAGACAGTTTGCCTCTGTAATGTCTGAGAATGATGAGTTGAAGAAGGATCAACAAAGCCAGCCAAAAAATGCCTTAGAAAAAGAAATGCATCAAGTCCTGTGGGCATAGCTGTGTGAGGCAGATTGCCAATTCTAAATATCCACCTCTGACTGATATGCCATCTCAAATTCTGATATTTACAGGTACATTTTTCTCACATTTTATTATGGTGCCTACATTCCTCTTTCTAGTTGTCCATTTTGTCAAAATTAGAAATGTTACTGCTGTGCTCAGAGGTTGTTTCAGGGTTAAAATTAACCTCTCCTTTCCTGCTCCTATGGCTTCCTTAGGAAAAATAGAACTTTATCAAGTAAACCCTCTATGGCAAACAAGCTTTGATTATATTTGCTTTGCATAAGCCCTACATTTCGTTTTTAACTCCTCCTTTTCATGCTGCATGTTACATTTTTCAGTTTTGGACTTGGGCTTGATTTCTTATGTCTTTCACACGAATAAGTAAAGAGGCTCCAAATCAAAATCTTGAACCATGTTTAACTGCTTAATGTTACATAGTGAAAAAGTTGTGATACTACTTGCGTTTGACCTTTCTGAGTCCGTTTAGTTCTCCTGAATTGGGAAGTATCATCTTGCTAACATGGCCAAGTTCAAGGCTTACAAAACCTCCTCAGGAACCAATACTACAGTTTAGGTTTGAGGAAAATTTATTATCATATTCCAACTGCCAGCTATATCAAGGCAAGATTTGGCATTTTGAATTGTAATCAGATGCAGACAAAGGTAATTCAACACAGATAGCTCTATAGGTTCAATAGGGCTGTGTCTTTGGTTGTAGTACAAATGCTGAAATGTGGCAGGGATTCTGTGTATTTTCTTTTAGAACATGACCTTGCTTACCTGTAGGTAGTTCCTATTTTTTTTTTCAGCCACTAGCCTTAATGTGTTATGATACTTTCTTACTTTAAGTTAAATCTGTCTACATGGGATGAATTATGTATGCTTGGCTGCATAACCTAAGGGTAAGCTCAGAGCAGAATCCTCTAAACATCTACCTTTTGATTACCCTGGTATTTTCCTGACTTCTGTCCAGCCTTTCCATGCCATTTTGATCAATATCCAGCTGTCATAACATGAGCTTACCTACCTGTCAGATGTATATGATTTGTCTATGAATTTTTCTATTTCATAGATCTGATCCTCTGTATCGGGAGACTGACAGAAGACATTGCATTCAAGGAGTTAGTGATCTTGAGCAAGCCATGTCTGCTCTACTTGGCACTTGACAAGCCCATGTGTTAGTATGAATGACCACAATATAATCCCTTATATATATATATAAAACATTGTGAGGGAATGTGAAATACCCTGGATGCATGCCATTCCTGGATATAGCTGCTAGATGCATGCAGTTGGATATGCTCTAGTAAGCATTAAGAAATAAAATCTCTACATCTCCAGAGAAGATAGTTGTACTTGCTGCATTAGATATAAAGAGCAACAGTATGGGGCAGACGGTGAACCTTTCCACAGACAGGATCTACACAGCATGCTGTGGCTGTACACCTGAAGTCCATCCAATGCTGCACAAAAGTCAGGTTCCAGCATCTACAAGCATGTAAGCTTTACTTGCTGCATATATTTTTCTTCCTCATTCAATCTTATTGTTAAACAATTTTACTGAGTTATTTGCTGCCTGTTACAAAACAGTTCTGGATGCTATGTTTACATTGTTTATATTGTGTTCTGAGATGAAACAGAGACAACAGCATTTAGACCACTCAAAGCCCTCTCCTCTGATTTATTACCTTATTTATGCCTGTTTTTGACAAATAGCAGCATTTCTTATACTCTGTGTGTCACTTGATCCTAGGAACAAACTAAACCAGCTTTGCACCAGTAGTTAGATCAGTGAGAAATTTAAAATGGCTGTAGATATATGTCTCATTAACATAATCCCTTTTACTTACATAAAAGCAGAGTCTTTCCCTACTAAACTGCAGTTTTTACTTCAGTGCCTCATATTCGTTTATTTTCATGCAGAGATTTTGAAAGGCTTAGCATATCCACGCTCATTTTTTTCAGGCAGAGGCATGAAGGATCTTGCCTTGGAAACACTGTGCTCTGAATTTAGTCCTTCCTATATGTGGAAATTCAAAGAGTTACATTGGAAATATGCAGAAGGGTGAACAGAAAGCAATAAAGGTCATCCTGGCAATGTGTTTCTCCTCTTCCTGCTTGGATCACTAAAGATTAATATATCAGAGTGAAAACAAAAATGTCTATACAACTGAAAAAAAGTATTTCCTGAATTAACCCTGTTTTCACATAAAGGACCAATCATATTGGCTTTGCCCTGGCTTGCAGAACATGTACATTTTCATAGCTTTTAAATTCTTTCTCACTTTATCCCAGAACTGCAACTACTCCACAGCGCAAATCACCTTTGACAACTCAAGCTGCACTGGTAAGGGGAGAATTAGTAATTGGTGAATTTGTAAGTCCTGGTTATAGAAGTTAGAATGGACACAGAGGTACCAAGACTATGAACACAGACTGCTGGAATTCATGGTCTGTATGTCCTACACAGAAGATTATACACTCTTCTGTGGCTTTTCCTTGCTTTGTGTCAGAACAGATATGTTCCCTTGTAAATTCTTCTAGTACAAAACACACTTTATTAAACATTTTTCTGAGAAAGAAAAAAGCAACCAACTCCCTCCCCACAAACACACCCCCCCCACCAAAACTCCCCCTGTATTAAAATTCAAACTCCCAATCCCACCTTGATACAAATCTGCCAGATTACAGCAATTATGAAATTTTTATGGCAGTCTCAGGTGTGTTAGCATTTTACTTTTGCTGCCTTTACTTCTCACTAGCATTGCAGAAGTATTACAACATATATGTCTATGACCATTTGTCTTGAACATTCATCTAAACATTCTTAAACATAACTTTGCAAGACTTGAAGTTAACTTTAGGCCTTGGGTCTGAAATTTTCCATCTATTTTCAGACATTTTGAAAACAAAGCCAAAAGTCATTCTCCTGCCTTTAATTTTGCTTCCTTTAGGTCCTTTTCTTTTTTAAGCACTTAGTGTTGCAAAATGATTTTTGGTTTCCTGTGAAGACCAGTAACTTTCTCATGTTAGTTTTGCAGCTGAGTTAATTTTCTGCATAATCCTTCTTCTAGATTATAGGTGTTTTCAGCAAAGGCAAAGGATATTTTGTCTTAACTGAGACCTTTGATATGCAATGGGAATCAAAATGTGTAGCGTTGCTTTACCAAACTTTTGCTTCAAAAATTATTCTCCTAATCATTAATTATACATCAATTGCATAAATTTAAATAACTTTAGATTTTAAACTTATGTTTAGACTTTAAAATAGGAAAAGTAAACAAATTAATTCCTTTAGGAATAATATGGCTTTTATTGTTAGCCTTTATTTTATAGCACTGAAATATTTGCAAGTCATTATATTTTTTCTGGGCAATTTTTCTATATTATATTGATATTTTATATAAAAATACATGTTATAGTATTTAAAATGTTAATATAGAATTTAAATATTCAGTTGCATCAAAGAAAACCTTCTCTACATTGCATGTAGCAATGCCATCCTTTCCATTTTGCATTTGTTCCAATTATAAAACACCACCATTGGAAGAAAATCCCGATCCAGTGTTTGATACACATAAAGTACTTCACTGACTATGACTACAGGTTTGTATAGATACAGTGAATTGATTTTCATTGAAACAAAAAAAAACCCATGAAATGTGTATGTTCTTACTGTTACTGTTAAGTTGAATTCTATGGTTTGTTTTGGCCTGTGGACTTTGTACACTCTGTTTCAAACCTGGATTTCTCAAGCTCCTTTGTAGGCAAGCCCATGGTTTGGGTGGAAAGTAACTGCTGAGTATTTGACCACAAGCTGCAGCTGGCATAAGGAGTACAGTACAGTAAATGGGGAGCCAAACTACTGATATTTTATCAGAGTGAACCAGTGCGTTGATGGTCTCAAGTGTAACTCCACAAAACAATTGCAAATGCTTTCAAGCTTTGTTTTTTTTTTTTTTTTTAATTTTTTTTTTGTTTGTTTGGTTTGGTTTGTTGTTTTTTTGTTTTTTTGAGTTTTTTTTTATCTGCAGCTTCATTTCTGGGTGCAGAGTCCCTAATCGAGCTTCTAACCAACTCAGAGCTTAACAGAATTGTTTTCAATCTGTTGTCTAATGTGAAGCACAAACAGATATTTTTTACTTTCATGACTATCTGGATGCTCATTTCCGTCTAGAAATCTGAAGGAAGTGCAAGGGTTTTGGACAAGATTTTCACTGATGTAGTATAGCTCTTGACTGCAGTAACCTTCAGCATGAGGTGGTGGTACTAGTAGCATAAAGAAAAATAACTCCACCAGACATGTTACTCATAGGGAAAATATGTGGATAAAAAGCAAATGAAAAATCCATTCAGATATTTATAGATCTCTTGTCACTGTAATATATAAATAATCTTAAATATATTTGACTTCAACACATATTTAAACTCAGTTGCTAGAAAGTTGTCATCTTCATCTTACTAGCAAGGGGTCAACAACTTAAAAGCATGTTCCTGGGCATTTTCAGCAGGACTTAGGCAGAAGAGAAGCACTGCAGAAAAGAAGCCTCAGATGAGCATACTAAAAGCTCCCACTCCATAAACTCTGAGAATCCCTAAATTCTCTCAGTGCTTTCTTTTATCTTGAAAGGCACTCAGTGTCAAAATTATGCATTTTGATAGAACTACCTAGTCTGACTTGGGTAGAGCAGCCCCAGGTACTGTTCACACCACAGCCCAAGAAGATGCCCCTGCCAGGCAGGGTTCAAAAAGCACTAACAGACCTGTTGAAAAACAACAGCCTTTCCCTGTTACATACCAACAGCCACAGCTTACTGATTCTGAATAAAGGTTAGACTTCTTTCTCTGACTGAGGATTTTGCAGTCCTGGAGAACATTTTAATTACTAAGCTGTGCTGGGCAGGCACATTTTCCTACAATTATCCTGAAAGTGTTCCAGGGCATTTTTTCCCACTTATACATGTGAAAAAGGAAAACAGAACTATTTCTCATACAGAAGAGAAAGCAGTTGTTTAAAATCCATTTTATCACTAAGGTAAAAAGTTATTAAGCTTTTATAGCATGTTTTACCTAAAAATATCAACTGAGAGGAAAAAGAAGCCATATTGAAGCACAGGAAACTTTTTATTTTAGAAGATGGGACAGGATACCTGATTTATAGCAACATAGCAGAAGTTATGGGAAAATGAATTAACAAATTGAAATTTAAAGTGAAAGACTCAAACCTTGCAATATGTTTGTGAAAGCAAGCAGTTTTGTTTAAGATCGGAAGGCTTTCGCCAGAGTATTTCACCTCAGAGGAAAAGAAAATATCAAAACTTAGCAGTAAAAATCAGAGCTAGAAAACACAGATATGCCTACAGAAGAAGAAGAAAAACTGAAATAATAATAATAAAGAAAAGCTGAAAGACCTTTCTCGGGAATGAAGGAAATAAATCAAAAATAATTAAGACCGTTGCTTGGGGCTAGATAGTATAAATCAAAAGAGCCTTAGGTTGAAAAGAAAATTTCATTTAAAAACCCCTTCTTTGTGCCAAAGATTTATCATTTTTAAAGCTCAGTGGGGCCAGAATATTTTTTTTCCTTAACTCCAAAGAGATGTCCTTCTGCCTCTGTTGATATAGCCATTTAACTTGTAAGTTTCTAAGCCTTCAGAAATGTTTTTGAGTATCTCATTTTTCTTTTGTGTTTAAGAAAACAGTTATTTGAATACCTCAATATCTTGCATTTTATTGGCTACTTTGAAAAATAATTAGACTTTAAAAAGTGAAATTTGAAGTTGCTTGTTTCAAGGTCGTTTTAGTTGTTCTCTGTCCTGACTATTACCCACTTACATCTCAGTTTGCCATGGTTGGTGTTAAATGCTTTTATGTATCAGAGTCTCACAATCAGACAGCACTACCAGCTGAGAAGTACAATTCTATACTGCTATACACTTTATTTTTAATGTTACAGCTCAGACATAGTGAAGGGGACCAAAGCTCTCAGTTATTCTCCTGCCAGGAAATCTGATTTGATGGCATAAGGCAGAACTTCAGTCAAGTCAATAGGGATGCCATGACAAGGGATGTGGCTGGAAAATGTATTCTGCAAATAACACAAAGTCACAAACATAAGCGTGGTTAGTGAAATCTGTAATGTTCTGATATTTAAACTTCAGATGTTACTTGCTAACAGTAACTTCAGATGTTACTTGCTAACAAGTTACAAATGAAAAAGCATCTCAAGGTGCAAAAGAGGAAAAAGGATAGAACAGTGTAAGGCAGCAATAGCATGGGAGTGGGTAGAAATAAGAATGTGGTATTCCTGCTTTTATTGCTGTAAGCAATGCCATCACTGCAAGAAAACTGTGAAAGAAGTCAGCAAATAACAGCTGTGGAATATGAAGGAGAAAATAGAACTATAGTACAAAGGAGGCAGGCACAGAGGGAGAGGGGAACCATCAGGTATATATGTTGGAGAGATGAGTCTGATTATCTGAGGCATGATCAGCCAGATGAAAGGTAAAAAAGCCAAAGTCAGTGAGAGAGAACTTGGTTATTCTTTATGATTAAGTACTTAAATTATAAGACTGTTCAGTGGGAGAAAACAGTGAACAATTCAATATGTCTGGGCTCAGAATAACTTCTATGAACCCTGGACACTAAGTCATATCACTCCCATTGTTAGACAACTCCACTGGCTACTCATTAATTGCAAAACCCAGTGCAAAATGAACTTCTTGATTATAAAACTCTCCATGAGCTTGCTCCAGTCTCTCTCTACTTCCTCTACACATCTAGCACTGTCTTTCTCTTTTTCCCTCCAGACAACACTGTTTCTGTGATTAAAAGCTCTTGTTTCTACTGTGCCACCACATCACTTACTTTCCTGGTTTGCCAGTGGCTGTATGAACACAGATTATTAATAGAGCTAGTGCTGTCAGAGCAGGAAAACAAACCACTACTGAGAAACTGTAATATGTTGGATTTTGAGCAAAGAACAATTCATGCCCAAAGATGAAATTTCAATCCCACAGTTGGATATGCAAGTGTTTAAAAATATAAAAGTCTGTGATCATGATCCATCTGCTATTCTGTATGATGCCCAGTGACATTGTAATTCACCTCTTGTCCTAACCAGTGAAGAAAATCTGATAGAATGAAGTGGAAAAGTATTAATACCAGAGAATTAGCTCAGGAATTTGGTATAACAGAAAACATGAATTTCTAAAGCAAGCATTGGAAAACATTTCTGGATGAATCAGATTTTAATTTGTGAAAGCCTGGCAGATTCCTGTTACTTTCATTGCATTCTGTTGCTTAATTCTTAAAAATCTGATTAGTCTTCACACATTGTTAAGCAGCAGGCTCTCTGGTGTTCATATTTAAGCTCTTAATTTGTCTTTTGATACTGCTTTTGCACCAATATATGGATTAATTTTTAAGAATAGTTTTTTGTTTGTTTGTAAGAAATCTGATAAAGATGCAAACTTAATCAGAGCATCTCAGTAATAAGAGGTTAATTTCCAAATACAGCTGCCAGTAAAGAGAGCTAAACTCATCACACATTCTTCCTACAGCCACGAGCAGGCCCAGATTAGAGAGGTTCCAAATGAATGGAAATGTATTAATGATCTTAGCTTTTTGTATCTAATGTCATGAGGAGGCAGGTGCCAGAACCTATTCAAGTCGTCTTTCAATGAATATAATCCATCTCTAAAGAAAAGAAAACAGAACTTGAACATACTGTTCTACTTTAAAAATATTTTATTGCAGCCTCTTTATGTCATTCTTCGGGTATCACTCATGACAGCATCCCCATGCAACCACTGCAGGCCTCTATCCAGCCTAGAATTCTTGAAGCATCAAAGAATTTGGACTTGGAACAATCAAAATATACTTCTACTCTCTATTGCTGCACAAATATTGAAGATTAAAAGTGATAGAATATGTGACAGTTTATTTTTTTCCACTTCCTCACATGCACAGGAGTGCAGTTATTGTTACATTATCCCCAACACATAAAGCAAAATTATTTTATTTGTATTGTGGGCCTGCCTAAGATCACAAAAGAGTTGTGATCCAAAATAACTTCTCTATTCCACTCTCTAATATTGATGTGAAGAAACACAAGAAGGAACTCGGAGAAATGTGAGCCCTGAAGAGGCAATATCCCAGCCAGAACTCTGAATGTGACAGAAGGAAATGACTGAAGATCTTAATCCTCCACTCACACAAATGATCCATAGCTGCTGGTTTAAATGCTAAGGTCACATGAGAGAATGGCTGTTGGCATATAATGGAGAGCTGTCCAGGCAGATGCAGCTGTTATATTGGTACAGACTCATGTAATGAATGACTTGGAAGATAGATGCTGGATGAAGCAAATACCTGCCATATAACTTAGTCCTAAGAAAATTCATAACAAATCCAAAATGGAAAAGGTGGTTTATCATTGTCTGTAGTGTATCATTAATGCAGCCCTTCAATGCAATGTAACCTTTGAGTAGAACAACCATTTTATACCAGACAGGTCATTCACAAGCAATTAATTTCTATTCAGAGATGAGGCAAAATATGTAAGGAAATAATTTGAAAAGACCTCACCAAAATCACAGGACTAGGAAGGAAGTCGGATTTTTCCTGCAAAATATAGATGTGTCCTAGCAAAATCTGTTGACAGAATGAAGCAGAGATGTATTATGAACAGAGGATAGACTGTACAGAAAGAGCATAAGCATCACCTTAAAGCTGAAATAAAATGGGTGAAAGGTACAGAATAGAATAGAATAAAATAGTACTGAAACAGTCAGAATGCAAGACCTCACACTGGGAGGATAAAATAATGCTGATTTCTGCAATGAGCCTGGAGATAGGAGACTGGGATGACTGAATAAAATAAATTGGTCCTTGTTTTGATCTCATTATGTATATAATTCATCAATGCAGTGCCTGTGAAAAGGCAATGAAAGTTTAAAATGCAGCCATCAAGCTGTTTTCAGGTAAACCTAGGAAATCTTCAGTCTATTGTGCAGAAAGCCAGCAAGAGTTCAGTGGAACACTGTGCAGGGCCATTACCACAAAAGATGTATTCGGATTGGAATCAGTATAGACACATAAGAATGATTAAGGGACTGTATGGCTTGTCTCACTAAGGCACACTATGAGACTGTGCTTGTCCAGCAGCCCAAAATGTAGAACAAAAAGGAGATGACTGATTTGTGCATCAAAAAGAGAACACCAAATACTAACATTAAAGACAAGGCCAGTGCTGAAACAAGGGCAAATGGAGATAAAATTCCTGTGCATACATATATCATAAATCTGAACAGCTTTTTAACGTGCAAAGCAATTGAAGGGTCAAAGACTAAGACATCAAAAGACTGTGCTTGGCACATTTTCAGAAGGATTCTCCTGTCCCTAATACAGAATCACGTAACTGATGACTGGTATTTTACACCATTACAACCTTCATGCTAAACCACATGGGACAGTGTCTGGTACCTTTGCTTTTGTTTGACAATGTATCAGTCTCACTTCTGTTATACATTTTGCTGCACTGCTATCTGACCAACCTGAAGAAGCACCTCCATATTCTCCTATCTGATCTGTTTGTGTAACGGGACCTTGGCAGAAAGAGAGCTGCAAATTACTCACAGGGTTACAGTATAATCTGTATATAATCTCAAGGATATCGTAGGTGAAAGCAAGGTGAACAAAAGTAACAGGTTGATCCCATAAGACTACTTAATACAGACAGATCAGGTGAGTTCAAGCCATCAATGAAGACAGACTTCAAAAGGAAGAAAGCTGAAGTTATTCAGTGCACCTATGAATAGAGGAATCAAGATTATTTTTTTCAGGGTGAGAGTAAGAGACATAGAATCTATCAAATGACAGAAATCTGTTAAAGGCAAAAGCTGTAGCCATCCCTTTATTTTTTGATGTAACCAGAAGTGTCTGGCCTCTACCCAGAAAAAGTTCAAACCACCCAACATGCAATGTATGAACTGAATTTTACATATATATAGACACTATTTACTTACAACCAAAGAAAGAGAAAAATATAAATATGAAAGTATAAAATGAAAAAAAGTAAATAAAAATATAGCTGGTATTTATACACATTTAGTGCATTTCCAGATTTATAAGATTTTTACTTCCGTTCTACACAGAAACTTTAGCAACGTATAATAAAATGTGCTCATTATTTATTATTGACAAACAAATTATGTACATGTTCCCCTAGAGTGAGAAAACTGGAGAAAAACAATCTGCAAAGAAAGAGAAAGCATAGGAAAAACTAGTCAAACAAGAGAGGAATCCTTTAGCGATAAGAGAAACATACTGATACAAGGTAAACAGCCACCTGGGAGTTAGACAGATAATTTGGAGATAAATTAAATAGCTTCCCCTGAGAGATCAAGTGTTGGTACATATTCACCAGTAGGCATTCAGCAGTGATGGGGAACTCTCAGCCACCATCTGGAAATGGCTCTAGCTAGCCTGGGCTGTTTGAGTTTATTAGCTGCACAATTTCATTTTTGTTTGATTGCTTTGTATCTGTATATGCATAGGGGAGAGAGCATTTGCTATTTTCTCAAATCTGCTGTTTGCTCCACTGGATTATGCTCTTCTCCATTTTCAAAGTCATTTCAAAGTCGGTTTTTCTTCCACTTTAGATAAGGCTTTCCTGTCTTTTTTTTTTTTTTTTCCTTTGCTGTTCATAAAGAGATTTCAAAGAAGTGTCCCCCTGAAAAATGGTGGAGGTGGGGAAAAGAGTGGGATTTCACATTTCTCCTGAGGATATAACACAGAAGTTTGGTATGGGGTGATGAAAAGGACTTCCCAAGTGCAATCTTGGGTGATCCTACCTCTTAACACTTGCACTACAGAATTACCCTTATTTCTCACCCCAAAGAATTTATTTGAATATTCTCTGCATGAGCATGGAGAATGAGATTTGGCATTTCATGGAAGATGCAATATAAAAGTCACTCTGCAAATATCAGGGAAAACCATCTAACACTTTGATACATCTGAAAAGGAGAAGTTTCACAATACGCCTCCACCTAATTAGGCCTCTAACATTTTGTAAATCTGTTCTTCCTGTATACTCCCTCAGTGATTGCAATCTTAATTCCAAGACACATGTTAAACACCTTGGAGTGTTTTGAATAATACCCCTGTTCTCACAGCAATAAGCCATAAAATGTACTTTTGAATTTACTGGTTAGAGCTATCAATTCTGATGAAGAGGGAAGGAGAAAAAAAAAAAGACCAGATGAATAGTTTGGATATTTTTTTACTATATTAGTTCAGTAAAGCAGATGCAGTAGGAGTGATCAGTGGGGATACATACAAATTGAAACAGGCTGTAAAGTTACAAGACTAAACAGCGTGGATGACACATTTACATTTTCCAGAAATAAATATTTGGCATAAATATCCTCAAGAGGGTTCTTTAAAATATGGCAGTGCTTTTTTACTAGACAAATAACTATTATTCTATGTATAGGACCAAAGTAGTGACAGTTATAGTGGGGTTTTTTTTCCTATATTCATTAAAACAGCCGTGAAAATTAATGGTAAAAAATCTGATTATGTAGTATCACATAGAGCCAAAGTAGAAAAACTGAGAATACAGCAGTTATAGGTGGAAATACAACTGATAACTTCTTTTGTAACTATGCTTACAGACCACTGATTGCCATGAATGCTAAGGGCATCTGAGTGTCAGATGACAGTCTGTAATGCTGATACTTAAATAGTGCATAGCCCATGTAGAAGCAGTTTGGGTATTCAGCCAAATACTTGGATGTTGGATGTTTCAGTGTTTTGAGGAATTAAGCAATCTATGTAGCTCTCTTGGCCAGTTTCTTTGAAAAATTTGGGTCCTAGCACATTATTTTTGGGGCCAGATTAGTGCCTGAACCTGTGACTTACTCCAGCTTTCCAGGTTTGGCCTGAAGGGTCATGAGAAAGCTCTAAGACAATCAGGAAGGAGGATGCAGAGAGAAGTCAGGATGGCAGCTCCTGCACCTGGACTACCCTGTGGTGGGGTCTGTCTCAGTCCAGCAACCCTCAGCCTTGCCCAGAGAGCTTTCTCACAGCCCCATGTAGGTTAGCAGGGCTGAATACAGCTCAGCTTCTCTTAAAAAATTAATTTTTAATTAGGAGCCAGCCTTTGAACACCGTGCTGTGATAGAATCATTAGAGTTTTCTAAGAGTCTTATTTCCACTGGCATAAAAGCCAGTTATGAGCTTAACTACAAGACTTAAGCCAGATATAAATAAGCTTAATTATGGCCCTAAATCAGTAATGAGCATGCTTAATTATTTTATTTGTGTTAAGCCTTATTTTCTTTAGGGTGATTTTAAACTTTCTTGGCCTGTGTTCAAAAAAAAAAAAAATTGTCAGTTTAACTTTCTATTTTTATTTCTGTTTCTATTAACAGAAAGAGCAACAATGAACATACATATCTTCCAAGACAGCATAAGAAATTACAATGTGTTATGTTGATCTGTTATGATTAATTATCACTTGCATGTCATTTTAATAACCTTATCTTAAACATCAGTTGTTAAAAATGATGTAAAGATAATTCCATTCCAAAAAACTTTGTGTAGTACTTCAAATTTCAGATTTTATTAAAGCCTTTAAAGTACTGATAGTTTGAACTGCTTTAGACTGTATAACTACCTCAATTAACCATACACATGCATAATCAAGCATATCCATCTTTTCAGGGTGAAAAGGAAATTTCTGCTGACTGCAGACAGATCTTTTTACTTGAATGCAATATGTCTGACATTTATTTAAATAACAGCAAATAGTCAGTAGGCTGGCTCAATTCTTTCCAGGGGCAGGGAGGATTTGTGCATTTTAAAGTGTTAACTGGGTCTTCTTTCTCATGGAACATCTGCTGTCTACAAAATTCACTTTTCAATCTAGGTCACAGTGACTTCTATCCTCTTCACAATTGTTTTTCAAGCATTATGTTTCCTTCACTGCTTAAATTTGCAATCATTGTCCCTAAAATCTCTCTATGCTGATCACTTTCAAAGAAATTTATGATAAGGCTATTTGGAACAAACCACAATTTTAAGCATAATCCATAAATTTAATATGTAAATATGTTTCTTCCACTTTCACATTGTCTTTTAGAACTAAGGATGTACAATAAACTCAGATAAGATACTGGTAGAGAGATCAGAGAAGAGCTTGGCCAGCATCACAAATATATTACTTCATTGCATATAAAATGAAGATTTCAGTTCAGAATTTGTTAGCAAGGGAAAAATGGGAATTGTGCACAGTAGAAATAATTTCTTGATAGTTTTATTTCAGTTCACCTATCCACATCTTGCTTAGTGTGTGTGATATATTTAGTCTTTTTATTATTATTATTTTATTGTGGTTAATTCATCACCTTTCTCAGTTTTGCTGAATTTTCTTACTCCTTTTATGCAACATGTCAATTAAGATTATGCTATCTTGAATAATTTTCATTAGAGAAAATCTATGTCTAAAAGTTGTGTTGTTTGCTGACTACTGGGGGTCTGGCAGATGGGGCGACAGACACTCCAGGACTATCAAAGACATAAAGGCAAGTGACTAGGAGAGGCTTCTTGCTCCACAGAATCTTCAAAAGGTAATCTCTTTACATTGTTGCTGAAATACATTGAATGTGAAGCTTTCCATGGGAGCAGAAACACAGGTGTTTAGCTACACATTTTCAGATAAAGAGTAAAGACAATTCTCTGGCAATAGTAAAGAAATCCACCACTATTAAAAATCTATTCAATGAGAAATGTGAAGAGATAAGGTTGATTTTGTTCATCTTTGCATACTCATTGAAAAGAAAACTGCCCAAGAAGAAGGCCATCACCCACCTTTGGAGCTAATATTCTCTGCAAAAGCTGGTGCCTGCTACTTGAGATACAGAGACAACAGAGGTGTGTTAATCATCCTGGAAACATTTGCATGTTGTTAGGAAGTCTTGTTGAATGAAAGCATCCACACCAATATTAGTCCAAAGAAATATTTAAAAGTGCCTTATTGAAGACCACAGGTTAGATAAAGATCTTAAAACATAAAGAGATGGTGTAGTTATACAAAGTAATTAATATTGCTCAGTCTCTTGATTTAATGACAATATGCTCGGGAGGTAAGATCTGTAATGAGATGAACCCTCCTTTTCTTTCTTTTATTTCTCTCCCTCTAATACTGATAAGGCAGAAATTAGGAGAAGCCTAAATGAAGGAAGAAAAATAACAATTTTACTAAAAACAGAAAGAAACAAAAACAAAAAACCCAACAACAGCAGCAAATATTACATAGCTCCCCTCTCCCCCCCAGGTCAAAACAAAACCTGGAGGAATACTGCATTCAAAGAGAAGTCCTATATCACTGGGGAAGTGGTGTGGGTTCTGATGTAGGAAATCATGTGGAGTGACAATGGAGGGCTGGACTGATGCCAGCACAGTGCTGGGGTCCATCAATCTCAGGCAATGTGGTGGCAGCATCCTGTGCAACTCCTGAAAAGGGAATCCCCAGGCTATCCGTGCTGAGTGGTCACTGGGATAGCTCAATTCAGGACTGGGTCAGTCCCAAACTGATGCAAAAGATGGCTGTGGCTGAGGCAGGTAACAGTCACAGATGAAGCAGGGCAGTCCCTGGGAAAGAGGATTCACAGGTTCATGGTGCTCCAGCAAGCAAAAACCCAGGAACCAAGAGAGAGAGAGAATTCCAGTGTGTGCCTGTTTTTTATATCCTGTCTTCTGAGTTCCTGGGATGTTTCAATTCAGGGTCCCAACTTTCCAGCAGGTTCCGAGATGCTGGGGACAGTCTTTCCTCAATTCAATTTGGATGGCAGGGTGGTTCCCCATGCTCTAAATTACAAGGTAGTATGAAAAAAATCACTAAAAGTCTTTCCCATTTAACTAAAACTACAACACCCAGAAATCAGTGAGCAGCTAGAAAGATTTAATTCCAAGCAACCTAAGAAACACCCTCTGTCAACACTACTATTGCAGCTAAAATGATACTTCATGAACCACTTTTCTGTTTTCATAAGGGGTGAGAAGACATAGCTATTTCCACTGAGGCCTCCCAATCTAATGTACACTAAAGTACTTTACTTAGAAAACCCATTCTGCATGTACCTTCACTGCAGTCACTCAGCTTACACAAGTGACACAGCATCTGAACGCTGGCAGCAAAGGTCACCATGAACCTGACAGGCTGACAAAGTTCTATTCAATGGCAGCCTGATCCAGAGTATCACATCTTCATTTATATTACTGCTCATGCAAGGTAGATTAATGGTTGGCTCTAATTATACTGTAGTTTCACCTTTGCTTGAAGTACAGATTTGTTCTTTTTTATTTAGGGCTGGTAAAAGAATCTGGTTGAGACAAATGTTTCTGGGATAAGTAGTTCCCCAGACTCTCTCAGTCATTGCTAAACAGTTAATGTTTAATCTTTGATGGCATCTGAAGTCTACATGTTTCAAATAAAAAATGAAAAAAAACCCAAAACACAAAAACAAGTTTGCCCATTTTTTGCACATGTAGCTCTGAGTTTGCATTTGAAAGGCTGCCCATTATGCCTACTAATTGAACAGGTAAATCACCTGTTTTTTCAAGCTAACTTACTAAAGCAAGGCTAATCTACTATAACTACTGTTGATAACTGAGTCTCATGAGGATGTTTACTCTGTAAATTCCTGAGCACACCATCTTATAACTTATGCCTATACTGTATATTATAGAGCAGTGGTTTTCAGAGGATATAAAAGCTTCTCTGGATCATAGGTCTCATGAAGTTAAGGATCACTAGAAATCCTTCAAGAAAGATATTACTGTTTCACATTCTCCTGGTTTTGTTTGGAAAAAATGCTCATCAATATCAAGTTCCTCAATTAACATACCTCTTTTTTAAATAAGAAATAGTCTGAAGTTCTGTTCACTGTGTTCTGGGTTGCTTTCGCTCCCTGGAGCTGTTTAAATGCCCCTCAGTCACTCCTGGTGCCACCTCCTCCTTGCCTGGTTGGCTGCTGAGGACTTCCAGGTCATGGGACAGCTGCTTGGGTGTTCCTCAGGACCCACCCTGTACAGCTGGCTCTGCCCCCTGGACTTCTCTTCACTCTTGGTTGCTTGAGCCAGTAGGGCAAATCATGTCCTGGGGGACATCAGGCAAAGCATCATCAGCTGGTCGAGGTGGGGGTTTGTCCTGCTCTGCTCTGTGCTGGGGTGGCCTCATATTGAATATTGTGTGCAGTTTTGGGTGTCACAATATAAGAAAGATATTAAGCTCTTAGAGAGTGTCCAAGGGAGGGCAACAAAGATGGTGAAGGGCTTTGAGGGGAAGCCATATGAGGAGTGGCTGAGGTCACTTTGTCTGTTCAGCCTGGAGAAGAGGAGACTGAAGGGAGACCTCATTGCAGTTACAACTTCCTCATGAGAAGAAGAGGAGGGGCAGGGACTGATCTCTTCTTTGTCATGACCAGTGACAGGAGCCAATGGAATGGCCTGCAGTTGTGTCAGGGATGTTTAGGTTGGATATTAAAAGAGATTCTTCACCCAGAGTGTGGTTGTGCACTGGAACAGGCTCCCCAGGGAAGTGATCACAGCACCAAGCCTGACAAAAAGCCTTTGGACAATATTCTCAGACACACAGTGTGACTCTTGGGGATGGTCTTGTTCAGGGCCAAGAGCTGCACTCAGTGATCAATGTGAGTCCCTTCCAACTAGGCATATTCTGTGATTCTGAGCCCTGCAAGCTGTATCTGCAAAAGGAAAAACAATGTTGAATGTCTTTGTTTCACGTATCTATTTACTTGTAGAGAACTTGGGATAGTTTCCTCATTGTAAAAGGAACCCAATGGGACAGGAATTTTTCTTCAGAAACTTCAGCTCCCTTTTATCCATCATTAATTTCAAAAGTTCTCTCTCTTAGAGCCACATTACAATCTTCACTAACTCACTGATGTCTCTTGCAAGTTCTTCTCCTCTTGTCCCAGCCTTCAGAGATGCACACATTCACATATGAAAACATTTCAGAAAAACCATTAAGAAGTGTACTGCCAGTGCTTTTATTTTTACCAATGGCAGGTGCTGGCATTCAAGATGGAACAATTTCCATTTCATCTGCTTCTCTGCATAACAGCAAGCCTTGCAATTTCTTATCACTATCCTTAAAGCAGTCTCCCTTTCATCCTCTTTCAAATAATCATGCCAGCATCCAATTGACTAGGAGAGTTCTTAATGGTTAAAGGCACTAATGTAATTCCCTGCAGTGCTTATTATCACTACTAGGTGTTTCAGTAACAAAGTTTATTTGACTATAGAAATGAGTACAGCCAGTGTTAAGATCTTACACTGTAACTGAAAAGGCAGTGAATTATTATGCTCATGTATGGGAAATATTATAATGGGTCATGTTTAAGATTGGTCTTCCATCTGCATGATGCACTGAGAATGATCAATGAGAAAATATGCAGGTCTTAATGAAAAGTATGATTGCTATGCTTGCTACACAACTTAACTTTCACCCCTGCTGACTCTGGCAGTCACAAAGATCAAATCTTTTCAAATTTCTTTCACTGCAGTGTCAGAAAAACCTAATTTATATTTTGAATCTCTGCAAAATTGTTCATTATGCAAATCCTATTTTGTGTTAAATAGATATGAGAGTGATTGAGGCTGAAAGGCAAAAGAGTCTGTAAGTTATGAGAGATAAAAATGCACAAGGGTGAAAAGAAGAATATTTCTATTCAGGTGCTGCTGGAAAAGTATTTAAAAGTCCAAGTGCATGTTTTTGTTTCTCAGCTTTGTGCCTAACTCATCTGCAAACAAAATAGAATACAAAAACCTTGTACACTAAACACAGCTATTTAAAACCTTTCAGTTGTAGGGAGACACTAAAATCTACTGTCTGCATTACCTCTGTACTTAGTTTAATAGTGTATGACTATACCGCAGCATTGCTACTCCATAATTCTTTCTTGGATCATCACTTGTCAGTCAATTTACTTCAAATGCTAGTGCAAATTTGCTGATACAAGTGCTGCCTTCAACCCTTTAATCAGATAAAACTCCTATTAACAAAAGATGGCAGCATGGCTCATTTTATTGCAAAGTTCCTATTACATATGTTCATACTTCCTCAAGTATGGCAACCATTGACCTCGGCAGTTTGGATTGATTCATCCAGTTCAAGGATCGCTTGACTTCTGTGCTGAGTGATAGTTTCTTGGTAACTGCAGTCTTTTTCATTTCCTGTTGATTTAGTAGTGTTCCTTATTTTATAGATTATCATAGCATTGAATTATAATTTTAGATTCTAATTCAATTTTGGCCTCTCTCAAAGCCCTTTCCAGAATACAACAGGTATTCAAGGAAAAGGTCTAATCTCTGGTTTATTTCCCAACCTGCCATAAATACAAGTATTAAAGAAGATATGCATACACATATTAGAGGGAAAGAGAAGTCACATATAAAATAAAAATATTAAGCTCTTCACTAACTTTTATTCTTTCTTTTACAAACAAGGAAATTCTGGCTTTCTGAGTCCTTTTATAAGTTTTTCTGTCTAGGTAGAAATTATTAATATGTACCATATTCAAAACCCAAAATTTAAAATTTGACATGAAATAAATGTTATAAAATATTTTAATGGATGTGGTTATGAGAATAGAATCAGGAAATGAAAGACAAATACTGATTTAGAGTATATGTTCTAAATTATTTTCACCATTATTTAATCTGAGATTTGGTTTTTTTTTTCATATGATTATTTTCTGACATTACAGGATTTAAAAATTAGCACCAGGGAAACATCCATAAAACTGAGAAGTGCTTTGAAAATACAGAGGGCTATTTTCCCAAGGCATAACAATCTAATTCCAGGCATAAACTCCAATAATGGGACAAGCGCAAGAAAATTGGTAGGATAATAGAAAAAGCTCATGCAGCTACTCAGTTAAGAACCTGCCTGTACCAATATACTGGAATGAATATTAACCTCTTATCAGTTTTCTGAGTTCTGAATACAGTTTTGGATGGTACAAAAATACAGGCTATAACTAAAATCCATTATTATTCTTCCATAAGTAAATATACATCATAGCTTTCAGTGCAAAGTAGTCATACCTGAACTACATGTAAGTGAAGCTATATGCAAATGGAATAGTTCGGGCACTTACTGCAGAGTAGCTGCAGCAGCATGCAGCTCCTTACAGGCTAATTTAGTCAGTTTCTTGGCATGGATGCTGAGATGAATGCAGAAGGGTATTTGGCACAGTGTACTCTGCAGCACTGTGACCTCCAAAAGAGTAGGGCGCTGCACAACGGACAAATCTATTTCAATCTATATCTACCAAGTGCTTTCTGGGGCCACCCAGTTCACCACCACTTCTGTGTGACAGAGTGAGGTCTGCCACTTGCGTGACCAGGATAACCATGGCTCAGCACACTCCATCCATTTATGAAAATAAGAGTGCAATTCTTTCTCTCTGGTCTATCATTTCTGACCTGACACCGAAAACATGTTTTGACCTCTTGGCTAGTTTGAGTGATATTAGGTTTCAAAGTTTGCTTTAGCTGACCCACTCAGTCAAAGCAATGGCTGTGCTCTGCTTTCAGAAAGCTGGCCTGTACCATACTTCAGAGATTCCTAACACTTGCCTTCTGTTCCAGTGGGCGTGCATGTTTTGATTTTTTTTTTTTCTGGTAGACTCAGCCTACTAGTTCTCTCAAATCAGCCATTTTACAGATTTCTGTCCTTTATCGGTCATCCCATCCATCTGTCTTCTTCTAGTAATTTTCAGACTGCAGGACTTCAGTAACATTTTTTAGCATATCATTTCTCCCCAGAGCCTCTTAGTCTACTCCATAAAGCTGTCTGACTTATGTCTCACACCACTGCCTCCAGCTTCATGCCATGCATCAGTGGCCTCCAGCTCATTGCTCTGCATTGCTACCCCTCTAGCCTATATTAATGCATATTGGCCCATTTTCTAATTAGGATAAAACTGAAACTAAACAAGAAATACATGAAGTAAAAATGTAAATTATGCTCAGCTAGTTCCAGGTGCTACCATTTTATCTTAATGAGCATTTGGTATAAGAAGGACTTTACAAAGCATAAACAATTCCGCTTCACAAATTCTTTGGGGTTTTATTAACTTTTTGACAACAGCTTAATTTTGGACCTAAAGAGAACAGACATCCTGTCATCCAAGACTGCTTTCCCAAGCCAGTAATACACTTCTGTTCTGAATGATAACTCAGTGTCATACCAGTGGTTTTCAACCCCTCCTGTCCTCTTCACAATAAAATATGATCAGCTAAAGTGAGAAATACACAACAATGCTTTCTCATTCTCTCATGCTGAATAAAATTAGTGGAGTATTATTAGATGGAAGCATACCTAAAAATTTTGTGGTACTGTTCAGCAAGGGAAAGAAAGCTGGCAGGTCATCATAAAGCTAGAACAGCCACAGGAAAAAAAAAATTAAATTAATTACCCTGGAAAGTCAAGGTGCTCTCTACATGTTTCACTGCTTTTGGGTAGTTAAGTTGCTATCAATCCTTATGTAAGAGCCTAATGGTTTTCAAACTTTATGTCATTTTGACATCAGTGCTTTCTGCTTCAGCAAAACACCAAATGCACATTCCTTTTATTTACGTTCTAGCAGGTATAAAAAGCAGCATATTAGTTATTAGGCAGTTAAATAGTCACTTCTTGTTTTATAGGTAAGAGAGGAAATTTATATGGATTGTGGGTCAAGCACTTAGACCTTATATCAGTCAAAGGTCTGGTAGTTGTCTTATTCTCATTATTCTTACAGATATAAAAGAGAAGTAGTTTCTGTAGTGGTTTTGTATTGGGTTTCTGTAGCCAGGTTTTGGTAGCGGGGAGGCTACAGGAGTGGCTTCTGTTAGAAGCCGCTCGAAACTACCCCTGTGTCTGCTGGAGCCAACGACAGCCAGCTCCAAGAGGGCTCTCTGCTGTTGGCCAAGGCCAAACCAATTAGGAATGATAATAATGCCTCCGTGGTAACATATTTAAGAAGGGAATGAAAGATATTGTGCAGATGAAAACTGCAGCAAGGGAAGAGCAGAGTGACAGAATGTGAATAACTATGTGGACACCAAGGTCAGTGCAGAAGGAGGGAGAGAAAGTACTCCTGGTGCTGGAGCAGAGGTCTCCCTGCAGCCCGTGGTGCTGCCCATAATGGAGCAGCTGTGCCCCTGCAGCCCACAGAGGTCCATGGGTGTGCAGAGATCCCCCTGCAGCCCATGGAGGAGCCCACACTGGAGTGGGTGGGTGCCCAAAGGAGCTGTGACCCAGTGGGAGGCGCATGATGGAGCAGGGTCCTGGTAGGACCTGTGGTCCTGTGGAGGACCCACGCTGGAGCAGGCTGCCCCTGAAGGACTACAGCCCATGAAGAAGGGACCCATGGGCCAGCAGTTTTATGAAGAGCTGTTGACTGTGGGATGGACTCACACCAGAGAGGTTCGTGAAGGACTGTGTCCCGTGCACCACTGAGGGGGAAGAAGGTAGAACTTGGAACAAAGGTAGGGGGGAAAGTGTTTTTAAGATTATTTTACTTCTCACTCTTTTGCTCTGATCTTGCCAGTAATAAATTTAATTAGTATTCACACTCTTGAGTCTGTTTTGCCTGTGATGGTGACCAGTAAGTGACCTCTCCCTGCTCTTGTCTCAACTCATGAATCCATCATTGTATTTTCTCTCCTCTGTCCAGTTGCAGAAGAGAGGGAGAGAGTAACTTTAGTGGTACCTGGAATCCAGCCAAGGTCAACCCACTACATAGTTTCTTTAATAATTCTAGAATAAAATCAATAGAAATGAGAAGAAACACCTTTAATGTTAAAAAAAGAAATCACATTTTTTGGAATCTTTTTAATATTTAAAATATTTAGCTAATTGAAAGTGGGAACACTCAAAAGCTAAGATGAATAAGTATATTAAGTCAGGTCCTATGCACAAATATAACATCAGTTCCAAATTTAACATAATAGTGCTGCAGCTACCTGGCCCATTAGTATGAACAGGATTTAAATCAGATCAATTCAATTACATCCAAATGCACAGACAAGTTTATCAGCAGATCACAGGGAAACAGCCCTGTGAGGCTCTCCATGCTGCAGTGCAGGGGATCATTCTGTCTCCAGTACATGCAGTGCTACATGAGTGAGAGCAAGGTCAGCTCAGTTGCAGCCACCGAAGTAGAATTTTGCGGTGTTGTTGGTCTCTGTAGAGCTAAGCCAACTGATGAGTCTGAAAAATAGCCACCTAATCTTAAGCTAAAGAGGAAGTAAATACTCAAACATTTCTGTACTGTGACTGCTTTCAGTTTGAAATGAAAGATGTCTGTGGTGTTAATTCACTTTATACACATGGTATTGAAAACAATATTGGTCCTACATGATGAAAGCTTACACGTTTTTCAGTGTCTATTTGCGAGGAGAAGGTCTGGAGGAATACATATGTAAGAGATAGTACTTTAAAAAGTCTATGTAATTTTTCTGACATTAATTAGGAAGAAAAAGCTGTTTTTATTTCTCATCAGGTTCATCATGTTATTCTGCATGCGGCAACTCAAATCTGCTCTTCAGAAAAAACGCAGACAGTCCAGACTACAGAGGTAGAAAAAAAAAAAAAAAAGGAAAAATAATGTCCTAAAGGAAGTTAAAATGTCAAACATGCACTTGAGCTTTACATCACCCTTTTTGATTCAGAAAATCATTTGAGTGACACAAAAAAATTCAAAAATTGAGAGGATCCTGTACAGAAGTTAAGCAAGTACTTCATTTTTTCACCTCAGTCACACCACGTAGGACAGTTAATAAAGGTTGTACCTCATCAAAGCAAAGAATAGTTGTCTCCAACTGAAGAGCCTACTGTAGGTAAACAAAACACTTGGAGATTTCAGTCCCATTATTTTACATTTATTCCAAAAAATTTTGGTAAGAACTATATGCAAGATTTTTCCACCATGAATGATAAGAATGGTAAGAAGAAAAAATAAAGATGTTTAACACTGACTTTCAGATATTGACTCACTGTGTAGACTGGGATTCTGACCAGGTTCATGTGATCAACATGTATCCTAAACACATGCAAATTGAGAGGCAGAAAAACATAGCTAACATAATACTCTTTTTTACAATGCCAAAGATTTGTGTCAAATTCTCAATTTTCACCTAGTTTTGTTCTTCTTTATTTTCTACCTCTTTGACCTTCTTTGATTCTCTTACTTTCTAACTTCTTTCTCAAATTTCAGTGTTTGTTCTCTGCAGTGAATAACATATTCTTCTCACCTAGCATTTCATCCTGCTGCCAACACTAACCCCCTCCCCAATCAGCCTATGTTGAGACAAAAAGTGTCTCACTTGCTCTAATGGTGTTTGGTATCATTAGCCAGGCATCAGTCATTACTCAAATCCAACCTTATTTTCTGCTTCAATGGTGGTAGTTCTCAATTAATTTAGCAGGTTTTAGACAAAATAGATGGCACTTTAATGTGTCTTTTTTTTTTTCCTGCCAGAGTAAACTAACATCTGTCTGAATAGTAAGTATAGAGAAAAATGTTATTTTAGAGTGAAAACAAAATCTTTGATGTAAGAAAGAAAAATGCACGAGACAAAACAAACTGAAATTGCCCATTTTCTGTAAAAAAAAAAATGTTACGGAATTTCACACAGATTGCTCACTTTTTAAAGAATGAAGGAGCAATAAATAGCCTTAAAGTCACACATAACACAGTATAACATTAACGTGTGAGACCATGAGATTGAACGTTGTGTTTAGATGAAAGGTTCAGGAGATTCAGCATCCTTTCTCTGATGCTGACTGATAGAGACACCTAAGGAAAATATATAGACAAGGAACACATACAGAGATACTTCCCAGTATGTCCTCCCTGCTTTCAGCACTCTTAATTTCCTGAGATGGATGTAGCTCTCGTGTGGTTTTAGAGTCTTAAATGATTTTCCTTCAGTGACTTCATCTCATTGGTTTTTTGAACACACATTTGTTTGGCATCTGTGGTGTCTCGTATCAGAGTTGCAATACTTTGCTGTCACTGCAGTTTATCTGTGCACTGTGTGCAGCATTTCCTTATGTTGGTTTTGATTCTGCTGTCTGATAGTTTCAATTTGTATCTTCCTTTCTCAAAATAAAATAAACAATCATTTCTAATCATTCTCTGTATACTACTTATGATTTTAGAGACTTTGAGCATACCTCCCTTCAGTCATTTATTTTCCAGACTGAAGATCCCTGAAAAATTGTCTTGAGTAAGTAACCTCTCTCCACCTTTCTTCATCTCCATCAACCCCCTCTGTATCTTTTCTAGTTCTACTATTTCATGCTGGTACAGGAATAGCACTCTTATTGGTCCAAGATGGGCAGAATTCATGAAGTAATGCATAGTATTAGCACCATACTAGTGTTTTCTATCCCACAGCTAGTAAATTCTACCTTTTGCTTTGTTAAATATTACCCAGTGTCAAATCAATCTTTTCATATAACAGAAATATATACATACCAAATATCTTCTCTAAGTGCACAGCCCTTCACTTGAATAACACTTCCACAGATTTCATTTCTGTCTCTGGACACTGAATGTCACCTGCCATTTTATTGTCTAGTTTCTCAGTATCATGAATCCATCAACAGTTCCATAGAGTCCTATGTTCCAGTTTAATAACCCTGGGGCACTGTTGGTCATTTCTTCCCTTTTTTCACAGATTATTTACAAATATTGCTAGTACTGTAGGCACTGACACTGAACCCTGTCATTTTTCAATGGCAGTCCATCTGCCTTGAAAGAATTTGTTTCTTGGCTTTTGTTACCCTTTAACCAGTCATTAAATACTAACACTTCTTGGCTCAGCTTGGTATCTTTCAGACTTTTTGGTGAGTGACCTTGAGAAATGCCTTTTTGAAACTCAGGTATGATATACCAAAAATACACCATATCAAGTGCTCTATTCAAATGCTAGGGCACAACTTGCCTTTACAAAAGCTTTCCTAACTCTTCATTAATGCTCGATAGCATGTATTAAATTTCTGTATGCAATATACAGGATGAGGACAGATACTCTGAACTACTTACCTGGTCGTTGGTTGTAAGCTTGGGCATGGAACAGGGCAAACAAAGGGACAGCTAAAACTGTGTTTTCTTTGCAGTGCTTTCTTTCTCAGACTAACAGCTGAATTGTAAAGACCTTCCAGATGTAGTGGATATATATGGACACACCGTGCAGGAGTTGCTAACTGGGTCTCAGGTGAAATAAAAGCAGCAAGAAAGTTGAAATATTCCCACCTAGCCACCTTGAACCTCTCTGCTTGGAGGAATAAGCAACACATATAATGGCATTTGGAATCAAGCCTAAAATACACCTTCAGTAGAGAAATATACAACACATAATCAGTTCTGATTTAATAAAACAAAAAGTTGTGCATGTACATATCTTAATTTTGGACTACAAAAGTAAGCATGTGATCAAATATTTAGCCTTAAATTTTTTAAAAAAAGTATCAACTTAATTCTGCATTTTGTGTGAATATATCACAGTAGAGCCTTTTCTTAATGCAAACATATTATATACATACAGACAGAGGAAAATATAAAATCAGTTAAAACTTCTTTAGTTCTTAATTTGAGAAAATATACTCTGTTTTCAGTTATATTAGTTACTTTGAGATCAGCCTAGGTATTATGAATAGTATGCATAGGTATTATGAATATGTCAACAGATAAATATCAAATATCCTTTTTTATTATTAAAAGCATCAACAAAAGACAGAAAAAATATAAACATTCATCAAGACATAATCCAAAATAAATTAATTGCTAAATACTTTGGTTACTCTGGGGCAATGCACCAATATAAATAAATACAATGTGCTAGCCATTGTCAGACAAATTGAACTTCATCTGTTCTACCATCAGCCTGATTAGATAAAGCCCAATTATAGAGACAGCTTTATGATAAATTGTGCTCAAACCATCATTAAGATAAATCCAAATAGAAAAGAAAAATACAAAAAAATTACCTGATGTAAGGGCTGTCCATCAAAACATCTCTGTCACCCGTACCTTCAGAGACCACATCCAGGCTCTTTCAGTCAAAAAAAAAAAACCCTCAAGGGATTTCACTAGTTTTTGTAAATCATAAATGGAGAACGAGTATGAAGTGTCTTCTAAGGAAACCATGATAGTAACCATAAAAGTTTTTTATAAATCTGCACCTGAAAGCAAAATTAGGGTTTGGAGGAAGACTGAGTGAAATTAGAAAAAGGTTCTTCACTCAGAGAATAGTTGGGCACTGGAACAGGCTCCCCAGGGAAAACATCACAGCATCAAGCCTGACAGAGCTCAAAAAGTGTTTGGACAGTGGTCTCAGACACATGGTGTAACTCTTGGAAATGGTCCTGCGCAGGGCTCAGTTGGACTCAAAGATCTTTTTGGGTCCCTTCCAACTCAGCATATTCTGAAATTCTATGAAATAGTGATCTACATATTCCTTCATACCTTGTTGATAGCTAAAGATTCATTTGCCTCTGTTAGCAGGGACTAGGGCTGAGAGACATGTACATTAAATACTTTGTTTAGGATATAAAATACTTTCTGTGGACACTTCATTCTCTCCTCAGGATGTGTTTATTTTTTTCTCATACAGTCAACTAGTTTTAAATGCATCTTTTCTGAGAACTCCCAATCTCTTTCTGCGACTCCAGACTTACAAGGTGTGAACTGCTGCAGGCACACCCAAGTTTACAGTCAAATTCTGAAAAAGAAGCAAGGAATGAAATTTCAAAAGGAAAACAGGTGAAGCCAAGTATCAATTTCATACTGATGGAGTAGTTCTCAAGGGACAGAAAGATCCCTTGTCCGAGCCTACTGTCTGATGGCTTAAAAAGAAAATTCAAAATTGCAAGAGACCATTCATTTATACTTCATTAAGATTTACACTTGCAAGGAAATTACCTATATAAAGCTAGCAATGGGCAACAATATGAAATGCTGTGCACAGCTCAAGAAAATTGAACCCTGACTGCACCTATAAAAATAAATAAATAAATAAATATTCTAACAGCATTGCCTTCTTTATTTTGCTCAGAGTCAGACAGAAAATAAGCCAGGAAGTGGAAAAAAAAAAAAAAAAAGAAAAAAAAAAAGCAGGTACAATTAAGCTACTAATTATGTGGAGTTTTCCCCAGACCATTTTAAGTTTTTCAGTTTATGGTTTTAGCTATGTCAGATCTTTTAACTCTCTGACAAGGCACAAGAATATTTATTTAATGGTAAGTAAGCAAAGTGAATTGGTAGTATTTACATATTTAAGCATAAAACAAGATAAACTTCTTATGAAGACATAGTCATTATTACAAAACTTGAGACGCCTAATCTGGATAACAGACCTCTTAGCTTGTCCTTTGTAAACACTTCCAACCATTATAATCAAAATGTTCTAAAATACCTGCTTTTAATTTTGAAACCTATGTTCATCCAATTTAAGTAGTTGGAGAAATATGAATAGTTAGTGCTCAGTTCTCACCGTTCAATCAACAGAAATTACAGGTCTGTGTTACCTGTTGCACACAGAGTATATCATGATATAACAGTGCATTTATAAGTCCAGTGCTTGCTTCTTGCCTGAGAAATCACACAGCCGTTTGCTTCTTCTTCCTGCACCTATTCTGCACTTGCTAACAATTAATATTAATTGGTCTTAAATAACAACTTTAGGATGTACATGTCTACTTATTCATTTTACAGAAATATTTTACATTTCTTTCCATTGAACAATGAAACATCTCTGAGCTTATCATAAGGAATCTTTTGCATGTTCCAGTTTTTCACATTTTATTAATTCTGTTTTGTGGCATGGCCTTCCACTTTTTGATAGCAAAACTGAGTATTTTACATTGCATTTCTCTATAAAGTAGCATATAAATTATTTTAAAAAGCAATAATTGCATAAAGACTTTTCTGTCTCAGGAGAGGGTGATAGGATCAGAGCAAGCTGGTCATCTGTGTTACCCTCCATATTAGATAAGTAATAAGAGATCTTGGACACAGTTAAACAACTTGTGGAAGGCATGTGAAATATGGAGATTTCTTACCTCTGACTCTTAAGGTAATCCTAAAAAAGTGGTAGTTTATACTGTTGCAGAGATGTAGCTGAAATAAACTCCCTGCAACTGAAATGGAAGTAACTGGGATAGGGTTCAATTCTCCTCAGGTACAGTTCACAGAGCCTGTCAGCAACAGTAGATCTTTTCCTATTAAAAGTAACTCAAACTAAATCACAACTGTTCATTTAATGTTGCTATTAAACATAGTAACCAAGCTGCAATAACATCCTTTCTTTCTTACCAAATTAGCTTCACAATTTTGCAAAGAGAAAACAGTAAAAGGCAAATATATGGCTTAAGTTTTGTTTTAGTTAGAAGGTTCAATGTCTAAGTGAAAAACTTTCAACTGACTTGCATGTGATGAGGTCAGCTCCTACCTACTTGTATTTGATTAGCACAAGGGAATTACTTTGCCCCACTAAATTTGTATTAGACCCATCTAAAAATAATTCTGTGGATTTTTCATTACATATAGATGAATTTTAAAAAAATTATATTACCATCCCTTTTGATTGCTATATTAATTCATTAAGATTTAAAATAATAAAGAATTCCTTTCAGAGGATCTAGATAATCTATTATAACATTCATAATGTAAAAATTCATAAGTAATAAATTGAAGCAATACTTCCAAAAACAATTTCATGTGTATATTTCAATTGCCTTCTCTTTTACCTCTGAATGTCCTCTCCTTCTTCTTTCTATGTACTCTCTGCTTCATGAGGCATTACCCTTTATCTGAGTATTTTTGGCCTTTCCAGAATCCAAATATAAAATAATATTAAAGGAACTTAATAATTTTATGACAATGAAGTTCATTGTTATAAAACATAAGATTCTTGTTTTCCTTTGAAGAAGACGGAAGACAAGAAAAAGCAATAATATTTGGAGAATTTGTTTTTACCACCTGTTTTGACTTTTGATAAAGCCAAAGAATGAAGGCAGTTTCCAAATGAGAAATAAGTGGGACCTCAGAATATTCATACTTTCAAAATTGCTCTAGTTCTGTCAATTTGAAGGATGATTTAAAATACATGGAAGGGATGCAAGCAAGTCTAAGAAAGAGCACTTTGACAAGCAAGTGATCTTGTATTATCTGTTATGAAAGCATTCAAAACAGTGAAAACAGAAAGAGCAGGTTAATGTGTCAAAAAAAAAGTATTCAATACAGTAACTAATATAATATACATTCCTCCCACTCTTTCATTCATTTTTTTAAAAACAAGCAATTCCCATGTGAAACAGAGAAAAAGAATCATCTTAATAAATAATAAAAAATAAATAAATCCCCCAAAACAACAAACCCCAAGATATTATGTATTTTTTGCTCTTTAAACGGTAACATGATCTTGCAGACTGTATGTTGTATGATCTTTGCATTCACTCATCCAGCAGTCTCTTTGCATTCAATCTCTTCTGAGAAGAAGATGGGAAAACAGTTATCACTTTTTTTCTTTCAGAGCAACCTAGGTGAATGCCATATTTATACCATAAGATTGTCAGTCCCATCATTTTCTGAAGATTAACTCTTCTGCAGCCCTCCTGTTCTCTCATTCTAGAAACGCAGACACATTGTTACGATTACTGTCATATTCAAAGTAACTCAGTAAATAGTATTATAGTCCATGTCTCCAAATATCAGGAAGTGGAAACTGAGGGTAAAAACAAGTATCATTCTCTACTGCCAGTAATATGAAACAAGGCAAACAAGAGGTCCTTCAATTATATTTTAGTTCTAACATTAAAAAAAATAAAAGAAGGGGGGGGAAAAAAAAGCAGCAAAACAATACCCTCTTTTCCTACAGATAATAGTTAAGAGTTTCATCATAAAACATCCCTGTAAAAACTATTTAATTTTCCACTACAGGGAGGGAGGATTTGATCTCTCATTAAACATTTTATGGAAAAGTCTAACAGTGCTTTCAATTATTTATCTGAATTGAAATCTAGGCCTTGGAAACTGCTGGCATTACACACACACACATAATATTATCAGCCCACTGAGTGCTGTTAGGTCATAAAATGCTGCTGTAGCAACATCTCTGTTACAGCTGCTGGTGCTCATGCAACTTTTACTACAGTTATAAAGCCATTTATTACATTTTCTTTATGATGCTAATGCATTGTGGTCTGCTATTTTATTGTTCCCATTGTGATAAAGACTGAAATGTATGATATTGTGGAAAAAATACAAACCTAATAACATACCCTGCTGCATTAAAAATCTCTTAGATAAGCTTAAGAGACTCATAAAAATATTAACAGGGGATACCAAAAGGGAAATATTTGGTAGGACATTTTCTTTCATTTATTTTATTGTTCCCCACAGAAAGTTTTTTAATTGTGCTTTGTCAAATATACAAAGGATAATACAAATGTGACTTCTTTTCTTAATTATAATGTCATCATTGTGGAAGGATATAATTTGCCATATGTGTGAGAAAACATGACTAAATAATATCTAAATAATCATGGAAAAGGAGAGAAGTCATTACAAATAATCATTTCCTTATACACAGAGGTACATAGCAGTAGATTACAATTTTTCCAAATCGTCTACGTTTAACTTCTCCTTTAACATAATTTTGTTTTAAGAAAATGCTCTTTCTTTTAAGGAACAACCAATTCCCTTAATTAACTATTAACCTGGTGCTAAGGCTCATTTAGAGACTCACCCATCAGCAGTACTATAATTCAAATAAAAATTCATTACTGTTCAACTAAGGTGGAATCTCTAGGTTACAACTTGGATACTCTCCTTGATGTGGATTATGGCTAGTTTTCTATTCAACAACAAGTGGAAGAGGATGAATTACTTCAGTATTTAGATAGTTAGAAGACTGAATAAGAAAGATGATATCTTTTAAGAGGGTAATAGTAAAAGTTCCTGGTTTTACAAAATCTAATTCCTTTTTCCTTAAAATAATCACAGGTGATGCTAAAACAACACTGTTTCTGAGAAATAACACTGTTTCTTCTTAAAGTAAAAATAACCCAAAAGAGGATTGTAACACAGATTTTAAAATCTAAATTTCTGACAACTTTTCACAAAATATAAACATCCAAATAATATTTGTGATTTTGAAATAAACATTATTCTCACAGTGCTAGGAAAATGGAGTGGGCTTTCCTTTCTTTCTGTTGCCTTTTCTAATGTTTATAAACTTTTGATTTTAATTTAATCTATATTTAACCAGTATGCCGATATTACTTTGTTTTTTTCAAAAGCTCTGCAGTCAAACATTTGCAGGAGTTTACAAAGGAGCTGTCAGAAATTATCATAAAGCTGATGGAGACAGTAAAGAGATGAAGTTTGATAAAGTTTGAGCTGTTTTCACTTTCATTTAGAGCAGTAACTTTGCTTCACTGAAAGCTGCAGCTACATCCCTCCACAGCTGGTAGTACTTGGACTTTTCACATACCTTCTGCTATATCAGTAACACAGGGAGTCTTTTATATTTCACTACACAAAACAAAACTAAACAAAACAAACAAAAAAGTCAAAGAACAGCTCATCTTACAGCAGCAAAGTGAAATGCAGATCACGCACCTAAAGTTTTCACACAGTACTGTAACATCACATCAGGCCCACAGTAGTGGGGTTGGAATTAGATAACTCTAAGGTCCCTTCCAACCAAAGCCATTCTATGATTCTATGACTAGGGCACAGCTACGGGCTCAGACACAACTTTAGCATTTGGCTCATCACAATGGACCAAGACGTTCTGAGATAGAAGTGTTAGTCACCCGAATTAACCTTAATCTCATAGAATTTGGCATATGACACTGAAGTCAAGACCTATGGCCTCCAATTATGTGCAAACAAACTTCTCAGATGAAAAATTTTCATTAGTGCATGTCTAGCTAAGAGCCCTTAGTCCTTTGTTAATTGGTTACTTGTTCCTCTCACTCTACTTAAATTGAACAGAAGTAGGCAAAAACTAAAGGCTTTCAAATCCAGCCCTGAAAATATCTGATTTGCTATCTCATTCTTGACTGTATCAGCTGAGAGAAAAAGTAATGATGTTCCACATAGTTTTGGGATAAAAACACACTTATTGACCAACACTCTTATTTCTATCTAGCTGCAAGTCACCTTTTGCAACAGAGGCACCCAAAACTCTTCTACATTGTTGCAACATCATCATTTTACAATGAATTTTATGATTAAAAGTGTCAGACTGTGATGCCTCACACAATAAAAGAAAGCAAATATAAGGCTTTTAGAATTTATGAAAAATATTAAAGGGTGTTGCAAGCGCAAACACATTAAAGATTAACTGGTGTTTTTTTGAAGATGCACAACATGAAAGGGTTCTATAACAATAAATCTGGTACACACATATTTCAAATTTGTTTTTCTTAAATATTTCTGTGCTAAGCTAAATAGCAGGACATTTTATGTGTTGTGAAGTACTTTGGCTGTTAAACTTTTAATATACTACCTGAAAGGATGACTGCTAAGAAGTCATAATTTAGCAAGATTCACCGTAAGATGTATCATGACTACAAAGCAGTATTAGAGAATGTTGTGGGAAATATAAATCAGTCATCAAAAAGACGTCAGAGGGAAGATCCAGTGGCTGAAGTAAAAGATAGAGAATAAGTGAGAAAGTAACAGGTTAGTAATAATATATCTGAACAAGAAAAGAATTGAAACTTACTACTGTAATAATAAACTGAAGCTATGGAGATGATCAGCAAAGCTAAAGAAAGACAAGAGAATCAGCAATACTTGATAAAGATCTTTGGATACATCTCTGCTCATTTGATAAAGGAGACTGGGAATATGATAATGTAATTTTTTTTTGTAGTACTAAAGTAAAAGTAAAGCTTCTATAGTGCTTCAGGAAATGAACAGGAAAGAAGGAATGCACATTAGAATGAACACATGGTGGAAGCTAAAGGCTTAAAACCCATAAATTATTTGTGTATGCTCTGAAAGAACTTTCTGAGCCTCATCAGTCAGGTTTTTTAGTATAATGGTGTTTATTCAGTACTATAAATTATGAGAAGAATGGTTAAGGGTTGTCAGAGAGTAGTAAATCACAAATAATTATTTTATAATGATAAAAATGTATTGAAGAAGGTGAAAAACCTTTCATGTATGTTGGGTAGATTATTTGAAGCTATATATTAGTGTGTCACAAGTGGATTTTAAGAGTCCCTGAAATTATGGCTTATGAAATATTTGTGGTATTTATATATAATAGTTAAGGGATAACTTTCCTTTAAGTTTAACAGTAAAATGTCAGATAAAGGAAGATAAAAATATAAATTTCCCAAGCTGATTCTTTGTTGTTCTGGTTCTTTCTTGACTCTCTTTTTCAGGTGTTTTGAGGCATTCAAAAGAAAGCTATCTATTGACTGCTAAATGGGAAGCTAATATCACATTTTTTGGGTAGATACCCAGAAATTATGACACTACAATGTTAATTATGTTAATTTAATAGTCCAATTTGTATCCACTTTTGAAAGAAAGAGGATTTACCTTCATGTTGAAACATGTGCTTATCTTGTCATGGTCAAAGAAACTGTAGGAAAGTTACAGTAGCAGAAGCACAAAAAGGTGTAATAGAACATCAATTTAGGAACCGAAAGCTTTTAGGAGTTCACAAGAAGCAGAAGGTTTCCAGATTTTGTAAAAAGTAAAGACTCCAGAAAGACTGTTTGAGGAGCTATAGAATCTGGTGAAAGCAAAGCTGAACTAAGAAATACATTTCAGTCAATCAATGCATGTTTGAACCCAGTTTCCCACTATCCCGTACAATTCCAGTGTTTCCAGTAAGTTATCTGGGAACAAGTGTTGTCTGAAGAAGAGGCTCGATAACTGTCAAAGCTACTGTGGAACAGAAGTCTGTGATTGTAGGAAAGTACATCAGAGACAAGATCTTGGACCTGGTTCCAAAACTAAATGAAGTATATAATCCTACTGTGAACATGTCATTAGACAGATAGCAAGAAGATATACAGAGACATAAATTGATGGAAAAAAGAACTACACAGGATTTTGGAAAAAATTCTGAAGACATTTTGGCTAATTATGACTGTCAAAGGCAGACTGTCAGAGGCAGACTGAAAAGAGAAACTGAGAGTTTTATGGCTGTACAGAAAAAGGATACTGTCCTAGAGCATGTTATAACAAAGACAGATGGTAGCAAAGTTGTCAGTCCAGAGTGCAGAATATGTGGTTGAGCCCCAGACACAATTAGTCTTATTGTTATTATATTTACTGACAAAGAAACCTGTTATAGACCGAAATTATCATTTTGTTAAAATAAAAGCCATCTAAACCAATAATTGGAAGTTTTGGAGACACTGCAACACTGAGATTCACACGTGTGTTCCTATCACCTAATAGTTAAACAGATGCTTATATCCATTTTGACAGAAATTCACAGAACAATCCCAAACCTTTGAGAGGTCAAAGAGGGTTGCAACAACACTAAAAAATGAACATTTCTTGACCAACAAGAATATTTACAAACTTATATGAAATACTCCCATCTATTTTAGAACATATGATCTTTCACAAAGTTAGGACAAAGTCTGTTCTTTCTACTTCAAAAGGGTTGATCATTCTATGGGATGTCACAGAATCACAGAGTCACAGAATATACTGAGTTCAAAGGTACCCATGTCCTGCACAGAACCATCCTCAAGATTCACACTACATGCCTGAGAATATTGTCCAAACACTTCTTGAACTCTGTCAGGTTTGGTGCTGTGACCACTTTCCTGGGAAGCCTGTTCCAGCACCCAACCCCCCCCTGGGTGAAGAACCTTTCTATTTTATCTTATATTGTCTTGCAAGATCTTTTCTTCCATTTTAGGCATCAGAACAACAACAATAAAAAATTTGGAAGAGAGTTTTTTGACAGGATATCCATTTGTCTATTTCTAGGAAGTACTAGAAGGTGTCATGATGAAGCTGAAACCTTTTCTTCAAAGCAGGGACTTGAGTCTGGCTCTCCTATGGTCCACAACTCATCTGATTGTGGTCTTTGGAAAGAAGCCTATCTGTCATCCAATTCTTTTCCATCAAAATATTTCCCAGATCTTTTTCTATTTCTTAGTCATTGCCTTCTGAGGCATGAAATCACAAGTACACACACAGTACACTCTGATCACACCTCTTGGCTCAGGCAGTCTAAGATAGCTACAATGAGAAAATGCCTTATTTTTACATCACCTGCAGACTAAGGACACAGCAAAAGCCATGTAATTAAAGATTTAGGCTCTATACATGTCCTGGCAGAAAATTCAGTGCTGAGGGGCTTTAGGCATTACAAAGGAAATACAGCAGCTGAAAGGGGATTTTCTGAATGCCAGTGATGCTTATTTTGGACTTAGTAACCTAATTGCCACTTTAAGAATCTAAGTCTCTGTAGTGCACCTTCACCTAATATCATGTTGTTCACAATAAAATCAACAGCCCTGTGGTAAGTCCCATTTTACTTTCACGGGACTATCTTAAATACTTTAATATATGGGGCTTTAATGGGTTTTCCTGCTGGTCTAACAAGTTGGAGCTGGTATCACAGCAGTAACATTTCAGTATAGCAGATACCACAGTTGGCTTCATTGGCCTGATCTCTCATCTACCAGCCTTCAACAACAATATGTTTTATGCTATTATTATCACATATCATGTATCATATTCAGCAGTGAGTTTATTATTTAATCAGGAAGTCAGCACTTTGCTAAGCACTAGTGATACAATTTATTTCTCAAGTAAGACCTGCATCATACAGAAGAGTGGTGCTCACCAATGGAGATGAGGAGATGGAAGTAAGCTATGTATTGTTAACAATACATTTAATACTGCATACTTTGAAAAAAAAGAAGAAAAGAGAAAAAACTCAGTTTTCACAGAAGAACACTGCCAAGCCTTAAATCCCTTATATGAAACTAATTCCAGAAACAGATGGTTGTATACAACTTTGATGGCCCTTCAGTTTCTTTATTGCAAATAAAATACTTGCTAGGTTTGGTAAAACAAAAGTAGAGCACAGCTGTCTTATTTGTGTATATTTTGACTAAGCACACATAATCAGTTTATAAATGATGTGGTGCAGTTAAAATTAAAAAAAAAAATGTTCACTCTGTGTTTATCATTCAAAGTCATTACTGAACATATACACCCAAATGAATAGGCACCAGGTACCTGTCCTCTAGGGGCAATTCATCAAAGGAACATAAAAGTAAACTACAGTATACTTCTTTCTAATAAGAGGAGCAATCCTTCTGACATATAAAGAAGCCTAAAGCATGAAGGTATAATCAAAACTATAATTAACTGTCATAAGCCTCGAGCAAATGTAAAGCACTATCTGATTTGTGAAACTTTGATCAGACTGTGATTACATTATTTTTAGAGATATGCAGTATGTGTCAGATCTCAATTATACGGAACTATTTTGCCTGTAGGGAGCCCTGCTTGTTCATTTTGTGCAACATTTTTTGTATGGAGTGGCTCTATAAAGAGCATTTTTGGTAGGTTTCTTGTACAAAGATTCATTTTTCCCAGACAGCAAGTGGTTTGATGATCTCATCTTATCTTATTTGCTGTTCCTGGAGATATATGAAAGACAAAACCACTATAACAAATGCTGTGTACTGGTTTTCTGAATTGCAACAGATAAAAGTGCCTTTTGAGAGGAAAACAAATGAGTTTTCAACCTGCAAGTCCTGATTGCCTACCCTATCCTTATTATTGAAAACAGTGAGCAGTAACCATATCTCACATGGACAGAAGGACTGAAAAGGAAGCTGTGGGGCAGAAAGCTCAAGAGCAACCAAGTTACATCATCTAATATCCACCTGGCACAATGATGCAACACTGACCTGTTACATCTCTGTCATTACTCTTTAGACCTGGAACAGTCAAAGTCTATAGGATGAGTAAAGTCTTCACATACTGTCTCAGACTTGTTTCACCACCTTTTCCATTTGTCACTCAATTTTTCCCAGGGCCATATGGGTGCCTTCCTGACAGCAATAACCCCGTAGGCTCCTTTCCCTGCTTCTGGTATGTGAGCATGGTAGTTTTGCTCCAGGGTTCCATGCAAATTCATAAGGTTCATGTTAAGTGGGCGCCAGTCAAAATTACTTCACATTAAAAAAGTAGATGGTTAACTCATGGGAGAAGGAGGTCCTCACAGAGGACTTTATTGTATGACTAAGGGTCAGTCTGAAGAGATTTACATTTGGTTTTATTTCAAGATTTTTTGAGTGAAAATATTATTTTTTATGAAAATGCCATTAATTTCTTAGCATTGAAGAGTAACCTCTTTTTAAGGTAAAAATTACAAATGGACTGAACAATGTCAGCTCAGGAGATAGATTTATGCAGAATAGACACACAGAAAAGACTGCTATAGCTATAACTTCCCAACCTTTGTTATATTCACAGCAGAAAAGCAAAAATTCCTGTTCTGCTCAAAGACTACTTTCCCAGGTCTTTTAGCTCCTGAAATAAAGTTCACTTTATCTCTTAACATATGGTAGACAATTTTTACACGTTTAGTTTTTGCATGTTTAGTTTTTGCATGTTTAGTTTTTCTCAGTTCCACTGCTACATGCCATTCTAAACAGAAGACAGAGCTACTGTGAAGAAAAAAAATTTAAAAGCAAAACCACAAATCAACAATAAAGACCATTTGCAACAATCTATACTACTTTCCTGATTCTCTTGCATCTTCCTCAAACCCTGACTTTCTGTCTACATATTTTTACTGGTGGATTCTCTGCACCTAAACTTGTCAGCATTTAAGTGTTTAGTTGATTTAATTTTACTGCCATAGCTCTGCCACTAAAACTCTCTTACTGATTTTTACTATATTTGTAAATAAGTGTTTCTGCTGGTATCTCTTATTTCAATGAGCAATATATGCTAAAGTGTCAAGACTTGGTGTATCTACAACTCTGCTCGGGCTTTATTGGCCTCACTGCATCATAAAGTAGCTGGGAAAAAACCCAAAGTAGCTGAGACAGCAAAGCTAGGGTAGACAAAATATGCCTTCTTTTTACTTTATATAGTTATTGGTAACTAATCCTCATCACCTTCTCCATTATCTTTTCTGGATTTTTATCTTCTATGAGCGGGTACATCCATTGCCAGCTGGGAAAACAAGGTAGGAGACTTTGTTGTTCATTTTCATGGAATCATAGAAAGACAGAAAGGATAGAAAGGTTCAAAGTGACCTTAAAGATCATCTAGTTCCAACCCACTGCCCTGGACAGGGACACCTGCCACTAGACCAGGTTGTTCAAAGTCCTGTCCAACCTGGCCTTGAACATTTTCAGAGGTGGGGTATCCACAACTTCATCAGGCAATCTGTTCCAGTGTTTCACACTGCTCACAATAAAGAATTTCTACAAATTATATTCTAAACCTACTTTCTTTCAGTTTAAAGCTGTTCTTACTTGTCCTGTCACTATCTGCTCTTGTCTTAAGTCCCTCTCCAGCTCTCTTTTTGTCCCCTTTCAGGTACTGGAGTGCTGCTATTAGGTCTCTCTGGACTCTTCTCTTCTCCAGTATGAACAGCCCCAGTTCTCTCAGCCTGTTTGTATAGGAGAGTACTCTAGTCCTAATCTTCATGGCCATCATCTGTACTCCAACAGGTCCACATCCTCCTTGTTTTTCATAACACTAATTCAGTCCTCCACACTTCCAATACTATTTTTTTACTGCCAGGCCAGAGGCTGCAAGACTGGATTCATGTGGGAAAAGAGGAGAGAGTAGCTGAGCAGTCTCCTAAAGTCATCCACAGGCCCAGCGGTTTTGCCAGTATCAAATCTGGTCATCCAGTGGATGTCAGAAGCCGAAGCCTACCCACATCATTCCCCACTTAGCTGTTCATCCATTGTTTGATAATTTTTTATCTGTTCTTATTGGCTTATCAAAAGTAGGTTTCAGAAGTTTTGATGCCTCATTTCCTTTCAAAGGTAGTTTCTTTACTTTTGAAATACAGGAATCATTAATTAGGCATAGTGCCCTCTTAGACACCTTTGTCATTAATTATGAATGAGAGCAGTCAAATATTCTATCCTCATAATAATGCCAAGATTAGATTAATATCAACTCTGAACTCTAGGATGCCCTCCAAAGTTCAGAAACAAAAGAGCAAGTAAGAAAAAGTAAGTTTTAATAGAAAGGAGAACCTTTTCTCTGAATTGGCCTAAGGTGGATGATGACAGGTTTGTCACAGCTGCATCTGCCACAAAATTTGCTCTCACACTGGGTAAGCTGCACTAGTTCATATGGGAGGAGCACTGACCAAAGCTCTATCTTCCTCTTTCCAGCCATTGCCCACCTAAATGCAAGAACACCTTCTGAATAATCATTACTCTAGGATGACAATATTCATTAAATAGGTATCTATTTTGTGAATTTCTGGTATTACTTTTTCTCCATAGGTCTTCTTTTGCCAATAAACCAGGAATCTGGTCACAGATCTACAGAACTACACCCAAGAATATGCAATCTTGTCTTTTTAATATTTTGTAAAACGTGGCTTATCCATATTGATAGACTTTCTATGGAAAACTCTGAACCTTGATGAAAAATCAAGCAATTTTCCAAAGACATTTACAAGTAAAAAAAATGAAATTACAGAAGCAGATCATATTTCTCAACAGTAGGTTGCATCTTGCCCTGGCAGGGCTCACTGCCTTTACTATCCCCACCAGGGATAGTATGCCACTGCTAGAGAAAGAGAGACTGCAAGATGGATAGAGAAAATCCCAGTGCACACTCGATGTGCTAACTCTGATCTCTGTAACATCGCTTACATTAAGAGCAGTAGATGAACAGTCCTATTAGCTTCAGTTAGAAAGCCTAAAATGGTGGTTTTCAGGGTCAACTGACTCACCTTGGACATATTAATAAACTATTTTAATAAATATGAATTATGTATATATCTCCCAGATAAAATATATATTACAATGCTACATGCAATAACCTTATCTCAGCTTTATAGTGACATGAGGTAATAACCATATGGTTATGAAAAATACATTTTAAAGTTTGAAACTCGAGGTTAGATTTAGCTGGTGTTTAATGGCATATTTTTTATTATAAAGATAATTTTTTTCTCACTAGGTATTACTGTTGAACCAAATTAAAACTGTGTGGTGACTTTAGTCTCACACTTCTGATTTTAAAATTATTAGAATTCCTGTAAGGGTAAATTAACTTTAATTTGGAAGCCTTGAGTCCTTACTATGGAAGTAATTGCAGAATTCCTGTAAAGTTTTACTTCTTTAAATTATTGATACATTTCCTACTTTAGGACTCTTTTTTTTTTCCTTTTCCCTGCATAATTAAAAAGAAATTGAGAATGTATGCTAGTATACATTATCCCTAGCCAGGTGAAAATGCAAATTATTGAAAATAAGTATTTTTTATTATTACTGTTTATTTTATATTCACGGGTGCAGCTGGCCAGTGGGAAACAAGTAGGTTGCTCTGACACATGAGTTATGCTGCTGAATCAGAAAGCAGAAAAGCCACCCTGATCAGGCTCTGTTGTCAGGCTTCTCAGGCTCTGTTTCCCCATTTAGAGCTGTCTTCATATAGAGCATATAGTAATCTCAGCAAAGTATAGTAGTTAAAGAGCATGGAACTGACAAAGGAGAAGCAGGCCACGGATCTGAGGTGCAGAGGGATGGAGTGAGTCTTTCCTATTTACACAGGAAAATTCTGCCAAATGCCAAAAGAGATCTGCAACACTTTGTCCCAGATATCAGCATCCCTAACTTCTATCATTCATTTGTCTTGAGATACAATGATTTAAAAGATCAAAGAAAGAAGACAAAACCACTTTTCAGAAGCCTCTCTAAATTCAAACTCAGTTGTTAGTCTAGTTCTCATAATTTAGTTGACCATCATTCTGTGTTAGGAACATTTTGAAACCTCCTTGAACCTTTCCAGGATGGTAGAGACTCATGATCAGTTTGTAGATATTATAAAAGATTACTAAATGTATTTAGTAAAATTATGGTATAGAAATATAATATTTATGCATGTCTCTAAGAAAACATTAAAAATTGAAGTGTTACAAAGGTCAAGAAAAATTTGACATTGTAATTAGTCCAGGCTGAGATCTGCAAATTTGAGAAATATTCCTGTGAAATTTACGGCATCCAACAAAACAATACTTTCTCAGTATTATAATATAATAGCATTTATAACTAAGTTCCCAAAATATTACTCTTTTGCATGTATTTACTGTATCAATGATATAGAATACTTTCATGAGCACTCAACAAATTTTATAAAATAATTACTGGTGTTAGAAATTATAAGAAAACAACAGGTTTGAGATCATTTCATAGTATATTTCAACACAGTTAGTACCAGAACTGAACTATCATTTTTAAGTAGAGCATAAATCTAAGCATATAGATTTTCTAATTTCCATAAGTATCTATTATATGTGCTTTACTTAAAATGATAAGCTTATAAGCTGTTTTGACAGTTGTAGTGTGTGATTCCATAGAAGTATTTATGCACAAAATCATGTGGACTGCCAATATTATAAGCACTTTTAGAGACACTAATGTGAAACATTCCAATAATGCAAGTATTTATACACATCATATTGAACTGCTAACTCAGTATGCATCTTAAAAAATTATTTCCTAAGGTGTTTTTTTCAATGGTAGGCATACATATATTACTCTTCTTCCCTTCCTTAAACATCACTAAAGATTGCTATGTCATCTTTATTGACAAGTAAATTGACAATTATTGACATAATTGACAAGTCTTTAATTTCCTGTGTATATCTCAACACAAAAGGCATTGTATGATATTGTTATGTTTAGCTGATTTGTTTCTTCCTCAAAATGTAGCATCAAGTTTATAGCTCTACCAAAAATTCACATCTTTGTTAATAGTCAAAATTGTCTTTCCCCTTGCATTTTGAGATTCCATTCTTACAGATTCCTATCACTTGAAGTTATTTTTGAGAAGTTTGTGACTCTATGTGGAAGTTGTGTATTTGCACTATGAATGGATCAGCTAATGCAGCTAAAATGGTTTGGTGTGTATGTAAGAAAAGGCCAAAGATAAGGACAATCTCATACTCAACTTGTATAATGGAGTATCTCCTTACAGGAAACAGTCACATGTTTCTTTTTATTTTGGGTTATAATTTTTCCTATTCTTTCACTGCATGTTTTCCACATACTTTGATGGGGCTTCCCTCAGAACACACACATGCACACGCACAAGATGATCATTTGAGTGTTTGACTTCATAATGTTGTCCTAATACTGCCTTTTTGCATATTTGTCAGTTTGTATCCTTATTTTTTTGGTCAGGAATTTTAATGTGTTATTTTGTCTGCTCATGGTATTTTCCAACTGAGCTAATTATGATTTGATTATAATCAGTACAACAATAAAGAGCAAGCAGGAATTTTTCATAGAGGTGAAAATTTGGGTCCCAGTGCCAAGATGATGAGCAAGGATATCTACTATTGCTCTCAAAGGAAACCTATCTGCAGCTCAGGGGTTGAAAGTTGAAACCTTCATGTATATTTCAAGGCCATTGTCTGAGGATATCTTGATACAGAGTCCAGAACCATTTTTCTTGAGTACCCAGATTGCCTGGAATTAGTTATCCAGTTCATTCAGTTACTATTGTTAGTTGTTTACTATGAATCAAAAAGGTAGGGGAAAAAAAAAAAAAGAAGAAAGTGGAGGGAGAGGAGAGTAATTGAGCACAAAGAACAAAACCAAAGGAGAGATGGAGAAGACTTAAAATCTGGTGCAAATATCCAGGGTTTTTAAACCCAAAAGAGCGAATAATCAGTTCTTTGTGATTGCTTAAATAAAATAACTTATAACCAGACTAGAATGTCCAGGCATCTTACCCAAGTTTTAACTTCATATTCTGAGCATGGTCCATCAAGAGCTTCTCCTTTTCCATGACACTCCTTTTGGCTTCTTCCAGTACACTGCAAGTGTCCTTTTCTTCAGCAGTCATGGTCAAACTTCCAGAAGTGTAGAAATCCCCTAAGGACAGTCACTGTACATTCAAATTGCTCCTCTATATCTCACATGGGGGGTGATTTTCTGATAGCATATCTAATTAATTGATGTTCCTGTTCATGAGAGGAAACTACTTGCATTTCAGACTTGTGCTGAGTGGAATTCCGCACAGGCTTGCCAATTCATCTGAATCATGACCCATATATGTTCTGGTCTTGGTGCTAAAAGATTTGTGACAAACTGTGTGCTGATCTGTGTAACAGATATCTTTGATAGACAAAATTAAGCTACAGATACAATGCTCATTTTACATCATTGTGACAAAAACATAAGCTAAGGATGAGCAGACTACTCTCAATGACAAGAATGAAAAATCTCAGACAAGTCTGACCTTATACCTCTGCAGTATTGTTAATAATGGACAACATGCATGATTTAAGTAAATCACATACATATTAAAAAAAAAAACAAGTAATAACTCTGGTTATTAAAGCTAGGATAAAAGAAAATAATAAAAATCAAGTTTCCAGCTTTGGTATTTTATACAGGTGGGGTGCCAGTCAAGGGTGTGAAAAGTCATATTTTAAACATAGATATATTGTATACAAGATATACTGTAAACATAAGCAACCTAAATCCTGTGAGAATTCTAAATATGATTTATGGATGAAGTTGGCCTGCATGTTATTAGGATGAATGTACAGTTTTTCAAGTTTTGTCCTATGAAGCTCAATTTCAAAGTATTTTTATGTTAACATAAAAATAACACATAACTGGGAAAGAAACACGTGGTCTCCTTTCTTGGGATAAATGGGAGGCACTCCCAAACAGGGGGGAAGAACTTTGAATTCATCTTCCAAAATTGTCTTTAATGCATCTTCCATTAAAAGGAATAATCCTGTTATGAAGGTTTGTTCCTTCTATATGTTCCTTACACTGTATTTCTAAATGTTATTGACGAAGTTACAGAATGTCTACCTTTCACCTTCTCTTCACTTTTAATAAAAATTCTATAACGAACTTTTGCAAAAACCAACCAAACAAATAAAAAACCCACAAAAAACACACATGCAGAATTTTGCATCAGAGACCTTTCTGAGGAGTAACAGCAAGATATCCTTGTAACCAAATAGACAACCTCTGCAAGTTCTATATCATCCACTTAGCATGAAAAAAAATGTCTTCCTTGACTACTGGATAATTGCATCCCACTTAGAAAAGGCACTTTAATGCATCAGCAATGTTGGTGTTGACATCTGCCAAGGTCATTTTGATGCATTCTTTTATAATTACTCATTTTCATGAAACACACATAGACTCAAACTGTGCCTTACTTTCCATAGAGATAGCAATAATGGAAACTTAATAGCATTTTGAACTGCTTACATTGTCATGATGGAAGTTGTTGAGGAATTAATATGGGCATCAAGGGAAAGGGTCAGGATACTACACCTGAATTTCAACCATGCTATGACTGCCTGGACTTTAGTGTATATGGACTGAACTATGGCTGCTATTTAGCTGTCTCCTAAATGTACAAATGATGTATTTCCCAGGTAACAACATCCATCTTGAAAATGGAGGCTCAGGATAGATCTCTAGACATGTTAGGAAGATCAAGTGATTGAAGAGCTGAATAAAGATGCTAAGAAAAAGACAATTCATCTTAAAGTTCTGTATGTACTACTTGAGCAGAGAGCATCAAAATGCTTCTGAGACAGATGAGCAAGGATACAACTGACTTCTTATGAATTTACTGAAGCAGATCTGGAACTTGACCAAACAGATGCAGAAGCCTTGCTTAAAATATTTGAGAACCATTGATTACTGACCAGATCGATTTTTTCCACCTGTCAGCTAGTCATCTGCTTCTATTAGACCAAGATGACTTTCTTGATATTTACTTGAAGGAAAAAAAAAATTAAAAATATGACTATTTCTAAAGGAATCATCCTGAGAGTGAAACTACCTTTCAAAAATTCTATAATGTTTTATTGTATCAGAAACTAAAACGGTTTTTCGATATGAACTCAACAAAGATGAAAAGAGAGGGAAGAAGAAGGGAGAAAAAGGGAAGGTAGATAAATCACTCACCTAGGAAAAGAGGTAATACTCTGTGAAATAAAACTTGGATGATGTAGAGAATTGTGTCTGACCAGTTTAATGAAGATTAGCAGTTGAAAAATTAAACACTGTGCATCATTTTCCTGTGAGTCATACAAACCAGTTCAGCTTTACAGTTTCTCTTTTGTATTAAACATAATTTTGAGCACTGCTAAAGTGTTAGAATGAAAACAAAACAAAACAAAACAAAAAATACCGTTAGCACAACACAGGAGATTGTTGTTACCAAGGTCACTTTTTGTTACTAAGTTCCAGGTCAGCAACAGTTATCCCACCTAATCAAAGGACACAGATGCACTCATTTTTAAAAGTATCATTATAGTCTGCTACTTTGAACAGTACAAACAGCTGAAATTTCAGAGACTAATATTCATAGTATATTTTCATCTGGTTTGTGCTGTTAAAGGTGAACACATGAGGCGGGATAAAAGTATAAGAAAGTAAAATAATAACACTATTCTCCTTTTAGTTTGTGCTGTACCTATGTCTATTGTACAGGCTACTAAACACTTCAGGACATAACAATGTCCAGCAAATGTCAGCTTTTGTCCCTTCAATCAACAACTGAGCCCAAAGACAACACTCTACTACTGGCAGCATCCATGCCACTGAATCTGAAGCCAAGGATCTGTGAAGAGATGTCATTTCTTTTGCTTACCTATCACTTAAGAAAATCTCTTTCTTCATATACTGAATAAAAAAAATAAAAAAATAAACCAGAGTATAAAGTAAATTACATTCCATTGGTCTTCACAGAAGCATGTTTTATAAGAATAATGGTGGATGACACAATAGACTGTGATAGTGAATCTGAAGTATTTTTCTCATGTCAGTACAACCATGAAAGAAAAATACTGTTATGCTTTTATACCTTGTTCAGTTTGTGTGTGTGTGTAAATTGTAATGGTTTACAATATTAGGCACCCACAAACACTTACAACCTGAATGACATCTTCGCATTATTATCCCACAGTTGAAAATACTTATTGCATCTGAATCCCTCTTTCTTTGATTTACCTTCTGCACATTTTTTTTTTATGATAAGCTGTAAAAAAATAAATCTGTAGTACTTAAGAAAACACTTTGCTGCAGCATAGTAATTGTTTCTGACATCTTCTGTCTGAAGCAGATGGCTGATCTCAAAGGAAGAAACTGAAGAAAGAGTTTATAGGATAGACCCTCCTCCTCTAGCATACAATGAAGACACTCCACTGACTTCAGAAAATATATAGGTACAGGAAATCAATAACAGTATAGTGAAAAGAACACTTACTTCACTTTATTTCTGCTGTCTAACCCTTGTCCATGTCAAAATATTATCAAATATAATCAAAATGTCATTACATGTTCATACTAATGAATATCCCATTGTTTTGAAAATATTAGAATACAAATCAACATTATTGGCTTGGTTAATTGATTACACACTGTATTAGAAGATGGGCCAATGTGTTTTCTGCAAAGCCATAGGCTAAAATATATTTGCACAAATCATTTGGCAAATGCTTAACTAATAATCATTTACAGTCAGAGATACTGCAATTGATTCCTCAATTTGTAGAAAGAAGAAGTTGAGAATTACTTGGGTAATGCATTTGCAATTACTGCCTTGCCCCATGCTATACAGCAGTGTTACCAGCTGCTCTCCAGCTCCAGGAATTTAGTAATGGTAATTGTGTAAAAGCAATGAAAAAGAAAATTGTAAATTTTGGACGACAGACTTGAATGCTGTGCAAAGTTTCACCAACTCAAAGAAGGCCTCATGCAGGTGAAGGTTTGTTTTGTGGCTTGTCTAGTAGCTAGAAGGGGCTGCAGTGGGACAGGGGCCTGTCGTCTACAGTTGGCAGTTTGTCATCGAGGAACATGTGTTTCCAGTAAGTGTCATTTAAACTCCTTTAAAACACCCACCCACTTGCACACATCCAGATTACCCTCCCAGTTATATGGAACATAGCCTGCACAGTAGTTCTTCAGGCATACAGCATTAATCCCACAGATTAGAAAGGGATAGGATATTAAGAACAGATGTTTCATAGCAGTGCTGTGCTAGAGATGACTGAATTAGTGCCAAGAGTTCTAATATATCCACGGGATATCCAATACTGCCAAGCCTGGGTCCTCAATTACCTTACACATGACATTATGTTTCCAGATCTAAAACATCTCGTTCAGAGCTCTGGGATTTCTTCACAGCAGTGAATTGCACTTTATGGACATACTCTAAAGTCTCTGGAGTTTACTGTTTTCCTCATTCTACCATCTGCGCTATGCATGGTCTGCTACATCAGGAAACATTTTAGCAAGCAAGGTGAGTCCTACCATTACAAACGTAACAATACCAAAAAGCACACCTTGCAAACATTACTTCACATCTTAAAGGCTGTTTTCAGTTCACTATAACTAGGCACACATAAAATTCTAAAATTTAACAGAACTAATGATCCTAATGTTTATAGACTAGAAAATATGTCCAAAAGAAAGCAAGAGTAAAAAATACATTAAATAATGTGGGGGGTTTCATTAAAGTGGGATACACTGAGAAGTCAGAGGCTGCCTAGTAAAGGATTTGAAATCTTCAGCTAGCTTTAAATGAGTGAGTTGTCAAACCATGGTACAAAATGGATGCCCTTAAGAAAAATTTTATATTTCACAGGGTGTTAAAACCCGGATTGTCAGCATATTAAGATTGTTGCTGTTTTAAAAAATAGGAACAGAAACAGTGGGGGGACGAAAACATTGCTGTTAGTAATATATTAGAGACATAAATAAATGACATGTGAATAGTGATCCACACCAAATAAGGCATCAGCAATTTATGTATATATACTTCGAAAGGGGTGAAACGGAAATGGGACAGTTTCAAATTCAAAACACTGAATCTTTGTCTCTAAAGTGACAGAGCTTTATGCTTCCTTTGGAAAGCAGCAAGTGATGATTGCCACTACTATTTAGTCTAAGAAGAAATGCTGAACAGAGAAAAATAAACAACTAACCATCGCCTAAGGTACATTCTGACATACAGCAGGGAAAAGTCTCTCCATCTCCTGCATTTTGAGAAAAATGGGCCTGGTGATTTCTTACACCAGATTTTTCTTATTTTGTTTTTTTTCAGAAAACAGAAAATTATGTAGTTTTTTTATTAAATATTTTTATTGTATTTGTTTCATATTTTGTGAAACTTCACCTGCAAAAAAACAGAAAATGCTGTTGAAGTTCAACGTTTTGAATTTTCAGCAGCAGTTATTTTGAAATAATACTGTAGAAAACCTTACAATCTAGAAATCAGTAAATCTCATAGCAGAACATTTTCTGCAGCTAAGTTAACACAAAAACTCAATTGAATACATCTCCTAGAGATAGGAAGAAATATGAAAAAAAGTAGCTTTTCAGCAGCAATACTGAATATGCATTGGCATTAATAACCCTTCTCACATGAGAGACTCATATAGTGATCTTCAGCTGTGTAATACCAAAGAACGGTACTGAATATATCTTTAGTGCTCTTTGAAATACCATAGTCTTTCGAACACAGGACTGTTGCTTCTTCAGATAGCTTTTCTTTTTCTCATTAGTTGGGACTTGTACCAAACTCAACCCTTACACAGAATCACAGAATGTTTGGGGTTGGAAGGGACCTCTAGAGATCACCTAGAGATACAACTTCCTTGCTAAGGCAGCTTCACGTAGAGCAGATTACAGAGATTTAAAATCAGTAGAATAACATTTTCCAAAGAATAATGGGGAGTAGATCAGTACCTACCTCCTTGGCCTCAGGATATATCGCAATATGGGTGTTGTCAAGTTTCAGTGAATTGTGAAACAACTTTATCTAGGGCTATCACAACATTTATATCACTTATCATAGATGTGTAATATCATGTTTAAGGGTAGAAGACATATTTTTCTATCTGCATGTATCTTTATTAGATCTACTTAACACTATTGGTTATTAGGATCAGGTGAAACCTACATCAGCTTAATTCTTTATGGACTAGGATTGCAGGTGTTTCAAATTGCAAACTATTGTAATCGCAGAAACCTATTATAATTTCTCAACAAAGAAAGGGCAAGTAGACTATAAACTGACTGAGCAAATAAAAGAAAATCATAAAAAGGAAAAAGCACTAATAAGAAAAGAAGTACAGTAAATGCAGTAATGAGATTGGAAGAAGAGGCAGATACACACACTTATAATACCAAACAGCATTCACATCCAACTCTGCAAATAAGTAACAAGGCAGTGGTTCTTTTGGTATGAAGTAACACAGAGGATATATTTGAAGACATAGAGGTAAAAGAGAATCTGTGAAAGAAGGCAATATTGCTGTGCTTGCAATCAAAATAAAAATAGAATAAAAATAAAACTTCCTTAAGCCAAGGTGATAGCTACAAGATACATTTAGTACAGAAAAATGATGCATGCATAATAATGCTACTTAATAAAAATATGTCATTTATAAGGCAGAGTATGGGCATAAATTACACTCAGAGCATTTAGAGAGAGATATTCTTTACTGAACACTTAAAATTTCAGGGGAAAAATAATTATTAGTGTATAGGAAAGCATTAAATACTGCAGAAAATTAGTAAGGATGGTTGCAGCAAAGCAGCTAATAATATAAAGATAACAGCATAAATAAAAGATATAATGTGAAAAGTTCTTCTACTTACATATTTATGGAAAGCAAGCAGGAAAAGGGAAGTAATGGAATATTCTAGAGTTGGAGACTGAGAAGGTTAATGTGACTGAAAAGAAAAATAAAATTAAAAAAAAAAAAGAGAAGGGGACAGAAACCAAATGAAGGAAGGAAAATGTTAAAATCCTTCACCATTGTGCACTGAACAGATAATTAGAAAATTAGAACTATACAAAGGAGTGAAGATAATTAGACAATTAGAACTATACAAAGCAATGAGAACTCCAGGCTCGGAGAAATTATGATTTAGAGTTCTACAGAAGGCAGGCAGAAAAGTGGAAAAACTATTGGCCAAATTCAACAGCACACTAGGGGCAAGGAGTACTGGAGGACTGGAGGGCACATAATTCCACACCAGTGTTGAGGAATGGAATGAAGAGAACATGCAAAAACCTTAATGCCTACAGGAGAGATACCAGAGACATGAAGACACCTGAGAACCTGAAAAAGCTATGCTTCTAAAACCAATAATGTGCAAGCTAGTCAGTAGCAGCTAGAATGGTTTCATATACTGAAGTTCATAACTGGATTCATAAACAAAAGTAAAATAGTAAATATGCAGCCTCCACAGTAAATAAAAAATGTTACTGTGTCTCAGAGGAGCTTTAATTACAGACTTACTTTAGACTGTGATTTCACTCTCTATAGGACTCTCTCTTCTTGCAATATTACTTTTCAATACATAAAAAAAAAAAAGAATTTTTACACAGGAATTTCACTCAGTTATGCTCTTTCACATATGTAAATTCATTATTAGAGAGTTTTTTGTGGTAATTGTTAGATTAGAAATCACAGAAGTTTAATTCAGTTCATGTCTCAAATACGGATCATAAACAAAACATTTGGCACTGAATGGATGCTGTGCAGTTGCAAACATACATTAAGGTAACTAATCCATCTTTCTCCTTTTTTTTTTTTAATAAGAAGGGTCTACACCTGAAAACAGAGAATTCTGAAAAGCATTAGAGCTTGCTAATTACTTCATTCATTTAGATGTCAAGAATGTAAGTTTACTGAGTAGGAATTGGATCAAGTGTTTACTTAAATGTCTGCCTAACTTAGCACTTTATTGAAACAGTGTGAAATTTTCTGTGCTTACGTTCTGTCACTATAAACAGAAATAATAATTCCATTTTTTCCTTACAGTTTCTGTCCACAGCATAAGTGCAGTGGGGAAGTCCATAGGCTCAACACTTGGTTTTGGATTGCAATTATCTAGAAACAGCCATTGGGTGCACCTGGATCATGAGCCCCTCACATAATTCAGGGCCTTTTTATTTTACTACAATGTGGGCAGAAGGTTCTGAACTTTATAGATTGTGCATATAACTTAGTACAACCAGAGACTGGAGGACATCAGCTTGAACACCAGGAGAAACTGGATTCAGGGCACTGAAACCAAATGTTGCTTCCCAAAAGTAGGATTAGTTTGGAAGGAGAAAGTTTGGGACCTTGAAACAAAACCACTGCCTCGTTTGATTAAACTATGTAACAGAGATTGAAGTAATGTGAAAATCACTCATTGCTTTTGTATACATTGTAAATTTAAGAACGGAGTCATGTGATTTAGAAGCTGTGTAAAATTAATGCCAATAGTGTTCAGAAAATATTGAAATGCAGAACAAATTAATTAATTTTTAATAGTTTTGGTTTATGGATGGATAAATTATCTCAGTTTATTACACACAGTATATGGTAATTATGAGACTGGAAAGAAAATATTATCACAGAGACTCAACTAAAAGCAGTTACAAAGCAGAACACAGATCAACAAAAAGACCTAAGGTCATTATGGGCAATACTTTAAAAGACTGAAAGTGCCTTTGTAATATTACACAATTTTGTTTAGTTTATATAGATATATACTACAGGATACAGCTAGGCATAAATGACAAGTCACTGGCGGACAGATCAATTTATGCGATGAATACACTTTTGCATATAGGCAGCTTTTAAAAATTATGTACAGCTAAAAGTATTTCTTCAAGATTTAACTGCTGATAGTCCAGTTAAAAAGAACTTGTAGCAGAATTGTCAGTGATAGACATCTGGATTTATCATAGGAGTTTTTCACAAGTCTGTGCAATAATCAGGAACCTAGATACATAATTTTAAAAAAGTCATGCTTTCCTTCCACAGCTTCAACAGATAAAAGGTATCCTCTGAGTTTCAGGAGAAAGAATATGATGAAGGCTCTTTAAAAATATCCTTCCTCTTCTAACTAACACTTCAAAAGAGCTTAGTCTTTACATTGGCTTGGGAGGGGGGTGAAATAGAAGTCTATATTTGATTAAGTGAATGTAAGGCTTCATTGGGAGTTTCTAGCCTTTAAAACCCCCCGGGGTGGCACCTCATCCTTTTTCGCTGTGTGGCATGCTTTGTGCAAGCAGCTGTGGCTGTCTGCTCCTCTTCTACTGGAGCTTAACAGCATTTGTTTGGATACCTTCCTACATACAGGATTCAACTTGATCTGTAAGATAAAGAGAGGTTTTTTATAACACACTTAGAGCAGACTGAATAGAGCAGATAGATTTCAGTCTCCATTTAGAAATTTATAACTCTCTAAAGATTTAAGAGATTCAGGTCACCAGAATTTAGGAGGTTCCTGGTGGCCACGTTTTATCCTGTTCCTCAATCTGCATAAAGAAAGGACACTGGAGATACACCTATACACACATAAATGTCTCTTTTGCAGTCTCCTTTCAGGTCTAGTCTCTGTTGAGTACAGGTCACCCATGAAGGTTATCTACAGAACCACAAGACCTAAAAGCTTTTCTTGTGAATGAAAATTTTAATTGTGAAATAAAATAAGTATTTATAAATTACATTTCTCCAATATGTACAGGAACATTTAAGCTCTGGATATGTATCAGAGTATGCTTGAACTGTAGGAGGTTTCTGACTTTGAGCAAATTTGTGGAAATAGGAAAATATTACGGTGGCAGAAACAGCAATAAAAGAGGCAAGTTATTCCTCTCCTGAGGGAAGAAATACAAATAAAAGACTTGTCACTTGCAAATAAAGAATCTGTGCACCAGATACAAAATACTAGGTACTTGACAGAATGATATATACCAATAAAAATAAAGTAAGAAGGGTAATAGCCAAGATGTGAAACCTTGAGAGAAAATCTTAGTAAAGATACAGAAGGTTTAAATCAGGCATCAGTAAAAGGAGAAATTTAGAAAAGAGTTGTCAAACTACAGTTCAGCACAGAAAATTACGCAGCTTTCTCTGTGTTACATTTTTGATATGGATATGTGCATGCACTCATACACTGTTAGCACCTGCCCAACTAATCACATCAGAGTCCTACATGACTTACTGACTTACATGTCCTACTGCAAATGAGAGACTGAATATCACTGCTTGAAAATATACATTGCTCTTAACACTTGATGTACTTGGGATGTGACTGATCTTCGAGTTGCATTCTTCCCTAAATGTATGTCATATTCAGCTACACAAAAAAACTTTTCACTGATAAACCCAATAGAGAAGACTTATTAAAACTTCTATACTAGTATATCTTATGGCAAGTTCAGACTAATTTTACTCCTTAGGAAAATGAGTTTCATAGAGAAACAAGGCTTGTGAGAAATATATATATATATATTTCCTATATATTTTCTTCCACATATGTGTATGTGTGTCTTTATGTTATATTGCAATATTTTTTTAGTCCACTGACTGATTTCAGGCAAGCATGAGAAGGCAAGAGAAATATACAACAATTAAGCTATATAAACAAAATTTAGCAAATTTGTTTAAAGTGCCTTTTGTAACAAAAGGCTGTGTTATTCCTTACAGAGAATCTTATTTATCACCTGATTCCTTTCAAAAGAAAACCTCCAGACAGCGGTAGGAATCTTAGTCCCAGTCCTCCTACATGGCCATTTACCACTCATTTAAACTTCCATTTTTCTTGACACTAGACATTAGCAACAGTGTAGGAGTACAAGGGGATTTAAAAAGAAAAGTAATCTCATTTTAAAAGTACTTTTATGTTTTCATTTGGATTAAAATATAATAGATTTAGCTATCCTACCCACTAGAGCACTGTATATATATGTCCATGCTAGAATATAACTCTAGCACTATTGGTGTGCCTAAAAGTATTACACTTTTATGTAAATACATATCAAATTCCTATTGTTACTCTAAGATTTCTACATTGTGCCAACGACAAATGCAGTTATTCTCAAAATCTTGTAATGAGCAAAAAGAAAACACATCTTAAATGTAATGGCAAAAATTATAGAAATCTTAACTAATAAAGGAATGGTTCAGATCAAAGCACAGAAAAAAATCAATGTTACATAAAATGTCTTAATAATATGTGCACTCTGGAACTACAGTCACTCTATCCATAGTAACTATTAAAGTAGAGTCTTCCATAGTTGCTCTATATCATTCACAGAATCACAGAATCACAGAATGGGTCAGGTTGGAAGGGACCACAAGGGATCATCTGGTCCAGCCTCCCTGTACAAGCAGGGTCATCCTAGAGAACTACAGTGGTTTAAACCCAGCCAGCAGCCAAGCAGCACCCAGCCACTTGCTCACTCCCCTACCAGCAAAACTGGAGAGACAATCAGATAGGTAAGAGCTGGAAAACTCGTGGGTTGAGATAAAGGCAGTTTAATAGGGAAAGGAAAAGTCTTGAACAAAGAATTAATTCACTGCCTCCCATGGACATGTAGGTGTTCAGCCATCTCCAGGAATCAGAGCCCCATCATGTGTAATGGTTACTTGGGAAGATAAACACCATCACTCCAAAACTTCTTTTCCTCTTTCTTCCTCCCAGCTGTATATAGTGAATGTGATTTCATATGGTGTGGATTGTCCTGGCTGTGTCTCCTCCCAGATTCCCATGCTTTAATTCTCAGTTTCTTTGCCAGCATGGCAGTATGGAAATCAAAAAAACTTTGGCTCTGTATAAGTCCTGCTCATCAAGAAGAAAAATATTACATTATCAACCCTGTGTTCAGCACAAGTCCAAAACACAGTCCCATACTAGCCACTGTGAAGGAAATTAACTGTACCCCAACTGAAAACAGCACAAGCACACAACACAGGATTGTGTCCAGATGGTTCTTGATATCCCCAACGAAGGAGACTCCACAACTTTAGGTACTCGTGGGTTTTTATCTTTGTTACCCTGAAACTAATTTTTCTCAGTTCCCAGGTCTACATTTCTTAAACTGTCTCCTGGTGATATGTTTATAGATTGCTGGCATTATAAACCCTGAGATGTGCTCAGTTGGTAAAAGCAGTGTTATTAATGCCAAGGTTGTGGGTTTGATCCCCATAAGGACTATTCACTTAAAAGTTGGACTGGATGATCCTTGTGGGTCTTATCCAACTGTAATTAGCTTGTGTCCATCTTACTCTCTTACAGCGTTATTCCTGTACAGTGCACCCCGCTTTCATGACCTCTGCTGCTATCCTATTCCTTTTACCCTACACTCTAACATTAAGTTAGATTCCTAAATAATTCATTCTTCAGAACATGAGTAGTCATGACTACTACCAATGCAGTTTAAAAAAAATATCAAAATAAAACAAACCAGTCACAGACATTAGGCCATTAGAAAAATTGCAGTTCCAGTTAAACCAACTCAACCCCAAGTTTTGACAGAGTGAGTCTGACAAACTCGTCTATGAAAGCTTGCAAAGTGAGTACAAAGACTGAGTCCTGTTTCTAGGAATAACAAAATTATACTTGCATGGTACAGTACCCTGTTGTGAGACACTGGATTATTATATTAATTATTGGCTCAAAACAACTCATCTCTATGTTGGGGTGGTGGGATGGGGGAGGGACAGGTCGAACTTCACAAAGGTAGAATAGTGCCCTGCACCATATCCCAGCCCCTTCAAGCCTCCTTGGCCAGCTTTGAAGCAGCTGTCAGTCACTGACACACCAGAAGCACTGCCCCGCACTCTGCCCCAGAGCCCCAGTCCAGCCCCAGGGAGGTGGCCACAGCAAGCTGGAGCAGAAAAAGCCAACCCCATGAAGCCTCCACATGGTTGTGACCCTACGGTCTGAAGCATGCATGGAAGCTGCAATAGCACAAAACTCAAGACAGTAGCTATAATTCTTTCTTTTTCTCTCTCTTTCTTTGCTTCTTCTCCTAATCTCCTTTCTTGATATTTGGGTAACTTAAAGCTGTATGGGTTGGATTTTGCCAAGTTGTATGGGTTAGCATGTGCTCAGTCATTGCTTTGGGAAATGTTTCATTTTGGTTGAATGTTGCCCTTTGAAGTTTTGACAAGTTCCCTTGCTTTCTAAAGTTTGCTAGTAAAAGTGACCTCCTGAGAAACACATGTAGCATCTTTGTCTGTACCTTCTCTCAAGGTATAAAAAGAACTGAAGGCTCTTTTAATGAATTTGGCAGGTGGATTTTTGTAACCTTGTATATCTTTAACATAAAACCCCGTCAGTGAGCTCCTAGGGGTCTTACACCTGCTCAGTAAAATCCCAAGAGGAAGAACAAACTTCTTGGAAAGTTGGCAGAACCTTTCAAAATGTGTTGATCGTGATCCACAGTGATGGACAAAGCCAAAACATTTATCTTGTTGACTCATTAGCTTGTGGAGATTGATCAGTTTCTCAGGTAAGTACCCCCTGCTCACCTAATTCTCTCTCTTTGTTCCATGTACCCACTCAGCAGCTGTTTGCACAGCACATGCTAATTTAAAAATAAACAGCTCAATGGAACATGCTTCAAAGACTTTATCCAGTATTTTTAATATACCCTGCCTGGAAGCCTATCAATGTTCTCTTTAGAAACACATTTTAGTACAAAATATAGCATCTAAAAAAGTCAAGTTAACCAAAAGGAACAGATGTTTACATTGGTGCCCAAGGGTGTCATACTACTTCAGTATTATGTTATTATTGCCTAAAATCTACTTCAGACACTTATATACTACTACTGAAGAATTCCCTGGTGATTAGAACAGTGAACATGATGGTTTGATTAACATAACCAAGTGCAGTTACATTTCTGATCTACCACTGAAATATGTAGCACTGTTATTTCATTGTTACAATAGTTTTGAATCATCAAGCCTAATATAAAAGAAGATCAAATTAACTGAGACTGTAGTTGACATCATCATTACACATGGGTTCCAATTGTCAGTAACGATGCTAAAATCTATGGGATGTTTCTTTGAATTGTAATCAGGTTTTTTTTGAGTTTTCCCTCATTACATGTTTTATTTAATCATACAAATACAAATGTCAGTTTTTAGTGAGGAAGCTTATGGCAAGGTTATTAGACTGTTGGAGTAAGTAAGACAAGCCTTCAGGAAATGAGTAAAGTCCTTATGTACTTGAGCAAGAAAATGTCACCTGGAGCAAATTGCTTCTTACATAAAAATTTCTCTAAGTAAAACCTGTGGATACAATCACAGCAGAAATATGTTTTCTCAAATTCAAGTACTTCATATATATTTCCTTTCTATTATTTTAAATTACTTGAAATATTTTATTTAAAATGATATCTAGAAATAAATCCATTTTTAGAGGCTGTAATAATTGCTTTGTTATAAAGTCACGGTATCTAAGAGTCTGATTGAAAGGAAACTGCAGTTTCCTTAAGGGAGTCCATGATCATTTAATTTAATTACCTTATTCTAACTGGTGATAATATCCAAAGGGAAACTGTTTCTAAATTTACTTTTTATTAAAACTTAATTCAAGCACAGTTAGCCAAATTTACTGCACATGTATTTTACCTTCAGTGCTATTGTCAGGCTCATTACCATTGTTTCTATAGGAGACCATCCTGTTATTCTAAAATATCAGAAAATGGACAAACACAAAATTCTCAGAGTGTGAAAAAAGAAATTAACTAACAGAGATCAAAGTGAATTGGCAATTATATGAGTGATGCTTTCTTTCTACTTTCCTTAGTACTTAGACAGTTCTGTGCTCCAGTGATGAAGAAACTCCCACTGTGATTCTTCTGGTTTGTCTCTAATCATTTCCAATGCCATATTTAGGCAGCAATGGCTATTCTCTACCATTTATCCCCATTTGAATCCTAGTGGTGCAGAACTGGTACCTAGCAGTGATTCTCTAAGAGACATGAATACATATATTTGAAGGGAAAAAATCGCTTCTGAGGGCTGTTGGTACATATTGTAGGGAAAGAAGGGTTTGCTGTGTATAGTATTGTATTGCTTTTCCACCTCCAGTCTTAAACTTGACCCTGTACTGTAATCATCATTAGTTACACACAGTAACCACTGGAGAATAGATATTCAGCTTTGCAAATCATTAAAAATAAAAGTGAACAAGGCCATTAGGAATTCTTGGCAGGAAAACTATTCAAAGCCCTTATACCTTAACTACATTGTGCTTAATTGGGAAATGCCCACTTTGGATAGTTGCAGCAAAGACTTGTTTCCTGATCTTCTAAAAAGTAAATAGCTGTTTTCTTACTACCTTCAAGGTGACATCTCCCATGCTACAGAGCAATTCAAAGATAAGAGATATTTTTAGCTCTCTTTCTAGCTCTTAATACAGTTATGGCCATTACACAGCACATTAGCTTTTTGCGAGGATGTTCTTAGCAATAAAGTAGGCTTCAGGACTATCACACTCTATGATTTTATTCTTCCAACACATCCCTTTTTTTGGTACTTCAGATAACTGTGATCTTGTACCAATTTTTAGCGCATTTTCTCTGATTTTTTTTTTCCTTTACTATTTTGTATTCTCTTCCAAATATCTTTTCCAATCCTTTTACAGTTTAATTATTTCACAAAAGTTTTGGAGTTGAGGTTCAATATTTTGAAGCTAAGGATCATTTTTGCCACAACAATAATGTCAGAAAATGGAAAAATAAGTAACCTGTCGACACATTCAACAGTTGGCAACTAGAATAAATGGGTGCTCTGACTTTTTTGAGTTGGAGGCCATTCAATGCATCTAGTTAAATCACCATTCCGTTTGAGCCTTGCTTAGGTGAGGTATCTTTTCAGAAAAGACATGCCATCTGGTTATGTTGCATACCAAAATAGAGAATTAATTGATCTTATTCAAGATCTGAACTGTTATCACCACTAAAAATACGTTTTCTAATTTTATCTGTATTGTTACTTATCTTTCAGACTTGTTTTTTTGCTATGTGTTTCTTTGTTTTGTCTTGCTGCTTTTCTTGTGCAAAAAAAACCCTCAGGGGTTTTACAGCTAATTTTATCAATAAAACACACAAATTTGTAAAATTTAGAATCAGATGTGTTTGGTAGGCACCAGTTTCAATAAAACCATGTCCCTTCTTGCTGGCTGTATAAACTTTATTCAATTCATTCTTTTGAAAATCAAATCTTGTATCACTTTTTTCCTATGTTGCCTGTTAGCAGAGTTTTCCTTCTTTGAACACTAGTCCAGTATTCTCAATCTTTTGCATCCTACACTAGAGCCAGTATTCAGTGTATGTTATTAATTTTCACCACTAGGCCACAGATGTCCTGCGTACCTGCCACAGTGTTTTAGAACTCTTGAGTGTGTGTTATTGTGATATGGAGATCGCAGATTATTGGCCTGTAGTTCGTTTTATTCTTTCTAGTTACTAATGAACCAGAAAGTACTTTATATTATCCTCATTCTTCCAAGTAAAGAAAGGAATATTTATTCAGCATTTCTGCTTTTTCTACATCACTGATAACAATTTTACCATCTCCACCTATTACATTGCTCGAATCAAGCCTAAGATTAATTTTGTATCTAATGTACGATAAAATCTGATTCATATTAATCTCAGAAATACTTGCTATGGATTTTATCCTGATATCTTTAGGTTTGTTTTTTTTTTCCTTATAGGTCTTTCTATTTATAACAGTCATTATCTTATTTCATTTTACTTTAAAACCCTCTAGTGTTTTCGTTATTGCTAATTTCTGTCATTATTAATCCCTGAAACAAGCACAGATGTCTAGCAAAAGCTGTCCTCTTTTTCACTGTAGTTGTATAGATGATCAGACATATGAATTTTTCTTAGAGAATTTCACCTTTCAATTCTCATTCTCTCTGTCTCCTTTTTTGCTGGTAATAGTCAGTTACACTCTGATTTTGAATCAATTTGCTATTTAGACATATGTACATATGTATATGCATAGGTACACTGAATGGTCCTTTCCCTTGCTCATTTGCACTGCAAGAAATCAGGTCATAAAAATTTGTCTCTAGGTAATCATTAAATCATTTATTTATCACCAGAATTATGTCATGTTGCGTGCAATACCTTCCGCATATTAATGTTTTTAGTTTTTAATCAGATTCATAGTAATGAATCAGTGTAGAACCATTGTAAACCATAAAGGTTTAAATGTGCACATAGACTTTTGCTCCTTAGCTGTTTTTATTTCAGCTCTACTTTTTCTATTAAAGCTTCATAGAGGATTTTTTCATTAGTGATAATACTTTTTTTTTGTCTGTTTTGCTAGTACTCACTTAGCTTTACAATTTGTATTCTTGTCTTTTTTAAATTATTTCCACAGCCTTGTTGATAATTGAATTTAGTTAACCTGGCATTGGAGAGAATCTTATTTAATGTAATGGTTCAGTTATTTATACATATTAATAAATTTGCTCTCAATTTATGTTGATATATTATTACTATAATTTCAAGTTCCTCTCCTTCTGACCAGTGATTTCTGACAGAGATGTCTGTGAACCAAAATCATACAGTCAATATCACAGATCATAGGTTTTCAAGATCCAGATTCTATGCTATAGTGCAAAACCTGGTTTACTAAATACACACACAAAATTGGTTAAAGGATTTTTCATAAAAATGTTACTGTGGGAAGCAGAATCTAGAGCAAGGGATAAAGAAACAGAGCTTTCAAATTGTGAAGTTGAAGAGTGTGTGTGGAATTGAAGAACTGTGGAATTGAAGAGTGTGTGTTACTCCAGCACCAGTGACATCATTCCCTTGATACTTGCCGTAGCCTAATACATGGTGCTGTGCAAATGTGCTATTGAACATTATTTCATGGTCAAAGGGATTTGGCCCTCTCTAGGGATTTCCCCATAAAGACTCCCTTTCTGGGTGAAAGTAACAATGGGATTTTTTGTTGGGTTTTGTATTTTTGTGGTTTTTTTCAGGACTTGAGCATCTCACTTAGAGCATGCAGGAAAGAAATCCTTCATTTATGTCACTATAACAATGAACCAGGAAAGTTGCTTGGTGTCCTCTTTAGTCCTATGTGTATTCCCAAACCCAATGTGACAATTAAAAGGACTCTCACATGTCTGAAGTCTTTGCTACAGCAAAACCAAACTCATTGACAGGCACAATTTTTCTTTCTTGATGTAGTTTTTTGTGAATCAAATAGTAATTATAGATATTTCCAAGGAAAGGTCACTTTTGACAAATGATTCCTTGAAAAACACTGAACATCTACCTTACCATCTTGCATCTTTATTATAAATTATCTTCTAGTAAAAAAACATAATCTGACTGAAGTCACTGTAAACCTGCTTTTTATCATCCACTTATTCATCCAATTTACCAAGTTTTCATCTGTATTAAATCTGTATTACTAGTTTTCACCAGCTGAGAATCTGGCATGCCATTTTTAATAGCAGAGATGTGGGCAACTAGTTAGATCTGCATTTGATGAAAATTGGGAATTAGTAGCCTTTCAAAGCTTGTGTATGATTCCCAATACTTCTATACTTGTTCTCCTAATAGTTCATATGTGAATCTATTACACCATCATGGAAAATCCCATGGAAAACAGATAAACAGAGAAGGTCTGATTCCAGTTCTCTTTAATATAAAACCTCTAATTACTAAATACTCTCTTCAAATACTCTCTAAATACTCTTTTTAATAGCCAGAGTAAGAAAGTGTCAAACAAGACTGGATGTAAATTCATCACTGACCTGGGACATACAGTGCTGAGCTCTTAGGTGATATGATTGACTTTGTATCTCTGTTACCTAGTGAGTATAGTTGCAAGGTATTAGGAGTACGACATGTTAGTACAGGGCAAGAAAGAAAACACATGAAAATAAGAAATAGTAAATACTCCCAAAAGAGTGCTTCATAGAAGCATTAAGCTCTTTCTCAAAGAATTCAACCAGAAATTATATGCAACTGCCTAGTAGTCAGGCTTACTTCTCTGTATAGCCTAGGGATAAAGTAAGAACAACACAATGGTTCTAGCCTGATGCTCGTGGTACCTCACATTATGTATTAACTGGAGCCAAAGCTAGAAATTCTAAGCCATAACTTCATTTGCTTGTTTGTTTGCTATGTCTGTCTCATGTTTTGGCCCAATGAATGTGCAATCATTTTTACAAAGAATGTGTACTCAAAAGAAAACTCAAGACATTTCCCCATACTTAAGTAGTGCTTTCTGGTGAGTTCATTGTGTTACTTCTTTAGACACATGATGGATACAAAATCACGTGTCTCCTACCTTCTACTAGGATCCTCACTGGTACAATATAGGATGGAGCAGAAGGATGCTTCTTGATCAAAAGATAGGAACTACAAGGTCACTTCCTTTAATTGCACTTTTTCATGGCCCACTGCAGTAAACATGCTCCAAGTGTACCACATGATGGGAAAAAAACCTCACAAAATGGACAGAAGGATGTCTACACTGATTCCCAACAGGGTTTAGGTTTGAGTCCAAAGCTGACAAAATTTATGTGCTTGAAGGTGTGCCCAGAAGCATACATTTACATGCCCTGGAGGACTCCTTACAGAAATCAAAGCACCAGGAAACTTTTGGTGTCAAGAGTCTTAATACTGAATGTCGATTCCTAGAACAATACACAGGGAAGCAAGGACTGTGGAGTTTTACAAAGGTTATCTTCTGAAATGGAACTTCTTGTTAAACCAATAAAATTAAGATGACTTCTGAGAGTTCTGCTCCAACACAATACTCAGAGATATGTCTTTCAGCCTCTAAAGAAATGTTTTCCCCTAGAAAGTATGAGACAACATCATATTCTTTTATTTGTTTATGACAAGCTCCCCTGCCCTCTGCTGTACTTGCCAGCCTGAACCAGATACTTCTACAGCATTTCAAACAAAGGGAATTCTGATGAAGGCATAATAAATGATGGAACAGTACTTTGTCTCCTTATAACTATTTCTGAAACATGAAGAACTCAAAACTGAAGACAAATTCAGAAAATAAATACTATGCTACAAATCTTTAAATGAATTTGAGTTATTACCTTACTGTCATAAACCACATGTAAGGTTCAGTGACGCTATACGAAATGCATAATGGGAATCATTTTCTTTTCCAAGGACTGTCTGGAATCCTGTCTATCCCTTCATACTCTATTAAATAATAAAGGTATTAGTTTCATTGCACTTAAAAAGCAAAAATTATTTAATGGAAATCCATAAAAAAGAACGCTACTTACCCCTTACTTCAGATTTTTATTATAATCCTCAACTCGTATCATTAATAATAAAGAACATAGATTTTCCAGCTAGACTGTCCCCAGATTTCAGCTACAAACTGTTTGGGTTTGGGGTTTTTGTTGTTTTTTTTGTTTGTTTGTTTTGTTTTTATTTTGAAGGTAACTATCACCTCCAAATTACATATTTTTAAAAAAGTTTGTCTAGGTAATGGATGTCACTTACTGCTGTAAAAACTTGAGCATTTTATAAGTCTATTTGCTCTCACCTTTGTTAATTCATTGCTTTTATCTCTATCTCCAAATAAGAAAGAATGAAATTACTGCTGTGTGTACAAAGATCCCCTTTAACCCACAAGCACTGAATGTTCACAATAGTCGGCCTGAACAAAGAATGAGGAATTTAAGATAAACACACAAACAAAAGCAATTGCCAGTTTTGTACATTTTTTGATACAGAAAATATTCTCATTCATTGTCAGATTCTTAATTCATGATCCAGCTTCTGGATTTTCTGTGGTTGTTAAGATTTTTCACCTAAATGAATTGACCAAGATATTTTATTTCTGACATATATCTTTGAATTAGCTGTATGATGATTGAGTGCTGTTTACATAATTTAACTATTATAATAAAGAATGTAATCAGCTCTTTGAATGAATGTGCATATATTGTTCATGTATGTCACTTCTATCATATTGATTTAAAAATAAATATTCTTTTAGACCTCTATTTTATAATGCAATTAATTAAAATTATTGTTTCTTGATAAATAGTAATAGCATCAAACACATTTTATGATCTTTCTGTGACTGTACTGCTCAGTCATATTTTGATCACATATATCACCAGTCCATATACTACCAATCCATACCACGTCTCAGCTATGTGCTTATCTAACCTACCAGATGCAGGAGCCTAAAATATTCTAAAGTCAAAATATTCTTTCTGCAAATACAATTGTACAAAGACTGACCTGCACTCTCCAGAATGCCTTTCTGCTCATGGTCAAGTGGAATCACTACTGAGAAAGATGAAATATGTAAAGAATGCTGCAACAGCTGCAACCCATCATCAGGACAAAGTGTACACCAGATTATCTGAGAACATATGAACAGTCAGAGTGAAGAAATAAGCAGGCCAGACCAGAGATCCACCTTGCTCCATTTCTAATGGTAAGACCCTGCCAATATCCTGCGACCACAGAACTCCTTGTCAGCCTCTTCCCTGCAGACATCCTCCATCAACCTACACAAGCAAGGTGAGCAGACTACAGACAGACTGCCTTTAAAACAAACCTCAAAGGAACCTCCTCATGCTCCATCCCTTACATTTTCTTTCCCGTGCCCCACCACACCTTTGCACAAGAGATGGTAAGGAACCCCAGTAAGCTGCCCCATAGGTGGAAACTCTTTGTGGAGCAGTGAGCATGGCCACATACAGTTCACAAGGTCCTTTAGAGGATAGTCTGGTGCACGTATGTTGAATACACCACAGACCTCTTGCAGAATGCACCAAAAACCTTTCTGGAGGTCTGGTTGTGCTTTGTCATTAATCATTTTAGTGGCATACCCAAGGAATAACTAGTAGTAACTAAAGTTTTATGTTATTTTCCCTTAATGCCTGCCTGATCTTTGTCAATGCATCACAACCAGAATCACATTGAGTATTTTATCAGTGGCCAATGGGTGCAACAAAAATAACTGGTACCAGCACATGAAAATGAAATGTCATAGAAAACATTTTGTGTGTCAATTCAAGTGCATTGTTAAACTCAGAAGTGCTAACTGAAGCTTAGGACCAACTAGTCAATTCATTAAGACCAAGGGGTATGCCAAGAGCTCCTTGGAAGGAACTAAAAAACATGACAATTTTTTTGGATAAGCAATTAAAGGACTTTAGTCACCTAATGCAGCGATGAACAAAAATAAGGTTTGATTGAGACTGACATTTTCTCTCCAAACAAAGCAGATGAGAATTGTAGTAACACTTTAAAAAAATAGAAAACAATTTAGGAAACATCACCTTCTGCTTTGGGTGGCTGAAAGTTTAAAATAACAAAACAACTTCAACTTTTTTTTGTTGTTTTTCCTCCCTTATACATTCAGGGAAGTAGAAATTTGTAGTTTTAGCGAATACATAATGTTATATAAAAAAGTATACCTGATTAGGTCCCTCAGTTCTTATATAAAGAAAAAGTTTTGGTTCACCATTTGAATCAATGGAACACCAACACACAATTGAAGTTCACAAGACTTAATTGGTTCTAAAATGAAAATATATCTAAAACACAGAATCTCAGACCATTAACATTTTTCACCCTTTTATTTTTTTAGTTCAGTTAGTACAAATAATAGCCTGTCATGTTAAATGGTGACCAGATACCTCTTGCCTCCTCTTTATAGACAACATCAGTGTTAACCAAAATCTACACAATCCTACTGCAAGCATCGGTATAATAGCTCTCTGACAGACTGTTATATTAAGGTATCTCTCATGAACAGGAAACCATCTACTCTTTAATAAATATTTGACAAGTTCTTGCAAATATGACTCCTACAGTATTTAATACAAAATATTTACAAAGGTTTTGTATCTTTTCTGTCAAAACTGTAGTGGAATGAAATTATTGTATATTTTCAGAGACAGTTCAAGAAATGCTTCCCTTTTCAGAATTCCTCCCTTAATCATTATCTACTGCATGCTATACTAGTGGATATGTGGACCTTGAATAAAATTTTAGTTAAGAGTACTGTGTTTAGATATTGAAAAAGAATGTAGAATAACTCACATTCACTGAGCTTCTGAACTGTTTGCTGTTTGGTCTTATTGTGAATATTGTTAGTAAATTTGTCATTTAGGTGCATGCAGCTGCTGAATCTATATTGCACATATGTACAAAAATTTAATATTCAGGTTCTGAGACCAAGATAGTTAAAAAATTCTAATGAAAGCCTATAACACTGGGATTCTATTTCTGAAATTTTTACCAGCTATATGAACATAAACATTGTATCCATTAAGAATTATAAACAAATGCCAAATGTGCTGGGTTTTTTTTAATTTAAAATATATAACATGATTAACTTTGTAGATACTATGAACTAATTTCTATTTCCAGGCTCATACTTTTGATTAATGGTAATTATAAATGCATTGATATTCCTTTAGTAATTTCTGATTAGATTGAATTTAATAATTTTAAATATATAGTATTTATGTTATAATTATATATATATTATAATCTACATTATATGACCATATTAAATTATTGTGGCCTTATTTTTTATTAGTTTAAAATTTTTTATCAGAAATTTATATTATATTAGAAAGTTACCTGTCTTATTTCCAGGAGCAGGGAAGTAATTATATAAATATTCTCCTTAAATAAGAATGAATTACAAAAACAAACAAACAAAGAAAACAAACAGCCAGTCAAAAACTAACATTCAGCCTCTTTTGGTGCTATTGGTAACCAAAGCGTCAAAAGTCATCAGAATCATGGACTTCTAAAAAGGGCATTTTGAGTAAAAAAGTTGACAAGCTATTACTTAACTAGCTAAAAGTTTATTTTTTAGCATTTAAATTCAGAAATACACTTGGCATTTTGCCTGGATGTACCAGCAAATACTTAATTTTTATTGAAATTTTCAGTAGGATAAAGAAATTTTCTTTTCTTCTTCATCTATAACACTAAGAAAAATCCACAGCTTCTTAAGTCTGTTTTCCTGACTTGTTGGCTTTCTGGAGTATCAATTTGATCAATGGAAATATCATTTTGAATCGAAAGCGCTTGTTTCTTCTCTGCATTTTCTTTGAATCTAAATGGCAACTTTATTAATTATATCAGGGATAGGTACCATTGGTCTTTGTTAGTGTTGCTTTTTTTTTTTTTCCCCTTCTACAAAACTCCCCTGTTTTTATCTCTTCTCTCTCTTGTAAGTTTGGGAAAATGCATCCCAGAAAACCATTGTGTTCACCTTTCCCACAGTATATTTTTGCCATGAAACACCCAAGATACTGCCCTTTGGCATGGAGAGAAGCTGTAAGCTGTGATCACTTAGCTCCCTGTCCTAAGTAATATTCTTTGCAGCTGAAACCTGTCTATTTTACAGTGCAAGAGGCACATAAGCTCTGTGACACCCCTTCATTACCTATCTTGATCACCCTTTCATGGACTAGTCAGTCCATTTTTATTTGTTATTTAATATTATATTTCTTTAGTAGTTGAAGCTTGGCCAGAATTCAAAGTAAAAACTGTCTAGAGAATAAGAAGCTCACACCCCAATGATAACACATGTTAAAAGTTTTGGTTCCTTTCTTCCCATTAACTGGATTATAAACACCACAGGTGATTAATACACTTCACCAGACACACATCTCTATAGAGCTTCTGCTCCCATGGTCAGGAAATGCCAAAGAAATATTCAGTATCCTGGACTAACATGTGCTTTCTCAGGCCCAGGAAAAAAACAATAGAGGTGCAGAGCCAGGTTCAAACTCCTTACACAGAGAAACTGTTGACATTCCTTTCAGAACTTTTCTCCAGGTCTGATTTCATCTGGGAGAAGGCAGACTGGCAAAGAAGACAGCACAGAGGAGCTGAGAGTCAGACACTGCAGAGAGAGGGTCCAGAAGAAATAACATACAATTTGTTTGTGTCAAAATTATTAGGAAAGGTTGCAGTAAATTCAGTTGAATGATAAACACCTTCGTTTTTGCATGAAGAAGGATTAAAATGACCTGTGATGCTCACATTATATCCTGCAATTATGGGGACAGAATTACCTGCACACATTGAGCCTCTGCTTTGCAAAGGTTAAGTATGTGTACCACCACCTAGCACACATACAGCTACAGAGGAGGAGATGCTTTTTTGCAAATGGATTTTGGGGTTCTATTCCCTTTTAATCATAGGAGCAGCAACTGATAGCATACAGTATTAAGTGCTGCTTCCTCTTCTTCTTTCTTGGCTCCTGCATAATAACTTCAGCTTGCAGCAGGGCAGCATATGGATCAACATTAAATTAAAAGGTTCAGCCAGAATAATTTCTAGAGTCAAAAGTTATATCTGTGAAAATAAAGAATTGGCAGTGGAAGTGCTGACATAATTATAGCAAAGTAAGCAAACAATTCTATACTTTGAAGTATGTAAACTGATGCTTTTAAAACTACTTCTCTCTCTCTGGGAGACTGAGGTGACAGGGGTTCATATTAAACACAGAAATCAGGACTTTGGAAGCTCAGCTATCATTACTTTTGTACAGAAACCTGAGTTTCTCTTACTTTAGTTTCATATTTACAGCACTGCAGGGTATGTAGTGACACTCAAACCCAAAACAAATATATATGTATTTTTTAATCCCAAGCTGAATGGAAAAACAGCATGTAAAGAAAGTAATGAGGTGTAGCTCAAGTCTAGTGTGAAAATGAACAAATCACAGGCAAGCTCAGTTTCAAGTTCAGTTTCTGATGTGTTTTTGTTTTCTGATGAAAGCTGACATGTAGAAGAATTTGCTTTTTTAAGAGACTGATGGAGTCCTGGGAAGGCAGGTGACAGAAGCAAACAAAAACACCAGAAACATCAAATCTACCCACCCTACTTAAAAGACATTTTGTCCTAGGGTATGATTATTTAGGCGTTTTTGAGGGCACTTTTTGGGTTTGTTTCTTTTTGTTTGTTTGTTTAATTTATTTGTGGGGGGGGTTAGCTTATGAGACAGTGATGGAGGAAAGAAGCTCCATGTTATCAGATGATTTCATGATTCAAATTTTGGGTTTCTTTGGTTGCGTTTCTTAATCAAGAAGGAAAAAATAATGCTATATTTTGTGAGTGTGATGAGACAGACTTACACTGTAGACACATGAGCATGACCATGAATCTAAACTCCCAGCACTAGGAAAGAAGAAAAGATTTTAATGTAGGCCCAAGTAATAATAGGAAATGAAGAAGCTGCCTTTTGTTCTGACATCTTTATAAGATGCTTCAGTAATAACTCTTCTTTAGAAAGGCTTCACTTTCATCCCACAGAGACTTTGACACAAGGCAGAAAGATGCTATTCCTGAAAGCTCTATGTGACTTACTTGAAAATAGATAGAGGAGAGAACAAAGCTTTCTCCTTTAAACTCATAGAGGAATGTTAAGTAGCTTATTACAGATACACAGAACAGAGGGAGAAGAGTGTCTGAAAAGGCCTCTTTACCTGGCCCCAAAGTTTCAGACCCATAGCTTAAGAATTCTTTCTTCCCTCCCCAAATCACAAAAGACTGGTTTAAGATATCAGAATACTGTTTTAATTAAAAAAGTGATAAGAATGGTGAAATATTTTCTTGAGATACCTCTGAGCCATCCTCAGGCTTTTTTTTTTGCAACATAAAAGACACACATATGGTTATAAAAGGTTTAAATTCTCAGCTTTTTGTGAAATAACAAGAGTTCTAAAGAAGAGACTTAAAACATATACAACATTTTGACGTTACAAGGACCAATAATTTTGAACACAAGCAGGGAAATTTATTTATGACTATTAATTTGAACCATGCAAATATGTCCTCAGAACAACAGATCATTTAGACAGGTACCTTGTAAAACAAATAAGAAAATTGCAAGAAAGATTTATTACAATCACCTGTATCAATAACAATCTCTATTTTTTTGAGGATTATGTGGTCTGTCACCTCAGAGCTCCTACAGGAATTAAATAGTATTTCAAAGTAGGGAGGGGGAATTTGGAGAGGAAAGGAAAGCAAATAACTTATTAAAGAGCGCATTCAAGAAGACATAAATCAGTCCACAAATACAAATGTGAGACATAGAGTTAGTGCAACACTTGCTTTAATCCAGATACCAGGAGATTTATGGATAGTATTATTACTCTTGGCCTCTAATGATTTAAATATAAAGCATTAGACCTATTCTGGGAAGGACATGAGTCCCTATTGTCAATCACTATTCAGATACAAATACAGTAGTACTTATTATCAAGTCTTGTTCATGTCTTACTACTATTTAATAGACTCTAATGTGTTTTTCATATTTATTTCTAATTCTTTGCTTTAAAATCCTTTTACATCCCTATTCAGGTCTTGTCAACCAAAATAAAGTACTGTTAAGTGCAACCAAAATTATATTCTGAAACTAATTCATTGTGCACTAGTTGCCCATGAAGTTCCAATATTGATAACAGCCCCACTATCCGTCTGCAACATTCAGGATGTATTTTTGTATTCTTAGCAATTATCATGGATAAGGTGATAAACTTCACTTGCAGTAGAGAAGTAGCAATGTTTATTGATATAAACCAGTGATTTAACAAAATTTGATTGTAAATTTGACTGGTTTAAGAAGATTTTATGGGATGGGATGGGATGGGATGGGATGGGATGGGATGGGATGGGATGGGATGGGATGGGATGGGATGGGATGGGATGGTGTGGTATGTTTGATTACTTACTACATAGGGAATAGGTTCAGACAAAACTGTCAGGGACACCATCCCATTGAGTTACAAGGTTCAGAAAGGACCCCTTTTCATTCTAAACTCCTTCTTGGAGGGAAGTCTCATGCTGCTGAATTCAGACGTAATTCCAGACTTGGTCAATGCTTTATGTCTAAAGGATTGTACATACACAACCAATCCTTTATATCACTTTGCCAAGATTTCAAAATTTAGCATGCTGTCAATCACTTACTGAGAATCTATTGCAGCAAGAAATCTCTCAGCCTTGAGAAGCAAACTTGAGAAGCAACCCTGTTTAAGGGGAGATCCTGGTGTGCAGCCCACTGCGATGCAGGAGAGCTCAGTGGGCCCTGGGCTTTATGCTGTTTAATATGGAGTAACATAATTGACTTACAGTCATATTCTCATACCAGCTGTGTTTTGGAATGGAGCATGCTCATCTAACCCTTACATGTTGAAGAAGATTCATGGCCCTTCGCTATTGAACAAGATTCAAGATGCTTAACTCTTGTGTGCTTATCTGTAAGCCAGATGCAGCCATCACAACCACCACTGGTGGTTATTGCTCAAGGACATACAGGGGGCAGGGGGATCACATGGCCACGCCAGTGCTACTGAATTCTCAAGCAGCAACTTATAATGTTACCTGATCCCCTCCAGGGACCCCCGCCCCCACCGTGTGTGATTTGCACTATCAGGCACTTACTACCAATAAAATGCTGAATAAAAGGTGGGGAGGGGGTCGTCTCAGTTCGGTGAAATGTTTGGTCTAAGAATAAACACATCAAGTTTTCAACTCTTTTTGAGGGAATGAAAGGATTCAACTCTGCTCCCTTATGGCATGCATATGTACAGTGCCAGTATTTCTTGTGAATGAATCTGCAAAATCCATACTGCTGTGTCTAATCATATTCCAAGACAAACCAAGTCCTTGTAGCTGCTGAATAAAAAGCAGCTTATGTTCAGAGACCCTATGGTTGGTACACTAAATGGATTAATTATTCCCATTGATTACATTGATCCATGTGGCCTCCCTGATCTCTCTTGCTGAAACAAAATAAATTATATATACTCTTACTGAATTTGACCTAACTTTAGAAGGTTATAATTTATATAATTATCTTAATGTTTTTAGATATTTTCTAATAGCATTTTAAAAAGAAGGGGTTCAACTTTTCTTTAATGTGAAAATATCTTTTCTTAAAACATGAATTAATCTGACAAAAGAACTTTTCAGTTCCAGGATGCATTATATCCTAACACAGGTTTGTCACCCATAACTAACCTCTTACCCAACTTCTACTCTAAAATTTCTCTACCACCCTCACACAACACTTTCACAAACATGTTACCCAGCTTTTGAGCCCAGAATGTCTCATAGATTCATATGGATCATGTTGAGCTTTTCTTTAAGGCAGTTTTTAATCCATTTCTTTTATAGTCTTCTATAATCCATTTCTTTTATAAGAAAATTTATTTTCCTCTCCAGTGTCATTTCACAATTGTCTGGATTTCTATTTTCTGTTTATAGAGCTTATTCTCTGAGCTCCAATATCCTGGAGGCCATCTGTGGATTCATAGGCAGTTGGTTAATCATTCCATTCAGCCAGCTCGACTTTGATGGTCCTCGCTTCACCATATGTAAAGATCTGCCTCAGCGTACTGTTACCTTGCTGAAGGATCATAGCCATGTTATTCTGCAAGTTCAGCAAATGCAACAGTGGGAAATGCAGTCTTCAACAGCAACCACATGAAAGTGTATTGAAAAGCCTGGAAGAGCCAAGGCTTAAATGTACAGCCACACAGTGATTTTAAAAATCTAAGGATACCTGTACAATGGTGAGCCCCCTTTGGTAAGGAGTTCAGATGCATGCTAGTCCCAGTCTTCAACTCACAGCTAATTGTTGTGCACGGGAAGCCCTCTCAGAGAGTTAGCTAGATGTTTTGCACAGCAGGCAGAAGTTACAGACAGCATCAAAAAGACAGCCAATTAAAACAAAAACAAAAAACCCAAACAAACAAAAAAACCCAACCAACCAAAAAAAAAAAACAACAAAAAAAACCACAAAAACCAAAAAATGTGTAGAGAGAAGGCACTTAAACTCTGAAACAGACTGCTCAACTGAAACAGATCTGGCACCTGGGAAAGTACCCTTAAAACTGTGTTCTGACAGTCTAAAGGGGGAACAACAGGCTCAGAGAGAAAACTGTAGCAAAATCAAACCAAAACCTGAAACTGCAGCTCAGTAAGCAGTCAATGTCACTAAACAATTTCCATAAGATAAACTGAGGAAAAACATTATATGCTGCAGAATAAAGAAACTCAAGGCAACCAATGAGAACAAACTCTATTCAGCCCAGCCTACAGCTTTACTTCTTTCCATTCCTCAGCAAGCCATCCATCTGAGACTGCTCTCCATAGATAGATAACATCTATGGAGGCTAAAAAGGCTAGGCTGCAAAATCTGACCCTTTTCTGCTGCAGGCTAGTTCCAAAGGATTTGTCCCTGATGTTATCCTAGCTGCTAAAATAATGTTAGAACAGGCCCCTGGTTTTATCATGTTCTTTCCATTCCTCAGTGACATTAACAGTTTTCTCCCTAATGAAATCTGAAATTCATTCAGATGTGAATTTATGCCAGCATTCTCACTAGCAGCAACTCAGAAAAAGCCAATAATAAGAATTAAATACAGATATAACAAAAAAAGAAAATATTTGTCCTGTCTAGCAAACAATACCATGATTTTTTTAAAGGGCAACAAACACTTGGCTCTATCTTCTGCCAGAATGAGAAGCCTTTTGGTCTCATGGAAAACGTATACAGCAGGGAAAGAAAACCAAAACCAATAATTACAATTAGTCTTTAAAGAAACAATAGTAAACTAATTAAAGTATACAACAAAATGGGTCTTAACATTGCATTTTCTCACGCATATCTGGAAAGAAAAACACACACAAGACACCTATCCTTTCCATTGCATACTGAGGACTAGCCATGGAATTGACATGGACAGCTCATAATGACTTGTCAAGGACAGAAAATCCTTTATGATTTGATACCATAATTGGAAAAAAAAATAATTTCTCGTTCTCACAGGTTCTGTGAAGTCATGGTCTTGATGGCTTTGCTGTACCTACACCCATGTAGTCATGTTGGGAGTGCCATCTTTGATGCTGTCAAAGCCCCAGGCTATGACCACCTTGCAGAACTGCAGTTTGTTCCACCAGGAACTCTGAAGGCAGGATACTGACAGCTATGTCAATCTACAGTTGGATTTAAATATCTCCCTCGTTTGAATGTTGTGCTACTACAGGATATGAGCATACATCACAGCTGTCTCCACCAGAAGACATCCTGGTCATGCTAAAATTAAACACGTAACATCAAAATGTACACTGTATATACCATGCCCACAGTAACTGGCACCATGAAATTCTTATCTTTATTTTCACTCTCTATCTACTTCTCCTAGTCTCTTTCCTGATGTCCTATTCTGCCTTTGGAAATCATTGATTTAATATCCTTCCTACCATCCTTGGTGTTTCTGAGCATCGCACTTACCACTTGTCCTGATTTATAGTAATACAAATCTAGCATTTATTCTACAAGTGGAATTCCCTTAACAGTACCGAATCCATTAGGAGGTGCATTTGAGTTGTGTCACTTAGAAGTCAGCAGCAAAATGAGGGAAATCTCATACTTAAAATTCTGGTAATTGTAAACATATTTTCCATGCTTCTTTCTTATCTGTCTGGCTGAGGACAACAAAAATCTCTGTAGAGTAAATACCAGCTTCTCATATGAGGAAAAAAATGTTCCATATTATCTCACTCAGCCTGAACATTATCTTTGGATCATCTTTCCTGTACTAGTTCATAATGCATTTTTTTCTCTCTCAGCCAATGATAACTGAGAACACAAAATGAGGAAAAAATACACTGAAAATTGCAGAAGTAGGATCCTTCTTCAACATCAATCACTATTTACCAGTGGAAAATATTGTTGTTTCTTGGATCTGATCTATTATGAATTGCAGGTATGACTTTGAACACTTGGTCTGAAAAATGAATGCAGCAGAGAGAGCTAGCAGATACTAGCTACATAATCTGTACTCTGCTTTCAAGTACACAGGTGATTGTAGATCACCATCAAGATAAATCAGAGAAAGACTGGGCTGTTCAAGAGAAAAATGTTTTTTTTTTTACTAGAGTAAAGCTCTTTTTGCACCTGAACCTTCTGGAACAGCAAACTGAAACCTCTTCTGGCTCTCAGTTCTATTTGCAATTTTTGTGTTTTAATACTCTGATAACTTGTTTTGGCATCCCTTTCCATGCAACATAAACCTTGCTTTGAGTTAGCAGGAATGAAGCCTAAAGTGAGAGTGCATTAAATATTTTTGGATACAGCATCCAACACCGAGGGACACAGTCTGCAAAATGTTGATGTAGTAACTGTGTAAAAGACCATAACGTTATTGTGATGTATAGGGGTCAGTAAGGTGACTGACTGGCTGTTACTGGAGGTCTCATTCAGGCAACTAAAATGCTATGAAATTATCATAGAATTTATGTCTCAGAATGTCACTAAGAGCAGGAAAGTTTTGCTGAGCAGCTTTATTTTTGGTTGCATTTCCAAAAATCTTTTCTTGTTCTTTTTTCTTTGTTCTTTGCTACTTAACATCATTATCAGTCTCCTGGAAGGCCAGGACCTGAATATGGTGATATTCTGGAGACATGAACATTTCATTTCAACTTTTAGTTCATTTCAACAAGGCCAAATGAAAAATCAGACATGGTAACAGCAAAAATCCTCCATGCTACTATAGTCTGTTCTGTCAGATAGTGACTCTGAAAGATTAAAGAGCTACAGCAACTAATAGGCTGCATGTGAGCTTTTAATGTGATGCTTCATCCAATAGAATAGCACAACCCTTTAGATGTAAAAGTAGGTGAATACCAAATAAGAGCACACCTACCTACCATAAGTTTGATTGCTGTCATGTCTAGTCTTATATCCTCAGATCAAGAAAAATGTTGAAAAGGAGTTACCAAAGGAGCAGAGAATGACTGGAGGATAAAAAATATGTACAGACCAAAAGTCTCCAAGTGCTAAGTGTATTTATCTCAAAGAGAAGCAAAGAGGTGAGTTGATCACAACCTATACATGGATACACAGAGAACAGAGGACCTCACTCTAGCAGATGTAGGTTAACACACTTCAATGGCTAGAGACTGAAACCAGACAATTTCAACTTAGAAAGCAGATAACATCTGAAAGTAATTAATGATGAGGTTTCTAAGAAGTGTGGAAAGGCTTTTATTCAATATGGGTCATTGTTTTTTTCAAAAGGTGTGCTCTAGTTCAAATACAGCTAGGTTTCAACAGAAATGAATACTGTCAGGTCCTACAGTTTTGTTATGAAAAAGGTTAGATTAGATAATCACAGTGGGTTTTAGAAGCCTTTAAACATATTAAACCTACCACGAAGAGTTTAAGATTATTTATGACAGGATAGCATAGACAGCATGGAATAAGATGAACAATGCAGAAACTTTTCTTTAGGAAAGAGAAATGACTTTAATGAACTACAGAAATAGTTTGTGTCAGCATTACCACTCAGAACTGATGTAGGACAGATAGCCCCCATCATTAAGGGAACACATCTATATTCCTGGAAGGGGATTATTCTTATTAAAATAGTTATCTACAGGACTACAATGAGGTTCAACATCTCAATGTGCAGCCAGTGTATTATCATGCTCTGCTCACTGAAAATTCTGGTGTGCACAGTAATGGCAATAGGTAACCAACCATGATACAGGAGTTGTCCTCACCCATCTTAGCACAGGAATCTGCACAGATGGCTCTAACCAGTGGTCTCTGCTTCTTAACATATACCAGCCTTTCAGTGCAATAAGAAACATTAATCATCTGAAGACATCTATGAAATTTTTGACATTTAGAATACAAAAATTGAATCCTGGAATATAGAGTCAGGACTGTAGCATCCACAACCCATTCCTCCCAAATTCAATTTTTACAGAACTAAAATAAGGACAACTGTATTGCCGGCATCCCAGTACTCTGCATCTGTCTCATCGGAACTCCAAGTCACGTCAACACTGTGTAAGCAATATCAAACTAAATAGTAACAAAAGCATAAATCTATGTGAAGCTGTCAATTAAGAAATATCAGGAATGCTAGAGATGAATTCTTACAGAACCCTAAAAGTTGAGTCCTCCAAGGGCTAAATACAAGCTCTTTAAAATCTTCCATTCTGACTGCTCAAGAGGAGCATGATGATAAAGAATTTTTTATCAAAAACCCTTGTTATGAAGTAATGAAACCTCTGCTCTTTTTCCTCCTCACCTCCGCTCTCTCTTCCTAAGAATATTGACTATTTCCTTATATGTTTTTAAATAAATCAAAATCAGCTGTTTCTCACTGGAAATTAAGTATTTTATTTGTGGTGTGACTTCAAATGTTCTCTTATCAAATAAATGTAAAAAATTAAATTCACTGTGTTGTGGAACCTGCAGCTCTGTGTCCATTCCCTCCTATCATCCAGATTCCTTAGAAGGCTTTAAGCAAGCAAAGAAAGAGGAAAGTATAGGAAAAAAAGAATGGACCAGCACTCCCCTTATCATTTAACAGTGTCGACCTTAGAGTATGTTTAATATAGTCTTATGGTTGAGAGTTTCTATAGATGTATCACTCTTACATATTTTGCCTTTCCTAGAAAGTAGATAAAAAAATTGACAATTCAGCTCTACTTTTAGGTCTACAGTTACTTTTTGGTGACCCTTTCTAACCTATTTCTTTCTAACCTATTCCTATTTCTAACCTTCTCTGTATTGGGAATAGAAGCATTTTCTGTTACTATTTTCAGGTAGTGTTTACACAGAGATTTACCTGCATTCATCATAAGTTAAAACAAGTTCTAACTTTTATGTCCACTTAGTCTGTGAACAATCTACTTGAAAGGCACTTTGCTAGACTAGAGAATAAGCTATAAACCTTTTGTTGCATGTCCATGTCCTCTAGATAGATATCTAGTCTTAATTTAAGCATCACAGCCATGTAATTTAAGCTTTAATAGAGATCTGAGCAACTAAATAAGTTTCAATCTTTTTTCATTTCCTTTTCAAATACTCATCTTCCTGAATGGATAGTCCATGCTCAAATGTGGAGGGAGGAAAGAAAGAAAATATATGAATAAAACTCTAAACCTGAAATTTAGAAGATTGAGGAGATGCTTAGATTTCACTCAGGCAAAACACAAAACACCTGCTAAAATCTTTGCATCTTCAGTAACACACACAGGGATTCCATAATACCATGAATCTTTTTCTTAGTAGCTGTGGCCACTTACATGGGTTTCACTCCCCATCTTCATTCTTGGAAACAAATTCCCATGAGGACATGAGCTGTAAAATCTGTAAACTCTATTGTGAACTGGATTTTAGAAACCTGCTATTATTTTTCCTGCAAGAGTATCTTTAACCTAGGTCACTTACTGCATCCTGTTCTCCATACAATCTAATGAACAAATTTTGGCACAGCTTTGGAAAAATTTGGAACAAATTTTTGGTATGAAGGTTAAAAAAACCTGGAAGTAAAAGAGATAGGGTTCTGTCTAAGCTGACATTGCACTAGGAAAAAAACCATTACAATAATTACAAAAAATGGTACCTGGAACCAACGTTTAGCCCTAAGACCCTTTTCCCACTTGCCTGTTAGATGGACCTTTTTTTTCTCCCCCTTTCTCTTCCAAGGAAAAGTAGGATTTTACTCCCTTTTACCAGCTCAAAAATTTCAGACTATCAGAAAGGAGAGACTTCCAGACCATAGTGTAAATTTTGCACTAACATTTAGGAATACTGCAGAATGTCTTTACTTTTATTTAAGGATAGCTCAGATTTGGAGGCACTGGTATCTGTGGAAATTGAGTTGTGCCTCCTGAGAATTAACTTTCTTCTTCAGAGGAAGAGAATTTCTGTCACACTACATTTGGCCCTTCTTACACTCATTTAGCTAGCTATTCGAGGTGGGGCAGATGCAAAATTAGTGGCTTGTCCTCTCAGTCTCTTATGCATGAGTACGTGACCACAACGGGACAGGGACTTTGCCCACAGGAAGGTTCTTTTGCATTCTTTCTTCTCTGAGTGTTCACAGAGCAGCCAGAAGGAGCCTAGACTATATTCTCCATTCTTAATTGCAACCACTACTAGGACATGACATAGGTATTCCCACAGACTATTATGCCATTAGAAAGAAATTAATTACTTGAGCTCTGGTACAAAACTCTGCTGTTTACTCTAGATTTAAATAGCATTCATATAAAATGTACAGACTAAGACACTTTTTCAGTCAGTAGTGATGTGGAACATAATGTTAATTAAAATGCATTTGGATGACTTTAAATGCAAATTAAATTATAAGATTTTTGCAGATTCACTATTATTCATTCCATCTAACAGTAACCAGGATGATGCAAACACTATGCCTTGAATGTTTAAGATTAAATTTAAAAATCTGCTGAGAGCCAAAATTGCAAAGTTTGGATTTTTAACAAATTACTCAGTAAAGCTTACTACAGTATACTTGCTTTCTGGAATTCCTAGAGCTTTGTTTTGTTATGTAATAGACAGCAATAATTTGTTTCAAAATGTTTTTTAACTCAGAAAGTTGCATACCTTTGCAACAAATTTTGTATTTCTAATGACAGGAACATTACCTCTCAAAAAAAAAAAAGCTTTTTGAACTTCTTTCATTTTTTGTTAAAATTTAAGTTCATGTTGTTGCATGGAGATAAAAAATATGCCACTTGATCTTTTTCCTTAATTCTTCTGACAACCTATTTCCAAAATTATTGAAAGACTTGATAGATATGTAGTGGAATGTAGTACTTTGAATACAGTATTTTCAGCTTAGACTTCATCCAGGTCAAAACACGAGAGTTAGCAACTCATGTTGCTGTTTAGATAGGTGCTAACGTGTTTTCAGTAATGAGTATGTTACGCTCAATTTCCAAAGGCCAAACATATGTAGGCTCAGAAACATTGTTGCCATGTCTGATACTAATTGGCTATACACTGGGTCTCTCTCATGACAGGGAGCTAAAGAAATGATAAGTCAAGGAGACAGAACAAACTTGTCATTATTTGAGATGAAGGTATAAACATGGCACCTTGGTGATACAAACAGTGTCACTGGCCCAGTTCTGTAGATAAAAGATTTTCACAGTTGTCAATATAGGAGCATTCAGACACACACCTACTCATTAAAACCAAACAAAAATATCACTTTCGGAGCAAAGCCAAAGATTTTTCAAAGAGACCAATGACAGAAAAAATTATGCTTTTACATTATAGGAAAATATTATACGTCATGACTTTTGCATTCTTATTCAAGCAGTTTTGCAAGACAGAAGCTAGACACACTTCTTATTGAAAGAACTCACTGGTAGTTTCTGCTGATCTTTTTTTACTCTCTATTTCTTACCTCTTAACAGGCAAAACAAAATGCTTGCATTGTAACTTTCTATGTTTTTTTTTTTTTTTTTAATTAGACTTCTAAGTTGGACATTAAGCACCTTTAGAATGCTTTCACTAATAATCACTGCACACATACATTTTTAGAAATAGAAAAATGCAAGTTGTTTCATGTATTTCTGCAATACCTAGAATAATTTTGTGGACTCATTTCTCTTTTTTTCCTGTTTCACCTTGCCCAACAGGAGGATATCTCAGCTTTGTCAAATTGTGAAACTGTGTAGCTTTTCATTAGGTCTATTGAGTCCATACACACTGCAATTCCTGGTTGTAAATTTGAAACACCTTCTGAAATAAAGAAGCTCACATCCTTCTATAACCAGAGTGCATTTGATTAATAAATAAATTAATTTTATTCATTTGAAAGCTTCTGTAAGTTAATAAGTTGCAGAGTATTGTATAACAGTAAAGATATTTCAAAAGAAGAAATTATTGTGACCATCACTAATACTCAGTTAACGCTCCTGGGAGGGTGTTGGTGAGTGGTACTCAAATCATTTTGCACTGATTGTTTCAGGATAACTGGCCACCTGACCGTTTTCTCTCTTGCAGAAAATATATTTGCTCTTCATTGTTTTGTTCTGAATAAAAATGTACAAAGTCATCATCCAGATTGAAAAATAAATGCTTTTGGAAACATCTAAGGAAACATAAATTCAAGTGACATTTCAAATTAAGTAAAGGTGACTTTTTTAGACGATTTTGCAAGGATGGAATAGAAATCTATAGAGGCGAGAGAGAAAGACATAGGAAAAAGAAGATAACATTTGAATGAGATTCATTATATTTGGGAAAACAAGTTTAACTTAGTTTCATAGAAAAGCTGAATACCAGTAAAAGCAAGTGTTCCATTATATTTTTGCACCTACTCTAATGTGCTGAGTCTTCTAACATTTTGCAGCTTAGAACTAGGTTAACTACTTTAAGTTCCTTAAATGCTACTGAGTATTTCAGTTATGTTTTCATATAATTAACATTAACTTGATATATGTTAGTAATTAAAAAAGAACTTAAAAAACCAACCAAAACAAAAAAAAATACTATAACAGACAGTCTTAGGCAGCACTAAACCTGCTGATTTGCAGTTTGCTTCTAAGGATACACAAGTTTATTCTTACATACCCCTGGAGAAACAAGTTTAGGATGATTCAATAAATCCACCATTTAGAATCTGTAAAGAGAAACCATTAGCATTTAATGTTAATGTCTAAATGGAGTTAGATGTACTGTACTGTCTTATAAGTGATATGCAAAAAACCTGTACTCCTGAGGGAAAAGAGTATTATTCCAATAATTAATTTCAATCCTTCCCATTCCTGCTAATACCAGTTTAAAAACGTAGCTGCTATAGTGATATCGTATTGAAATACAACGTTCTTCAGCCCTGTCTACATGATGACAGATTCATATTCTAGAGTCAGAATGTTCACATAAGTGACTTCCCACCTTGCATTTCTACATTTGTGCTCATTCAAGGACCTTAGAAGATTTGTTTTCCAGCCTTCCTTCTGCTTGATGTAAAAATCTAACTTTCATCTTTTTAAATGAGCTCAGCCTAACATCTCTGGGAATATATAATGTTATTTGAACTCGGGAAACTGCCTGTGCCATTTTCAAATTTATATCCTTTAATACATCAATATGGCCATTTTGATTCAGGCCTAAACATATTTGTAAGCTTCAAGATTGTCTCTCTCTCTGGGCAAGTCAATAATTTGAAATGCTTGACCATTCCTGCTGAAAACAGTCTAAATCCTATTTCATATAATCCAGAATCCTAGAGAAAACTAGACAAATTAAACAGACCATTCAACAGAGAAAATGCCACATCACAGCAGATAGTTTTTATTGTAAAGGCTGAAGCATCTGCCCTAGAATGAATGGAAATAGGCCTCATGATTTCGGCTAAAGCTGCACATACACCTAGTCAGATATGTTACTAATAATTTACTTTTGGTTTTAATTCCTAGTATCATTCATATACTTTTAAAGGTCTCCTATACACTCACAAACACATTTGTACATGTGTGTAACGTTCTTTACTGTGAGGGTTGTGAGACACTGGCACAGGTTTCCCAGAGAAGCCATGAATGCCCCATCCTTGGGAGTGTTCAAGGTCAGTTGGATGGGGCTTTGAGCAATCTAGACTATTGGAAGGTGTCCCTGCCCATGGTATAGGAGTTGGAACAAGCTGATCCTTAAGATCCCTTCCAACATAAATCTTCTATATAATGATTCTATGATATACTAGAAATAACACAAAGAAATATATATGCATATTTATCTAGTTCACAGAGTAAAATATTAACAAATATTTTCCCTTATGTAATCAGACTTCTTCAACTTTCTGGTCTAATGATTCAGAAATACTGATGTTACCACTTGTAGTCAGAGAACCATTTGCACATCTCAAGAGTCTCATGTTTGCAGTGGACTTCCATTCTTTGTTATTTGTTCATAATTTTTTATGCTCAAATTACTAATATTTAGATGTCCGTTCCATGAGAAGAAAGTGTGATACACATCCAACAACAAACTATGACTGAACAAATGAACACTGAATATTTTGGAAACAACTGAGGAGTGAATAAATGCTTAATCAAATTTTACAAGACATGAATGGACAACAAATACTAAAGTAAACAAAAAATTCCCTCAAGTAACCTTTTTATTATTATTGTAATCTTATTATTTATTTTTTTTTTTTTTTTTAGCAAATGCTCTTCCAGTGGTTCATTCATTAACTTATAAGTGTGTCATACAAAGCCTCTCTCAACTGGAATGTCCTCATTGACTTTAAAAAGGCTTTAGATTAATTTCTGAAACTACATAAAGGCTGCTTAAAATCAGTCATTTACACTGATGCTGCTGGAAACACGGCACAGGCCTAAGTGATCTCACTTAAGATTTAGTTGTTGTTTGGTCAGAATTTTTTTCCAGAAAATGGGTGCTGTAATTTGGTGACTGTAAACACAATCTGATTGCACTTACCTGACACAGTCAAATTAGGAACCAGTTATCTGGGCCATTTCCAGAAAGTCACTTGAAGGAAATAATTCAGCTAAGATATGAAATACCTTCTGGATGTGGTTATCTCTGCCCACTGACACTGGAGACTGCCTAAAGCTGAAATTCCACCAAATGATGAAATTCAAGTGAGTGTAGAGTATTTGTCTTTACCACAGCAGTCCCAAATAAAAGAGTACATAACTCTAAGACTAATACTTCTTTCCTTGATCAATGTTCCCAAGGACTGGTAATTCATTCATTAAATAATTCTAGTGTTAGTTAGAGAGAGAAGTTAGAAAATATTCTGCAAAACTTATAAATTATAGTTTCTCTTTAAGAACCAGTATAAAGAAAAGTTCAATTTTACTCTTTCATTCTTTTCCATGAATCCATGAATATGAGTCCAATGACTCCTATGAAGACTAGATTATAAACTAGCAACAACTCAGGAGAATGGATAACTATGTGCCACAGTGCAGCAAAGCAAACAGTCAGGATGCATGCAGAACAAAAAAAGCTGTACTACAGAAAATGTGCAGATTTTTCTGTGAAAACATGCTCATTTCACTTCATTCACTTTGTGAATAGAGGAACCACATGTGGTGGTGACAACAATGATTATGGTTTCAGTAAAATTCTAGTCTGTAGGGGAAACAGGAAGATCAGGGGATGCTAATTCAGTGAGAAGGAAGTAAATCCCAGGAAAACAAGGGAATTAAATAGAAAATGCTGGACAAAAGTTGGGATAATTTTCTCTTCATAGAAAAAAAATTTCACAATTACAAAAGGTGGTAAACAATAAGAGAAAGAATTTTTGGGGAAAAAGAAAAAAATCTATGAAATTTATTGCTATAAAATACATCTGAAACTAAGACTTTAGAAAAATATAGAAACAAGCAAAGAAAAATCATAAGATGGGAACTACTTAAAAATAAGCAGGAGAGATACAAACCCTTATATTTCAACCATACAAGGACTTCTCCCTATTGGGAACTTTAAAAAAAAAAAAATGTTTCCAGTAAACACATTATCTTACTGTTCCCTGAAAGGGCTGTTGCGTGTTGTTCACAGAGATAGTAAGTGCAATGCAACTGTTGTATCTTTTTTTCAGATGTGTTTTGGGGACTTGAATGAAAAATATTTTTTTTAAAAAAATCCTGACTACCGGCCTAAACTATTGTAAAGCTAGCTCTGCGTCCAGACTTTTGCCTAGTTTTCTTTTCCAGATCATCAGCATCCAGTTGCAATGCATCCCACCTTTAATCTAGTATATGTATGGAAGAAGAGGGTGAGTAGTTACCATGTCCCCCAGTGAGGATGGAAAAGGTGTATTCCTATGAAGGTTCATGTTTCAACAGCTTTCATTCTTGGCCTCCAAATACTTTATTTTTTTGAGGTCTAGCCTTCTGTACTTTCTCCTTAGCTGCATTATGAGCAATGCATTATTTACAGTCTCGAGTTTTCTTTGTTCCCCCAGGTCCACAAGAGCTTGTGTTGGGTTCACACCAATTAAACAGAAGCTCAGAGGTGTGGAGGTGTGGGGGTGTATAATTTCAGACATTTTCTGACCTTAGAAAATGAAATGGCAACTCCAAGTAAATATTTGAGATATAAAACCCACATCCTACAATGGCATATGTTTGAGAACAGAGCAGTTCATTTTCTGTTCTGGGAAACAACAACAACAACAAAAAATAAAAAAATAATACCAGAGCATATACACACAAAAAATAGGTAAAAAAACCAGGCAAAGCTCTGAACTTTGGGAGACCATCAGCACTGGAGCACTTTCATGAGGAGTTTGCGAACCTGCAGCAACTCAGACAGTAGCACCTTAGTTCACCTTCTACATAACGATGAACTGAATTAAAATTTTAGCAATAGTATTTGTATAGCATAGGATTTTGACTGCTGACAAAAATTCTGTTTAATATTAATGCTTCTGTTTCAATACTAGTTAACTTGTTTCAAAAATAACCATAACATAGTTCAAAGATCACCATCCTGAGAGAAAATATTTTGCATGATGATAAGGAAGAAATATACAAACTCTGAAATTACTACTTAGGTTAAAGTAGAATGAAAGTACAACTGAGTATACCCAGAAGGATGAAATGCTACCTCAAATATCCTAGCAGGGAAAATAATTAGTCCTTTAAAGTTATCGAAATTAATCAAGAATAATAGGAAAGAGAATACATCAGGTTCTCCTTCCTCTCTCCTTCTTTAATTGACTTCATTTTATATGCAGATACAAATTAGCCTTAGATCACACTTGTAAAATATTAAAATTCCAGTGAGATTATCATTGGGTTAACTTGTATTCAGAAATGGATTGTACATTGGATGCATCTTTTTAGATATAAAAATCAAAATTTGTTTATTTTAGGATTTAAAAACATGTTTCTATTTATTTCTTAGTATTTGGAACAAGTTTGCACACCTCTCTGGAAATCTGAAGACAAAAGGGTTTTTACACAAAAAAACCAAAGACCTGATTATGTAATCCAGATAACCTCCTTCCAGTACAATATAAAATATTTTTGTAAGTTAGTATTTCTGCTGTCATTTTAAGCCAGAACTCTGCCACAGACCCATTGTATAAATAATGCTGTGATATTACCTGCCTGGCAGAATCACACTCTCTGAGGTTTAAAACATGGAAAAATACTGAGGACATGATAACAATAGAGACAGGTATAATTGGATATGTTAGAAATCGTAGTGGATGCAGTAATCATGAGTGATTGCCAAGATAACTATTTTTCTATTTTCCTGTGCTTAGCACTTCTAAATACATTCAGCCTTGAAAATCCTATCCATGGAGCGTGCATTGCTATACTAAAGCCACATGAGATCAAATTAATAGTGTTCTTGTAATTCACACTTCCAGGAGTGCTTTTTTCATCAGGATAAGTCACAGTGTTAATGCCATGTATTTGTACTTGCATTTCAATGCAGAAAACACCTTGGTTTGTACTATTTCATTTTGGCTATGATTCAACAAAGCACTTAAATATGAGCTTAACTTTGAAGCATGAGGAGTCTTGCTGATTATAATGAGACTACTCGTGTGTTTAAGGTTAAGTGTGTACTTAAGTGTTTTGCTGTAAGTGTGTACTTAAGTGTTTTGCTGTATTAGGACCTCAGATATTATTAACACTGATTTATTGGGGGACATGCAGGTGGGAGTGAAAGAGAGAAAACATATACTTTGCATATTTTGAACTGTAATGTGTGAATCTTTGTATATTATTATTGCCTGAGATGAAATATATACATGAAATAAGGGAAAAGGTGAGAATGTTTTTGTTCTGCATCTCAGAAGTTCCAACAAATGTGTGATTGGGAGATTGATTTTACACACAGTATCTTCCTGCTTCAAAAAGAAGAAAAAAAAAGCCTCAAAAACTGCTTCTTTTTTTTTTTTCCCAAAAGAATTATTACTTCTATTTGATTTATCAATAATGCTTTTGCTGTAATTATGGCAGAAATAATGAATGGATCTTCTGTCTGCCATGAATTATGCTGCGTTGTGCACAGCTAGCCTGGAGGGCTGTAATGATGCCTCAGACAAATGAAACATATTAAAGTTTGTTATGCAGCGCCACTTCCAGTGTAACAGAACCAAAGATCAGTTTCTGAGCCTAATTTTTATCCAAACTATCACTTTAAAAAAGATAAAAGAAAGGTACTTTTAATTTCTCCCTATATCAGAAGAATGATTGATATGGGTTTGGAGTAGAACTGGTGCTTGTGATCTCATTTCATTGTTCTACAGCCCACCAGCAACTGCTGCTCCCACCTTTCTTACACTGCATGTATCTTGTGGCTCAGGATGATTCAATCAAGTGACGATTGATGGTGATATTGCTCAGTGAGAATGAAGGGTAGCAGGATCCAGCCCATAAGCTGGATCCCTCAGCACACCATCAGATGCATCCTTCTTTGTATGGAAGGAATATGTCATAATTTTTGTCAGACAAGAGGTAACCTTCAAAGGACCTTACTGTTAATTTCAGAGCCATTTTCTTTCTAAAAATTTCATGATGGAGAACTAACTTTGCTACATTGATGGCTTTAGACTGAAGGATTTCCCAGTCTCACTTTGCATTTTGCCTGGCCATTTGGAGTGGTTACGCCTGTCATCTCATCACTAAATCCAGTAATGAAAATGGACCTTTTAATGAGTTACATACAATGCATAATTGCTGTAAAACTCTAACATCCTTTATGCAAATGATTCTTTGGAGATCATTAATTAGATTTTGAGGAATATTAATTTCTCCAAAGCCAAAAAAAATATATATATTACTACAGGGAAATGGGCTTGAATCAGTTTTAACTATGATAAAATTACACTCTGTGACAATTAATCAAGTGGAGCACAGGAGAGCCTAGTTTAAAATGAAAAGTATACTGTTAATACCACTTCCCATGGTTAAAACTAATTAGCATGCATAAATAGTATTTTAAGATGAATATAAGTTATCTGTGCTTCAGAATATTTCCTGCTTGCACTTTGAAGTGAAAATAGCACAGATACTGATAGTTCAGAGGTATCTTGTGACAACATGATTCTAGGAACATATTTCTAAAATATACAAATTTTAATCAGTTCCCCAAGAGTGCATCTATTTGTATCATTGCAAAAATGATACAGTTACAAAATGGTTTGAGTTCAGGTTTTTAAAAAAAAAAAAAAAAAAGAAAGTAAACCCAAGTGATTCTACCCTAAAAAAACCCATGATACTTTAGTACAAACACAGCTGTCCCCGGGGCATCATAGAAACTTATTATAAAGCATTGAAATAATGCTATAAAGTTAATTCTATTAAAATGAACAATGCCACCTTCTCCATCATTCTCACATTAAATGAAGCACTGAGGAAAAGAACAGTTGATCCAGTTTGCAAGATTATAAAGAGACACAGATTGTTTTCTGAATACTTAAAGGAGACTGCAATGGAAACGAAGCAAAGCAAAATAAACCAACACACAAAACCAGCAAAAAATCACAAACAATTGTGTTGCATTAAGCAAAACCTTATTTTCTAGAAAGCTGAGGCAAGCAATTTGTTTGCATACCAATACAGAGCCAAATACTGGTCCCAGATACACTCATGTAAATTCAGACTATCTTTTGTGAATTCTTTTAGAGTTGCTCTATCTTACAGCTAGTGCAACTGAGATGAAAATTTGAGAATTGATAACATACTGACTCTTCAATTCCTATTGATCCGAAATGTTGCAACTGAAGAACTCTAGCATTGCCTTTGTACCATGCTGGAGGGTTATCAGTGTTCTTCCATCTTTCTTCTGTTTCATGATATAAGTATAAAACACTCTCTAGGAAACTGAAATAGAAAACTAAAACTATCTTTTTATGTGCAAAGTGATGTGGCAGTGGTAGTTGCAGTGATACTGTCTGTGAGAGGTGGCAGCATCTGTGAGAGGCAACAGCCCCAACTCCAGGACTGGTGGCAACATTGAGCCGGCACTGAACAGCCTGTTTTCTTCCTCTCACTCTGAGAGGAAGTGTATGTGCATGTGGACACATGTGTATGTGTATGTGGACACATCTCTGAGGCTATATGCAATTTATTCAGCATATGTGCTCTGCTGTGTGTCCCAAGATCAGCAAAAGCAAAATGGTGATGGGAACCACATGAAGCAAGATGTATTCCCAGCTCTTGCAGTCTAGATACGGCACAGGCACCTCACAGCCTCTTCTGAGCATTCTCCAGGCTGAAAGTGGAGCCCTCGAAGCACAACACTATTGTCATCATTCCTAGCATTTCCTTCCTTATCCATAAACATGTACATTCCATAAACATATGCTGCCCTGGATTTTTTTTTGCAGTAGCAACTGTGAAATAATAAGGACAAATAGTTTATTGAGGTTTTCTGACAGGGCAGTCTGAGACACCTGATTACTCAACATTAGTCTTTACACTCTGGGGTTTAAGATCTAAGCAACCTATCTGCAATACTGATAGAATGCTGTGGCCTTGGGCAATCATGACTTTTTCTCCTAAGAATATTTATCCTTATGTTAAATTTTAAATATTCATGAAGATTCTGAGAGACAGGATAGATCTTTCTGAATAGTTCACAATAAATAAGTAAATAAATAAAAGGGGTTTGCACATTGTTTACTGCTAACTCTAATCCCTTCCCTTCTAATCAAATGCTTTTAATGCTCTAAGCAAGTACAATACACTATAAATTGGAGCAGGCACGGCTTATCTATAGACAAGTGTAATATGTTTATATCATGTATCAGACTTCCCATGGGAATGAAAAAAAGCTTTTCTCTTCTAATGATTTTTTTGTTGGTTTTGTTCTACAAGAAACAAATTACTGAAACACACAGTAATGTCCAAATCTAAATTAATATATCTCTGGATTTGTAGCTCAGAATTTTTTTTTTTTTAAATTACAAGAGAAAACCATACTGATCTATTTTAGTTGTTTGTGCTTCAATGTAATTTAAGAACCTCATGAATATATTTAAATCACCACAATTGTATTAAATTATATTTCCCAGTAATTCAGATTACATGTTTGCCTGTATTGGACATAAGCTGCATTTAACATCATACTATCTGGTATTAAAGAGAAAGTAAGATGTGCACAAAACTATTCAGCAGAATTCAAGTTCAATAATTAGACTTTTCCTTCAATGATAGACAGTCAATGCAAAATCCTGCATAATTTATTCAACAAACTCAGCAAAGGCAGAAACAGAAACAAGAGTGAGAAAATAAATGGTTGACAAAAGGCAACATATATTTAAGCTCCATGGCTAAGTTCTGTAATTCACATATTTTAACAACTTATATAAATATCATTCAGATTGAACTGTAACAGTAAATCAGAAATTGACATTTAAGAATGACCACATTTCTTGCCAAATGTTACAGTTATTTTAGAGCAAACTCCAATTTTAATCAATTCTCTTCTCTGAATTCTTGGAATCTGCTTATGTTTGGATGTAAACAGGGAAGAAATTTCCCAGAAGTATTGAATATTAAAAATTGTTCAAACCTTGTAAATATTCACTCTCACTGCAACAAAATCCTTAAACTAGAGCCTTAAAAATACCGGTGTTCCAGCCTGTGGTACTACAAATGGCTCCAGATGCCAATGTTTAGGCAACTCCATCCATTCTTATTTTAGGGTGCATTTTGTGAGATTTGTTTGAGAACTTGTTGATTCTCCTCTTTGAATGTCTTCACAGAAATATTTTCTCCTATGGACCTTTAGCACTGCTTATCATGAATCAGGGCCTTGACTCCAATACAGATATTTGCTGTTTTCCAGGACAAAAATTCCATTTGCTTCTCTCAGGTAATAGCACTTAATGGTATACCATTACTTAGTCACCCAGATTTAAAAGATCAATAAATCAGCTTGAGAGAACTGGCTTTAGAAACCTCACATCCCAAATTAACATCTTTCAAAGCTGACAAAAATAACTTGTGATCTCTAATCTACTAGATCAGAACTGTCCGTATCCAATAATAAAGCAATACTTATGAAATTAATTTTACAGAAATCTGTAAAAGTCTTTGTAAAAAAAGCCAATGTAAAAGTTACTACAATTCCAAACAATAATAACTCAAATGTGAGGTTCCTGTAGGAATAATGTGAGTATAGGATCCTGATATCTGTGATAAGAGTTCGTTTTTCAAAACATGCTGTCAATATGCCATGAATATTAAGAGAAATAACGTTAGTAAAGTTCAATATATATTGAAGAGTTTCCTTGACATTTAACACATCATATTAAAAGCTTCTTCAAGAGGAAAGACATATCAACTTGTCACCTAGAGATTGAAATGGAACTGCTCTGAGACAAACTGCTGTTTCTTCCCCATGATGAGATGAGCAAAATGTCAAGATAAAAATAAACTATCAGGGGGAAAAAAATCAAAAAAATATAACCATTGTTACAGTTACTGTCAAAATAATCTAGAAAATCCAGTTGTTACCCTGTAATAATATGTTACAGAAATCCCCACACATTCAGATATGGTCTTGAAACACAGTGGAAAGTATTACTAAAGATGCTCCATGTAGTCTACTAAATTCCCTCAGAAGAAAATAGCTCAGTATTTTTAAGATAGAACACATTTTCAAATCACGAAGCATAAAAATTTATTTCTGTTTTTTTGAAAAACATCATAAGTAAAGAAGAAACCCTATAGCTCTATGAAATACTGCAAAGTGAAGCAGATTGCCAAATCATGGGAAATATTAGCAGGATAATTTTACATTGAGAGACTGGTGAATAATTTTTTCTGAGTGTATTCAGGGGTAAAAACTATTGTGAAGATATTTAAGTACATTGTTGAATGACCAATATTAAGTACAAAAGTCTTAGTCATAAAAACTAAGTCAAGATGTTAATAGCAAGGCTACGATAAGACCTATTAGTTTTCAAAGCAGATTTTGATGTCTGGAACTACAACAGGTAGTTTCTTTGCTACAGCTCAAATTTTTGTTTTCTATGGATGTGACTCTTAACAATGCAAAAAATACTCTGAAATCTTCGCAGTAGGCAACAGAATGTTTGTGCATGCTTACAATTTATAAGTGTAAACTCTGGTTGACAATTAAGGACAAAATGCACACCAAAGCTGCCACAAATCTAACATGTTTTTATGATATATCTTATGTGATAGCATATAAAACATTTCTTATTCTTTACTTTGCATTTTGGAAATACATACAAACAATCTATTCTTTAGCCTTTAGTTTCAATTCTTTACCTATGCATTCACATATTTTAGTGGTATCTTTTTTTTTTTTTCATTTTCATCTAAAAACTGAGCACACCTTTCTTCCACAAAGATGCATTATCCAAAATTTGAGTTTCAATTTAAAATCCAAGCAAATACTTCACAATACTTTACATGTTCCAAGTCCCTTTAAGATGTCCATTGTCAAATGAAAACTCAAAAACTTATATTTGTTCCTTCACCACACTTGCAAAGATCCTATCTGATAGGCTCTCCCCTAGATATAGTGACAGGGAAACCAGTAGTTCAAAGGATCACTCATTTGTCCAAGAAAAGGAAAAACTTGTTAAGCTGGTATCACAAATGTAGGTGTGACTATGCAATACAAATCCTTTATCATATGATAAAAATAAATTCTGTCTGTTGGTTTGAATTTTTTCTTTTCTTGCAATCATACCTGTTTACTTGAGAGGTAATCTTTCACAGGTAATCTTTTAAAATTTACATTTTCAGAATGCTGTCAGATTAATCCAATATCCACAAAGTGCTGATCTTAAGCTCAAGAAAAAGGGTGTGAGCTATTCTGAAAGACATAATGTGTTTTTCAACTTATTATTTATGATTAAAATTCTCCTTGAAAAGGACAGATACAACAGATATAAGACTGAATGGTCATTCAAGATTCATCATTTCAATAGTTCGTGCATTTCAAAGCTGTGGGAAATTTCTTTCACACACACACATAAGGTAAATATACACATAAAAATCCAATTATGTTGAAAGCATACTGTAAGACTATTGAGAAAAGCTCTAAATGTTAATAAATGCCCATCTTTAATTTTTCTGTTCATCCTTCATTCTTTCTGCATTCTCTTTGTGCACAAGCTTCATGACAAAATCTAATTATGTGACCACTTTTCTCTTCCATGAGACCTCTGCTTTGCTCAGTGCACAGAATGTTCACATAATGAGCAGCTACTCAATATTTTTTTATCTCCTCATTTTTCAATGTGTAACCCAAGGCCTTATTTACTGAACACTAGTCAAACTCTTCTCTCAAGACAAAATTGTTAATATCCACATGAGCTTCTCTGGTGCTCATCACCACAGTACCTAAACAATTAAAAATATTAATTAACCACTGTTCACAATACTTCTGCAAGATTATAGAGAACTGAAGAGCAAAGAAATTAAGGTCAAGAAGGTCTACTAATTTGGCAACTGTAGCCAATAGTCTCTTTCAGTGCATATTTCTTTCCTCTTGTACAATGACATGGACTTGTATTAAAAATATGCACTTTTATTAAAAAGCATGCAATTAAAGCCTGCATCATAGTGCAACTGCAGAGGACAATAGTATGATTAGAAAAGTAAAGCACATTCTGAAATGTCCTGACTATGAAATTATTTTCCTTCTTAATGCTAATAAAATTTCTATAATGGAGCTTTTTTGAAATTATCTAAAATGTCAGTGAAAAAATCTAGTTCTGTCACAGGAAACTGAAAGCAACCAGGGTTTGTATCAGGATGAGAAGGCTCTGTGCTACTTGAACTGAAAGAGTAGCTGACAGCAGTAACAATTCAACAGCTGCTATGTGGACCAGCAGCAGGAAGGACCAGGACTAGGTGGCATTCATAGGTGTTTGCTGGTATCAGGGGATAGATGGCACAAAATGGGCATCTTAAGCTCCACTACAGATTGTACAGATATGTTCTTTGAGAAAGATGACATTATTTGTCTCTTCCCCTTCTCCTCCCAAGAGAGTGACCTCTCCCTATACAATCCCTACACATCTTTTCTTGCGCTAAATTAATTCTGTCTTGCATGAAAGCCATACCATAAATGTGAAAGACAGCATCATAAAATGTTTAGGGAAAGCCATTTAAACCTACCATAACTAACAATACTATCTTTTTCAACAGATCCAAAGCCAGATAGCCAAAAGTTCTTTCATTTCTTTTTGTTTCTTGTTTGAGAACTTCATTCCATTTGCCCCTTTCATTGGGTTTTTGAGGGTTTTTTTGTACTGATGTGTCTCGTGAAAAATTTCCCATCAAAGATAGATCTCTGAAAAAGGTACATCTCTTAATATTCAAACCATTATTCTGCATTAATATCTGACCTTTCCTATGCAATTTAACCTATTACTTGGCCTCTCAATTAAAGCTTATTTTTCCAAGGGAATTTAAGTTTTTCAACTCTCCTGTCTCACAAGGGCACGATTACCTACTTGCCTGAAAACCTAACTAATTTCCTTATATCACATCTGGATTACAAAGGCAAGTTGGAGTATCCTTTCCTTGTTCTACTTATCACTCATCAGTGAGGCACAGGCTCCTGTATCATCAGGGATGGCCTCAGCTGAGTAGTTGCACTGTTGCCACCTTCCCCTTTTATACACAGGAGCAGATGGCTTCTCACCTACTGCTGTTTCTTGAGAGTTTTAACTGTAGTAATGTAAATGAAGTGTTCAGTTAAAAAAAAAAAAAGTTAGAGCAGAGTTTACAGAACCTTTGAAATTGTTGCGTTTAGTAACCTCTAGTACTAAGGGTCTGAGTTTATTTTCAGACTGTATTTTCTTCTAGTATAAAACCCAAATACAAATACATGTTTTAATCTGCCACAGTTGTGTTCAAGGATGCATATGAACATTACTTTTGTCTCCTAGCCTGCTCCTAAAATATCTATTCTTTGTTCAAAGAAAGTTATTATTACGTGCCTGTTCAAACCTGCCATAGTGTTAAACACATTAGTGGTGAGTATAAAGATTCCTCTCTCAGAGCAAAAGTGTTAAGGCTCAGTCTCTGCTATATTCAGAATACAAAATGAATTAGAGAAAAGACTGTAGTTCTTATTAAAGAATTAAATTAACTCTTTATATCTGCCTTTACCAAACCTGACACTCTATGACCGATCATGAAAAAACCACACAAAAAGCAGCGTAAGCCAAGTCAAAAACCAGCACACTCTGAGTAACCACAAAGAGATTTGTATTTGGTTGCATGCATTATATTTAAGGAAAATGTACAGATTTTAAGCAAAGAAATGGTATTTTAGAATAATGGAATACACTTAGAGAACCTTGTGGTGGTTTAGTTTTCTTGGTTTTGGTCTATATAACCCTGTTAACAGGGTTATAACTAAGGAAGTATTCCACACCATTCCTTCATGTAATCAGGTGTATATAAGACGAGTAGGAAAGCTTCGTCCCCCTCTCTCCCTTTTAGGTGTTTGGAGAGGGCAGCAGGTCTCAGTGTGTCAGCTTTGTTCTTATCTATATGAGCTGAGGCCTCTCTGAGAGCTCTTGTCCCAGCTGCACAGAGGTGGAGAAACTGCTTCTCTTGAGGGGAGTTTGGTGAGAATTTATTGTGTCAGTTACTTATTAAGCTTTTCCCTGAGTTTACAAGTGTGTGTATCTGTTTTGTTTTGTTTTTACCCATTTTTGTCTCTCTTCCCTTTTTTCCTTTCCGCCCCTTTTCCCTTTTGGGGTTGCTTGGAGTTCTTGTTCTGTATATTCATAGTGTTTAATTGTATATAACTGAAATATATTTAAATATATATATATATATATATACTTTTACTACAGTTGTCTTTGGGTACTTTTTTGCTTCTCTCTCGGGAGGGGGGAGTCTGTATGGCCAGCAGTTGGGTTTGCCAGGGAGCCAACCCAAACCTCCACAACCTCAAAATAAATTCTCACACTTTTCTGTTCATTAATTGTCCTGATCACATCTGCATACAGAGGTGTACTTAAATTTTTTCTTAAACAGAAATTAGGAACATTTCCCCAGATAAACTAAATACTGGTATTGGATATGCCATAACTATGTATGAAGAGTAGACTGAGAATGGAGTTTGACTGACACAGTTTCCCCATCAAAGACTAATACCTGGTGATTTCAATGGGACTGTAGTTTCTGTGAAAGTAGGTCTAGGATATTTAAGACATTATGCAGAAACTTGAAGTAAAAAGCTAGACACCTTACAGTTGAGATAAAAAAATGTTTTGAACCAAGGGAATATTGGGAAACAATAAAAAGGTATAAAAGGAAACAGAAAAAGTGCACGGATAGAGTGGAATAGAGGAAAAACAACACTGTGGTATGCAAGACCAAGGGAGCAGGGACATAATTTCTTAAATTCTTAACAATAAAAGCAAAGCACACAATAAATTGAATACATTAGAACAGCAAAAAAAGGATTGAAAAAGCAATATGACAACACTGGGCTGTTTCAAAAGCAGTGATTTGAATAAAGCACTGGGGAGGGCTAGGAGGAGGATGAGATAATGTGGAATGAGATTTCCAAAGAGATCACAGTCAGTGAGAAAATTGAAGAAATTTGGGAAAATTTTAGCTGCAACAGCAAATAAAAAAATGATGGAATCTTCAGAACTGCTTTGGACAACCTAGACACGAAGAGTGAACAGCAAAGACAAATGAGTTGGAAATGACAAAAGATATGGCCTCAGCTGTCAGAGAATGTGGTGGTGCTGTAAATACACTTGAAAATGGGAAAAATAAGAAAGGTTGTAATGAAAAGCAAAGACTGACAAGCTGAAATATTAGCTGGGCTGGAAGAAAATAGCTTGAGACATATAAAAAGAGTTTGTTAGCTACTGACATGTTTTGTGGTGCAAGATCTGCTAGGACAGATAGGGGAAAAAGCATATTAACATGTTAAAGATCTACTAAAGTTGTACAGTGAAGAGTACTGAGAAACCTGAAAAAATTAAGAACACTCGAGGACAATGAAGCCCTGGCAGTGGACAACCCTTCCAAGAAACTCAAGTAGAAGGATATGATATGTCAAAAGCAGAAAAGAGAAACTCATCTGTTTGCTGACATCAAAGCGATTTCCATAAACTCACTTGAAAGCTTTGTAATTCTCTTTCATGCAAAAACTAAAAAGCCAAACAATGAAAAAAGGTTTCTCTCAAGTGAGGGATGTTAATGACAAGGGAATACGTTGGGAAAAGCACTGGAAGAAGGTGGTTAATAGCTCATTGTTTTTATATACCCATGAACCAGATGGTGCAGAAAAGCAAATGGAAAAAGGAATTGAAAACTACATTTCTGTAACTCCACATTTTTGACATAGTAAGGTAGGCCTAAATCTTTATTTGTCACTTAATTGAAAAGAAATTTACTCCAATATATTGCCTTGTGAATGTAGTTTAACTAATGTACATACTATGTTTCTCTTGGTTTGAGTTAATTTTCTTATTATTGCATTATTGCATTCTTCATAATCCTGCTTGTGACTTAATTGATGTGCTTTTATTTTTATATACAGAAAAAAATCCCACATACCAGGTAAACTCAAAGAGGTCTTCTAAATAAGGAAATAGAGAAGAGCCAATCCACCTAATCAATAGCCTAAATATTTTTTAAATGAAAACAATGGGCAAGAGCCTCAGACCTAATTAAATGTGTTTTAACTCCCATAGCACAATAAGCACTTAACAATGCTTTAAACAAGCAGCTAAGAGTTTCTCAGAGCAGGGAGTCCTTGAACAGCATAAAGCTAGGGGAACCAGTTTATATTTCTTACTTTAAACCCTTGAATGTGGGAAATGAAGAGGGAAGAAAGAACCACTCCAGGGCTGTGGGGGAGGAGGTCGACTACAGTGCTATTCTTGCTGCAGTAGCTTACAGTAGCCCCAGCCAACTGAACTGAGATCACTGTAAATCACAGCCCTGACACGTCGCATCTGAGTAAGGAGGTAGTGAATAGAAAACAATGCTTTCCTTTCTACCCTCTACATCTTTTCCTATCGCTCCCAGATGATTCAGATTGATATCTTTCACAACCTTACAGAATACAAACATATACCCAGCGCAAAGCAGGGATGTCTGCAGAAAAGCAACTATCTTGCCCATCTTGGAGTCTAAACACAGGAATGAAAATTTCCTACGTTATCTGGATGGGGGGAAAAGAACATGTAAAATTAACAGTTAACTCACAGTACTTTATACAAAAAATATTATTAGTCTTTTTAAAAATATACTACGCTCAAATTTCTGAGCTATTATTTATATCGTTAGTAAACACCATGACAGTTTTTTGTCTTATTTTCAGACAGGAAAAAGTCAATTGGACTAATGAGATTTAGTCACCTTTTTCCAAAAAATTGCTAATTCCCAGTGTTATAAAATAAAAGAAACAAAAGAATAAATGTGAGCAAAAATATTTCCAATAAGAACATGAACATTCTTTGTTATCCATAATATATTTGTCCCATAGACATTATAACTGATTAACATTATATATATGCCTATATAAATCATACATAACCCCTAAATGATAAAAGAGTAGAACTCTTCCTGTTACAATTGAAATTTGCATGTAAATCACAGAGAAATTTATTTGTAGCACTTTTCCCTCTGTTTATTGCAAAGGACCCTTAACTTAAGAACAAAATTAATATTCAAATAAATCTAAATTATTTAGGGTATTTTTTATGATGTCTTTAATCCAACAATTCACAGAATAATTGCAAGAAATAATTTAGGATTTCTAATACACTAGATATATATTTATATATTATTCTAATATATAAATATAATTTATATATTTCTAATAAACTTGTTCATTTCTACAGATGCATTAAAATCAGAAGTTCAAACCCTGAGAATAAGAAAAACACTAAGTGACATATGCTGCTAGATGCGATCATTTCTATCTATCTCAGCTGGGTGGTAATCAATAGTTTATCAAAGACTAAAGAGCCACTGTAGTAATTTGTTGTTGATACATGTTCTACTATTCAAGATTTTACATAATGTCCTAGTTCTGTATTGAAAAAGAACAGACGAATGTTTTCCTTATATCTGCAAACAGTCAAGGAGAGTACCTCTGATGCCAAAAAGGTTATTTGTCTTCTGATCTGCCTTGAGGACTTGTTATCATGATTTTTAGAAGGAAGTTGTCATAGTACTTAATGCTGACCTGGTGTCGATGTGTTCACCTCTCCCAAATAATTTCTAAGAGTCAGTGAGCTGGCTCAGATATGGAACAGGAAGCTGAACAGAATCTCTGTCCACTGGGACACATGGCAATTCCACACAGACCCAGGAAACTCGCAAGACATCAGAGCTGTCATTATTCACTTGCATAAGCAAGGCTAGTCCTGACCTTAAGCAGAGCGCAGGTGCTTCCAGTGCTCATCTTCAGCAGTGCACAAGACGCTTTTCAGTTGTGTGTTCAGAGTGTTGCCCAGAGTGTCAGCTGGCGTGCACATGTTGCCTGGCACAAATGAGGATCTGCTTCCATCTTCAGTGCTGGTGTCCCAAAAAACTGAGTCAGGAACAGCTCACTTTGCATTAAAATCACAGAGTAGAAGCAGATAAGAAGTTGTCACTTTCTCTGTGCATGTTTGCAGTGTTATTGGCACTGTGTGGACTATCCATTGCCTTGAAAAACACCAGCCTACATGAATTCAAGTATGGGGACTAGTTTATAGTGAAGTGTCGAAATATTGATCTGCTGCTGAGAAGGGTTTCAGAATGCTGATCTATAACTCAGAAAGAGCAGCAACAGTGAGATCCGTTAACTAGCAGAGTTAAATCAATACATTTGAAAGAGCAGTATCATACCATGCTGACTTGCCCGTTCAGGCCATCAGCCCACGTACCCTGAGTAGGACCACAGTTTCAAAAGAACATACCTCTTATTCTTGAAAATTCTCTGTGTTCTGGAGTACCTTAGATGCTGTATTCATATTGTCCTCTGTACAGCCTAATCACACCTTTGTAAATACAAATAATAATAATTCTCAATACCTCTTTTCTTCATCTGTCAAAAATGGATAAAAATATTCTTAAATTACGGAGTTACTGTGAGGCTTAATTTGTTAATGCATATATATTCTGAGATTCAGAACTGAAAGGAAGCATACATGTGAATTATTATTATTATTATTACTGTTCCATTTCAAAAACATTTTGAAACAATAAAAGAACAAGAAAAAGATGGTATTTTGAAAACATCAGTTGGTAAATCCTTTTGAATATTACTGTGCTGAAGCTACCAAACAAATCCAATTTATTATATAGCAATAGAACATGTAAAATCATTACAAGTGATGCTTGGCTCAAAAGAACTAGTTTTCTGAAGTCATGAATAAGTCTTTTTCTTAACTGCATGAAAAACTTAGACAGTGAAAGCAGGCAATGTAACCATGATTTCTCTTGAGAATTCTTGGTAATAATACCACTATCTATTATACAGTGCACATTTATGACAGTTTGGGGTCTATTAGAATTTCTGAAACAACTCTTTTTGCATGAACTCTTATAAGGTGGCTGAGCACTGCACAAGAAATTATAAACTATGGTCTGTAAGAAACTAAGTCAAAATAGTAAAATTTAAGAGCCTGAAGCAAATCACACAAACTATATTTAGGACCCTAAATCAGGGGCCTTATTTCACAGATACTTAGCATTGCTAGTTGCCCTACATGCCATAAGCAATCTCATCATGGCAGAAGTGCCACTGCCAAATGTCTTATATATTTGCATGCTGCCATTCTCATCCTCTGGAGTCCTGAATCTTGTGCAGCCACAGGTGTGCAGAACAGCACTGCAATCAGTTTTCACAGCTGACTAGGACTTGCTATTTATATCTTAGTAGCAGGATATTAACTTCATAGGATTCTATATACAATTACTGTAAGAGACAGACCATTATATGCATTATATTAGAATTATATTCTGTATATTAACTTTTTTCCAGAGGAAATATATCCAAAAATGAATGTGCCAAACGATTAGCCTATAAAACCATAAAACTGAATATTTGTAGTAAATCCATTAATGTGAAAGTTTTATACCAGCACACAGTAACTCTCAGGAAAACTTAAAGAGAAGCCTCAGTTCTACTAGACTTGCACTGCATTCAGTTTATATTGTAAATACTTTCATCACTATTAACAGACTTTATTTATTAGGAAAATAGATGGGCAGAGTTTAAGTGGACTCAGGAACCATGCTATAGATCTGTATAAATTTTCATAATATTTTGTTTTCTCCTTTCCCAGCTGGTAATAGCAATTCTTTCAAGTAGGAGTAGCCACAGCTGTTGTCCTTAAATACTTGGCATTTTTGCTTACAGTAAGATTAAATTACTTCAAAATCTGCAGTACTGGCTTTTACTTTGTGCATTTGAAGTAAGAAATGTTCTAAATACTGCAAATAAATACATTTAGTTTACTGAAAACCCTTAGGGCAGAGGCATATGTTGTGAATGCAGCTGGAGCAGTTTGGGAAATCACCACCCCCAGCTGTTTACTACCACCCCACAGCTGGAAATTACACCCCACACAGAGCTGGAGCATCCTGATTACCAATATGGGGAGTTGTAGTTAGTTTCCATGAAAAGCAGACAGCTTTGCTTCAGTCTCCTTCAGAATAGAAGAAATCCTTGCAACAGGAAAGAACAGTGAGGAGATGGTAAAATAATAGAGCAGGAAAAGGAAAAACTATCAGTTTTTTGTTGGAAGCAAAGAGAAGTCTGGCCCTCCCTCCTTTGTTCAGGAGCTGTACTTTAGCCAAGACAGTACCCCTTCATCCTTGTCTGAGTTAAGCTGGAGGTATAGAATCATAGAATCATTTAGGCTGGAAAAGACCTCTAAGACCATAGACTCCAACCACCAACTTAGTACTGCCAAGTCTACCACTAACCATGTGCCTCAGTGCCACATCTACATGTCTCTTAGCTACCTTCAGGAATAGTGACTCATGTTCATTGTTTTATCCAAAAACTGTGATAACCATCCCAAAGCCCTAAAAATCCTAGGTAAGGACAAATCTGGCTTGCAAACTGTGCAAAGTGGGCAGTAGAGAGAGAAGAGAGAGGGGCAGGATACCCACAGCCTGGCCCCCTGTTGAGCCTGGTTCCAGGTGGCTCCCACAGCCTTATTGTTCATTATGGATTTCTTCCACTTGGGGTGGCATTTTCCCTCACAGAAACTTGTCAATTGTTTTTCAAAGGCCTACTGCCTGGGAGAGTTCACAGCCCTTAGCCAGGCACAGAAGATATAAAGCAAAGAGAATTAGCTCTGTGAAAAGGAGCTCACCAGAACTTTTGCACTAGAAAGAGAGATGCTCATACCAGCTCACAGGAAGTGTGTATCAGCCTGGGAAGGAGGCCAAGTTCTAAAAAAATTCCAATGGAAAAAAATGTTCTCCCATTTACGTTCCACTTTCAGGAATCCTTCTTGAATCAAATATCCTAAGACATTGTTCTCCGAAAAATTTAGAAATAGGTGCAATACAGGTACTGCCATCCAATGAAGGAAGGTTACAGCATTCATATAGGCTATAAAAAAAACTTATTGAAATAGAATTATAGAATGGTTTGGGTTGGAAGGGATTTTTAAAGTTCAGGGAGATCACTGACACTGGTGAAAAGGAAGATCCACATTTTCCTTTTTCTGAGACAAGATATCCTATAAAGAAGATCCCTCAGCTTCCCATTCTGAAACAGTCTCGTATTTAAAATACAGGAAAGAATATATGAGCCTGCAGCATGAGAAGGATTTGAGACTCTTGTGGATACTATGTTCTCCTGGGAAACATGCACTTCAGTCAGGACTCCCATGAATATTTACATGAGGAGAAAAAGCTCCTAGAGGCGAGATTAAAAGGGACTCCACTGAGAATGCCCTGTTTGGGATTAAGCACCAGAAAGGCACTTAGGCGCTGCTCATTGCTGTCAAGAGTCTACAGTACACTGGCTTCAGAAAGGAAGCCAACCAGAAAGATCCCATGCTCTCTTCTACCTTCTCTCATTCTCTCCCACATTCACACGTCCTCAGGTATTGGGCAATGTTACTGTGAGGCCATGCAGCTACAAAACTGACAATTAAATTATTACTGCACAAGAAGAAGAACATTACTTCACTTGTAGCTGCATAAGTGTTAGATGAGCAGTGTAGCTGTAAATTACAGTACATTTGGGTTCCCTATGCAGCTTACAGAGAGATGAGCGTTTCATCTACCTGAGATGTCTGTTCAAGATGGAATGAATCCCCCTCTGGAAGAGCACGGCTGTCTACACTGGTTGTAAAAGGAGACAAAATAAAACTATTTAAACCAGACATTTGATATTTGTATTACTGAAGTTAGATTACTTCCACTCCTAGGAATTCACCAAGTGGCAGAGTTGATAGCAGCTGACAAAAAGTTTCATATGTGCCAGGCTTTGTTTTCAGGACAGTCCTTCTTTTTTTTTTTTTTTTTTTTTTTTGCTTTTTTCTTCNTTTTTTTTTTTTTTTTATGCCTTTTTCCTTTGTGTATGTGGCCTCAATCTTGCTTGTTATCAACTTCTAATGAAATTGTTGGTAAAAATCAGTATTTTGCAATATTGGTACACCCTTGGAATACTGAATATACCTCCTTTCTGAGTAGTAACAGCAACTGTAAAATCCAACATTATTGTGCACATAAAGTTACTCATGGTTTTCCCCATGTAAATTACATTGCATATAACTACTTTGACTTTGACTGTCCTTGTACTGTTCAGTCACTCAATACAGGGGGATCCCTCTGCAGCTCACTGTCACTGCCTTTCTTATTGCCTTAAATATCGTAGCCTTGACAGTAAATTTTGCCAACTCACTTCCTTCTCCTTTCTTCATTGTTTATGGACATGTGAAATAACAAAGGTGTTAGTAAAGTGTCTTGTGGATCTCCACTGATAAGCTTTTACCTACTATTCTTGTTTCTCAGTCTTTCAGATGTAATCCACAAAACAACTCTTTCCTCTTGCCATATTGTTGATTCCATACAAACATTCTGCACAAGGCCTTTGTTAAACACATGTTGAAAATCCAAGCATAGAATCTATACTTATATATAACAAGTGGAATCACCTTTAGCTATAGTACATCTGTGAAATTACTTCTATGTTTTACAAACTCCAGATTTTCAGGGTGCCCGAGCATGTCGTGGAGAGTGCATTTATGGTTAATTCATCTATAATGCAGATTTATTCATTCACTAATACAACTTGACACTATTTTCTTTTTTAATAAAAATGTCCCATAATATTTCTTGTATTTTAATAAAATAGAGATTGTGCAAGTAATCTTGTCTCTCCCAAAGTCAAAATGGGCCTCATAAAAATTGGCATTTAGGTGTAGATTAGATATAATGCTGGAGATAACAGATGAGGTTATCAGTTGTTTTACAATTACAGAAGAAATGTATTGATAAAAACTAAGCAGCACAAATTAAACTTATTTTTTGCCAATAACACCAAGCCATGATGAGTCCCTCTCTGCCCACCTGTTTATATTAATCTTTGAGGTAGTATGAAATTAACAGCCTGTGTTCCACTTGTAAAATATTTTTTTTGATAGTGTGTGATTTAAAAGATTTAAATTTCTCTCTCTTTTCTTTCCCCTGTTTTTTTAAAAAGCTTCTCTAAAGGATTCATATTTTAGGAAAAATTCTCTCATTTTGCAGTATGACTTTAAGCAAACCATATAGTAGCATGTGCCTATTGTGCCATCTTCAGGTTATTTTTAGAATAAAGTTAAAAGTTATCCTGGATTTTGAAGTCTTAAGTAAAGTAAAAGTGTAGACCATTTTTGTAATTTTTCTTTATGACTGAAGTCAATACTAAGAAACTTCAATTAGGGAAGTTTAGAAAAAGACCAAAAAAAAAATAAATTATTTTACCGCAACATAAAACAGCTTCATTTTCTTCTTCATAAGAAAAATGGCCTCAGGTCACTACTTTGTGAGTTAAACTTTTGTTCTATTCCCTTACACAATGAGAAGATTTTACTGCTGTATTTTCCTGTCTCAGTAGAATTTATTTGTGAAAATTCAGAGTGCTGTTGTTCTGATCTGAAGGAGATCAAGTACTTCTTATGCTGCAACTTTTGCTTTTCATTTTTCATTCTTCTCTGGTTTTGCAGCACTGAGCACAGTGGAAAATGACATTGCACCACAATCTTTTAGTGAATGGCTTCAATTTTATTGTGATCTTCTGATTCTTCTGTGGAATATTGTATGGAATAGAGCTGAAACTTGTTCTCTGCTGGTTTTGACTTGTGTTCACTCTAACGCCAGCATCAACAAGCCTTGATTGAAGCAGATGTGATTTTTGCAAAATGTATTTCTAAAGGCACCTTGACTATAGCAGGGAGTTTTTCCTTCTCACATAAGAGTAAGGGGTATGAACAGCCTGTACTTTAAGATTCAGCACAGCTTTTGTGACCTGAATGCCCTGATGACATAGGGCTGCCTGCTCTAATGCAAACTGGTGTGAATTAAGTTAACAAGCTCTGTATGAATGGGAGATATGAATACAGCAGGATCTAGTGTAACTGGAGATTATGGCAAGCTTTATCTGAACAGAAAGGAAATGGACAGAATCCCAATTAATTTTACACTAACAAATTGATATTGTTAATGAAGTACCACAAACTATTTGCATTTAACTGCACTGACATTGTACTTAACTGGCTCTCTCACATGCCAACATGAATAAAACATGCCCTTTCTTGCAAGAGAAAATCTATTCCTTATGAGGAAGCCATAGTTTTTGTAACTTGCAGCCTCACACCTGCTTACTGAGAAAAAAGTGTTAATTTCTTAATAAATATTGAGAAAGCAAGAAGCTCAGAAGGAACCAAAACTAGTGGAGCTAAGCCACGACAACAAAATTATGGCATAACATGAATTTCACCCTATGCAATACAAGGAGATAAATGGAAAATAAATACAGTTCAACGTTGGAAAGGTCTCACCCAACAGATTAATAATCATACCTAGAAGTTAAATGTAACCTTTCCCAGTATACAGAAAAATACAAGCTCTTCTGAGATGACCCTAAACCAGTTCTATGATCAAACTAAAACACACCATCCTTTTCTTTTTATGAGGTAAACCATGAATACACACTTTCTCTGAAGAAGACCCAACATGTCTTCTGAGAAGAACAGCTTCATATTAGATATAAAACCTGTTCAACAGAAAATGGGAAATGTTCAGAAGTCAGGCATTACAGACCAGTATCATTTGATAAATTATGGTCACACTGTCAAACCACAGCTTTGTTTCAAAACATTGAAGGTAAGGTAGTCAAACTACATTGACTTTCCTAGCCATTTCCATCACATGAACAAAAAAGAATAGAAAAAGTCAGACAGAAGAAGTGGTTTTGTTCATTCCCCCCAAAAAAGGGCATTGGAGGTGTTTCAGCCTTCTTTTCTATTCCTCTCCCTGCTACTGATTTTAGCAGATTATTACCTTCACAGTGGAGAAAAGAGCACTCTAGATCAGTTTTGCAAAAATAAGACAGACCATCCATCTTATGTTCTTACTTACTGTTTTCCTTCCTCTCAAATATTTACATAATTTGCAGAATGCTTTGTGGATTTCCTTGATAAGTGATTTATCTGCAAAGACCTGAGTGATTGTCTGAATTCACATCTGACTCTATAGGCTGCTGATTACCTTGCATGGAAGGCACTAGTAATGGCATGTCATCCAGCTGAGGAAAGTTTTATAATCCTTTCAATACCAAACAAGTGATAGTGCTTTAAAGTTCATAAGAAGAAAAAACTTATCACAACCCAAAAATTCATGTCTTCTGCACTGAATTCTAATACAACTGGCGCTACATTTCAAGCTGTCCAGAAATAGAGGTAGGGTTTCAAAGTCTGAAGAGATTCTGGGAAAATAGTTTGATGGAATGAAAAACCTTTCAAATAATTTTCCTATCTCATCCAGAAAACATAGGGGTTTATCTCTGTACACTGCTTAACTCAGTTTCCTGAAGCTTATAATCATAAAATCATAGAACTGTTTGGGTTGGAAAGGACCTTACAGATCAGCTAGTTCCAACCACGCTGCCATGGGCAGGGAGACCATCCACTAGATCAGGTTGTTGAAAACCCCATCCAAGATGTCTTTGAACACTCATAGAGATGGGGCATCCACAACTTCTCTGGGCAACCTCTTCCAGTGCCTCACCACCCTCACAGTAAAGAATTACTTCCTTACATCAAATCTAAACACATCTCTTTAAAACCATTCCCCTTTGTTCTGTCACTACATGCCCTTGTAAAAAGTCTCTCTCCATCTTTCATGTAGGCTCTCTTCAGGTGCAGGAAGGCCACAATTAGGTCACCTCAAAGCCTTCTCTTCTCCAGGTTGAAAAATTCCAATTAATATTTCCTCATAGGATAAGTGCCCCATCCCTCTAGTCATCTCAGTGGCCTTCCTCTGGGTTCACTCCAACACACCAATGTCCTTCCAGTGCTGGAGACCCCAGAGTAGCTTGGCAACTACATCAGTCAATTCCCTCAGGATTCTGGGATGAATCTCATCATTTCCCATAGACTTATGTATGTTCAGGCTCCCCATCGCACAGTGGGAAGCACTTTGCTCTATCTGTGCTCATCCTGCTGTCCATCCGCTCAAGAGGTGTGAGAAAAGAGATTGCTAGTGAAGTCTGAGTTAAAAAAGTCTTGAGTACCTCAGCGTTCTCCTCATCCATTGTTACTAGTTTACCAGCATTATTTATCAGGAGAGGTATGCTTTCTTTGACCTGCCTTTCCTGGTTTACATACCTGTAGAAGTCCTTCTTGTTATTCTTTGCATTCCTTGGCACAAACTTTGTAAGAAAGCTGTCTGGGGACCACTACTTGGGAACTGGCAGGTGGTGAGCAACTGCACTGTTTCACTTGTTTTGTGTATTTTCTTCTTGTTATATTGTTTTGTGTATTCTATCTATTATTATTATACTTTTCTTTTCTGTCCTATTAAACTGTCTTTATCCCAACCCATGAATTTTACACACCATATCTCAAAGGTTGCTGGCCTTTTGTTGAAAGAAATTGACACTACATTGTTCCTTACAGTCATCTTTCTTTCAGAAAATAGAGTATCTTCTTTAACTGTTTAACTTAAACTAACTGAAATGAATATCACTACTCACAAAAAGAATTAAATTATCTGATCTTACACTGGACACCACATTTATTACATATTCCAGCTGTAAAAAAAAAAAAAAAAAAGTTTTATAAAAACAGTTATCTCTCTTCTACACATTCAAACAGTTTAGATTTCTGACTTTAAGATTTGATTATCTGCATTTATAATGGACATCTTCATCTGCATGATGGATGCAATCAGTAACAGCTAAAACACCTCATCAACTCTTACCTTAAAGCAAGGAGTCCTCACTTTATTACCCATATTCATAACATTCATGAACTCCATAGATTAGAGTATAAAAATAGATGACTGAATAACATATGCACAATGGTTCAGGCTGAGAGCAAAGATGGGAAAGCATTTCTCATGCCTGAAAAGTGCACAAGTGTGTGTAAGAGCATGTGTACATAGACTGAGATTCTATTAATCAAAATATCCACACATTAGTCACTGTCATCATTCACCAACCACTGTTTTTTGATTTATTATAGTGATTTCTTTCCTTTAACTCTGAGAACACTGACAGCTTACACACACTGACGCCAGCAGACCTCACACAGAACTTTGTTTCTTATGCATTGCATCCAGGTCTGCCTCTCTGAAAATAATAATAAAAAATAATAATAATTTAATAAAAAAAAATAAACACAACCGCCCCCACAAAAAAAAAAAAAAACAAAAAATAAAAAAAAAAAAAAACAAAAAATAAAAAAAAAAAAAAACAAAAAATAAAAAAAAAAAAAAACAAAAAATTAAACAAACTATAAAAAACACACAGAGAAAAAAGGATACTCTATTAAAATAACTACTACTTCTAAAATCAAAATTTTTCAACCCCCACTTCCTGTTTTCCTATTCTCATACTTTCTGCTTGCACAGAAACACACATACTCTTCATAAGTACGTTACTTTCTGAACATGAGGATAAAGGAAAACCTTGGAGGAATTTATATCCTAGAAAGCAAGAAGGTAAAGTAGGAAGTTGTATAGCAGATCCCGGCTATAATACTCCTCCTAGTCATCTCTCACAAGTTTAAAGGTTTGCCTATCGGAAGGTAAGCTAGGAGAACCTTCTTAAGTGGGTGATCCTGAAGCTAGAAGCAGGAATACTAAATGGACAATGCAAAAGAATGGCACTTTGAGATAAAAGACTAAATTTTTGTTTCCTTTTTCATAGATCAAAACTAAATAGTATATATTGTTTAGCTGCAGTCTCATCTTTGAAATTGTTAGTGAATGTTAGGAAACAGTCTTTTTCTTTTTTTTTTATATTAGGCTTTTATGGTTATCAAATTAATTGCATTAAATAAATAGTTATAATTCTTTCAAATAGATAGCATCTTTGGTAGAAGTCTATCTTACACATTAAATAATGATTAAGCGTTGTGAAAGGCTTTGTAAGTGTAAGTATACAGCAGAAATGAAAAGTATGTATTAATATCAAACCTCAGATTATCTAAATATCTCCACAAAGCAGTGGAACCAAATAGATAATCTACTTATTGCTCAGTGATAAAAAAAAATTAAAAAAAAAGAATTCTTCTATTTGTAATATATTTGAGTTTAAAGAATTGTTCACTGTTCTGTTTTCCAAATCTATGTTTGACCAAGTTTGGTACTTTCTGATGCTGTCCACTTCAGACATATAAAGATAGCAGTACAGTCATATTCCCTCTTTTGAGAACCAGGATATAGAGTGTTTATTGAAAAGAAGGAATGCTGTTAAGGACAAAAACATCATGGCATCGTTCTTTGCCAAGGAAATCATAAATTGGAACCAATACTCTGTCAGATGAAAGCAATCCTAGAAAATAAATAAAAAAAAAAAAAATCCTTATCTGGGCTTTGCATTCAGGGCTGAAAATAAAAACCTTCATGAAGCAAAAACAAAGAATGAAGACTCTGAGAGATAGAGAAAACCACAATTTCTGATGCCTTTAACGTAATGAAATAACAAAATCCTGTGTAAAGAGATTGTGAATTGACACAAGCCAGAGCTGTAGCATTTCATCTGCCTTTTGTACTCACTTGGCAACCACAAGGCAATAGAGCCTTCACACTCTGAGTGTTTTTCTCATCTGCAACACCAACTCTTTTATCAGTGAACTTTGTTTGGGAATCAGTTTTCTCAGTTTAAAAGAATAAATTTTGCAGTCATTCTTAGAAGAGTATGATCAGGCTTAATTTCTATTAAGAACTGCCTGAAAACCTCCTATTAAACATGATTACATTTCTGCAATTATTTTGATTTTAAGGGTATGTAGCTATTTTTCCCTACCTTGTGTATTTTTTTTCCAGAAGAGGCTAGCAATTTTCTGTAAGTTATCATTCTAAGCTTCTTGAATTCTTAAACACAAGGAGTCTAAGAGATGCTAACCATGGAGACTAGCCCTAAAAACACACAGTATCTCAAATCATATTTACAACTTCAGTACATGATGGCTACTTATGAACAGTTAAATCAGAACAAATGAAAGCTCAGCTGAGCAATTGAATAACTTAAAATATGACATCTCTTCCCAGCTACATATAGCAGAGAACCCAAGTTAACCCGGTTAGGTTTAAGTCATTACATTCTCAATTGTAAGGCCTCTACTATAGGAATTAATTTCTGACAACTGATGAAAGAATATAGTTCTCACACAGCATGTTACATATTCCATGTTCTGCCAATTATTCATTTGCTTCAGTATGTCTTTTCAGCAATGTAAAAAAAAAATCTGAAAAGCTCTTTTTAAAAAATCTCATCACATTCAGCAAATGATTTCTTTGAAAGGATTATTCTGAACATCCTGCCAAAATAATTGCAGCCCATTTCAGTGCAGCATTACAAAAAAAGGATTTCACAAGGACGCTTCCCTATTGATTATAACATTTATGTTTATAGGTCTACTCTGACTGAGCTGATTGCTGAGTCTCATGTATTGTCCTCTGCACTGCACTTGTCACAGGTAAGGTCAAGTTTATGGTCATATCCTGATCAGCTTTCCTATATATGAGGGTTTAATGAATTCTTACCATAAATGTTTTGAACAAAGAAAGTCCCTCCAGACTTACTAGAGGTTCTTGCACCTTTCCCATGCTTCCATAGGTGATGCATGTCTGGAAGAGTTAGAGACAGATGCATGTCGGTGTGATCAAAATTTTTTGCCATTCTCCCCCATGAGGACAAGGACTTCTCAAATTATGGAACAAGGCAGAACAAAGAGGGAAGGACAGCCAACGAATTTGCAGAGATGTTATTCTACAACCATACGTGCACATTGCATTTTTGTCACTACTAGATTTGCAGCTGTTCATGGTCTGAAGCATCCACCACACACAAGTAAAGAGCTCATTGCTGTAGGACCCTACGTCCATATTGCAAAACAAGTGTGTCAGGTGCCACCTCAGTGTGCCACTTCAACCTTGGTTCTGACACTTAGGAAACTTCTTCCAGTGTACCTCAGTAGCCTTTTAGGGGATTCATTTCAGGAAATTATACTGAGATGTTTACCTTTCCTTAGGTTTTTCATCTATTGTAGTTTTCATCTTTAAACATGAAATTCATGCTAAAATCAATCAATTAGTTGCCATAGTTGTATAGTTGGCAGTGCATAATTACTTAGGCAAGTTGGGTATAAAAGATCTTTTCTAGTGTTTTCTAGCCTCTTAATTAATATGAAAGGGCAACCTGATAAACGGCGACAGAAGCAAATGTAATGTTTATTTTCAGAAGGCAAAAAAAACATGAGCTATCCATAAAAGCCAAAAACCACACCTGAATCCTGTGCATCATCAAAGACACACTTAGGCTCCAGCTTTATGGCTGACCTGGGCATCAGTGTGTACTCGTTTTGGACAGCTCAGTTTTGCAAATATACAAATGGAAGGACATTGTCTGCACTTGCATGCCTGGACAGGCAGCAAAGCAAACCAATTTGGTTTTCTACATGTCCTCCTGCATATTAAGTGTCTTGCTGATTTTGTATTTATCCAGAGACAATGTAATGTACTAAAAGGACTGAACTGCACATTCTTGTACTTGAAGAAAGAAATTTTGTTAAACTCTTAGTGGCCAAACTCTTCCATCTAGCCCAGATAAAGGTTCCTTCCTGCAAGAGGAAAATTAAATTGTTAAGGTGTAGCATTTATATGTAGGCTTCCCAGCTGAGATGAAATAAAATTGTATCAATTGTAGGGAGTCATCTTGATTTTTAATGTACATATAAACCTTTCTCTTTATTGCATTTTAAAATTTAATAAGTAATGGCATGTTTGCACTACACTTAAACATATCAAATGCCTTCTAAATACAGTAAAAAATATTTTTAAAAAGGCTGGGTAGCCAAATGACTGCAATAATCTCATCTGCTGATTGATTTGGATCCCAAGCTGCTTTTATTGGAATGAAGTGCCATTACATTTGGGAATAGACTTTCTCTAGCAATGTTTTGTTATACCTAATGAAAGACAGTGAATTGGGATATTTTTCTTAACTTCAAAAATGTCACTTTTCCTAACAAAAACACCATAAGAACTCCCAATTAATTTTTCCAAATATAGTCAGGGTATTGCAAGGTAGTTCTATCCATGTATAAGCAATGATGATAGTAACCAGTGGGGAAGGTCATTAGGAAGCCTTCCTGGGAATACTTACCAGCTAGATATCCAACATTTTGGGTTTTGGAGCCAGGATAACAAGGCTGATAGGATAGTAGATCATGGACTATAGATTATTTACTCAGCATGGGATTGCTAGCCTCAGCAAATAGTAGGAAAGGGGAAAGAGTTTGAGCTCCAGTTAAAATATAGTTTGAAAAGTAGGCCAAAAAGATGAATCTAACAAAAAAGCAGAACATGCTGCTGAGTGTATGGCAAAGGCTTTTAAGAGGGTATAGATATGAGATCTAAAGTCTTTTGAAAAGCAAAAGGTACCAAACAATGTTCCATATATTTGTTTCACCACTTGAACAGCTCAGAGGCATTTAATGTACATTCTTCCACAAAGGCAACAATCTTCACAAACTTCGCATTCAAGAGTCAAGACATTTTTCCACTGCAGTTGGAAATACAAGGTTTTGAACACAGTAAGAGCCAACAATTAAGAACTCAGGGTTCTAAATTAAGAAATATGGTGATAAAGAAGAGAGAAAACATTGGTTTTCATGAAATCAGGAAAGAAAAGCCTTTATTTCTAGTCGTCATCTTTATGAGCAAAAGGATGCCCAGTCTATTCATTTCTAATATTCATATGATAATTTTGATAATACTTTGTTGTGTTCTCTTCTTGAATACCTAATTCAATTTTAAATGAGCTTAATAAAATTCAGAAAATAACTTTATAATATCCAAAATCTGAGACATATTCTAAATTATTAAGATATTGAATGATCAAATTCTTGTTCCAATTTTAAAATCTTAAAGATGTTTTTCAACCTTTTGTTTATAATGTGGCTAATTAAACCTAGCTGATAGTGATCTTTTTTTTAAATAGATATGTCATTTCATAAAATGCTTTGGATCTTTTCTTGATTCTGAGCTGATGTTTATAAAAGACGTTCAGATTGGAAGAAACTGAGTGTGGAGAAAATGGTGGAACTATCTATACATGCAGTGAAATGGTCCATATTTTAGTAAAATGCTGCGATCGACTGATGAAAAATGCTGCATAAAATGTAGGTATTATAATTATTACAGAGAGCTGTCAAGCGCACAAAGTAAACCAATAAAAAAGTAGAGATTTGGTTTATTACATTTTTTTTAACTATACTAATCTTAATTTTTACTTATGACTACTTTCAGTAACTTTTTCAGACAGCACTATCATTTTCAAGTTGATTGCATCCTTTTAAATAAATCCCATCATGTATCTAAAATAAACATGACAGAGAGCTGAAGCAAGTATTTAAAACTCCACAAGCACTGCACATTCTGTGTTTGTGAACTTTTCAGTCATGATCTCAGTTCAGAATTTTCTTGATAGAGACATGAAAGATATGAAGATATTTACTAACTCATTATAGTATTATTCATTACATGTATAAGCTATATTTCCCTAGATTTTTCTAATTTCACATTTATAAAGGTTAAAATACTTCTCTGTTACAAGAGAATGATCACTTTTTCCACTAAATGTATCAGGAAAAAATCATATATATATGTATATATACACAAATTTTAAGTAGAGGGAATGAGGCAAAATTCAAAATCAAAGTGGGGATTGGATTTTTGAGACTTTTTATAAAAATGAATATGCCTGCCCAAACTAAATAAACAGAGATTTTATGCTAGAATATCTTTTAGCAATAATTTATATACAAGTGACTGAAACAAAAAAAAGAAAAATGAACTAAAATGGTAATAAGAAAGAAATCAATGTTATCACACTGCAGTCAGAAATAAGATGGGCAGACCAAGGCTGAACATTTTAAAGCACTGAATTGTCTATGAACTCCACTGGGGGTACAAAGTCATGCTATCTTTATAGTCTTGTATCATATAATATTGCTCTCATCTGTCATAAGAAAGTAAATTAGAAATGTTTTCCCTTTCCACCACACTTTCCCATCTCTTTGCATAAAACTGTGATATCCCTTGGAATTAGGGCACATCTCTTAATAGTTTAAATACTTTCTCCTGCATGGCTACTGCTCCCATATTGTAATATTCTTCCCTGGTTTGTCTCTGATTTTCTAACACAGCACTCAAGCTAGAAATTATATTGATGACTGGGTAACTCCACCTCAAAGGAGCCACACTGATTGTATCTTCTGCTTATATTTGATTACAGTTCTTGGTAAACTAATCTAACAAAAAGGATGGTAGAAGATGCCAAGGAAACTTGCCTATACAATTACAGCTTTATCTGCAGGTACAGAAGCACTCATTTAAGAGCAGTGATATTCTTATTTTACTTCTTCATTTCTGAATATGACTATCTGTTGCCTAATAATCTCCCCTGTACACCAGGAAATAAAGAGGTAGGAACAATCTGATAAAGCCACACGTTGGAATTTAGATCTTTTCTCTGTTTGGAAATTGTCAGGACCTGCTCTAGAACAAGCATGTCCTTCCAGACACACTTGCATTCAGAAATACCATGAAATTCATGTAAGGGTGAAGAACTGCACTATTGCTAGCTATTATCTGCTGACAATAAGGTAGACAAGCCTTTACTCATGAGGAAGACAGCTGTAAACCCTGGAAGGAAGAAATAAAAGAGGTGATCCTGACATACTTCTGGTTATGATTTTTATTTGGGGCTGCATTTTGCATTTCATCTCACCTTTTCCACCCTCCTCTACTTTTAAGATGTAAAATCATCTTAGGGATGTTGACCCACATCACCACGCTATTTAGACTCTCTAAGCCATGTTCTGTTAATAATCTCTTTTAATTTGCTTCAGAAAACAACTACATTCTGCCAGAAGACAGTATAACGTATTTCTTCAAGTTCATTCCTCTTTCATCTTGATTAGTAGTTTTCTAGACCAACAGAGTCCTTCAGAAATCAAGAATTCAAGAGAGATAGGAGAACAAATGTGCAGAGTGCCATCATCCTGCTTTTCTGTGAGCAGGGACAACTGTATGCATAAAGACTTTCTCTCCAAAGCTTTGTATAATGGTCAATTATATATCCCTTATGCATTCCTTTTCAAATAGGAAGCTTTCTATCGTATACTAGAGATGCATTTCATCAGAGCAACTGTTGTTATAATACCAAGGACAGTACCTCTTCCTATCAATACAATACTCCTACATATATGCCTCACTAAATGTTTCAGGATGTCCCTCAGGGCTCTTTGCTTTGTAATGAGGCAACTACTCTAGAAACCTCTGCAGTGAATTGCGGAGGAAAATGCACTATTTTCAGAAGATATTAAATACTATGGAAAAGTAGTGAAAAATTGGTCATCAGGAGAATGATTTATGCAAGTGGGCACGTGGAGATCTAGCGAAAATGAACTCAAATCTCTAGAGTAGACTTCCACTTACTCTAAACATCCTCAAAAGTGGAAGGAGTTACTCTGGGAGAAAAGTTAAGACAAGCAAGCATAACTGAACTCTGCAGTGCAGACAAACCCACACCTAACAATTTATAAATTATTAGGAAATTAATTATGCAAATTAGCTGTCTCTCCATTCTTTGCTTACTTCAATAACAGTTAATGCAACACTGAAGTGCTGACCCTTTCATTCATAGAAATAATTGTTTTTAATTTCCCTTTGTTGCCTGTTGACCTGAAGATTTAGTTACCATTAATTTAATTGTTCCCCAGTAAGAAATGTCAGGGATCTCTAACCACTGAGTAACAGGCTGAAGCATGAAATCACCGCCTACCAGGTACTCTTAATTAACGGTATGGGCGTGGATGCTCTTAATCCACTGAAACACTGCATTGCTTCAAAGCACAAGAAAACATCTCCTCACAAATATCCCTGTATAGACCAAGTGTTTCTACTTACATTGTACTTCTTCAGAGAAATCTGTTTTTCCTTGAGTGCATGCCGAAGTCCTACCTGGTAAAATATAAATACTCTAAGTGAAACAATGCACAAAACATGGCTTTTACAATTGGATTTGATCAAGCAGATGCAGCAAAAGGGGTATTCAGAGCATGACATGAATAATCAGACAAATTTAACTGAAATGAAAGAGTCATCATGAGGGATTTGAAAAAGGAATAAGGCAACAAGAGGCAAGTGCAAGGATATATTAAAATTTCAGATCAAAAATCTGGATAATAATGACAAAAATCTTACATTTCTAAACAGAAATTCTCATGCTGGAAATATATACATATATATATATATATAACTTAGAGAAGCAATGATGAGAGCTTCTTTTTAATATTGAGTACCATTTGGATGCATCTGTGACCAGTTCATAGTTATTAAAAGTGAGCATATCCATTTGCAAAAAAATGAAAGACAAAAAGTGAAAATTGCTTAGGGTAAAACCAAGTGTCTCAAAGCTGGGTGTCCAGAAAACATGATTCACAACACAAAGTTTAGCTCTGACATATCTCAAGCCAGGAAGTCACTCTAATTTGTGACATTGATTGCAATCAGTGAAGTGGCTACTGTACATAATAGCCACTCTTCTGTGCAGTACATTTTGTGCTGTACTTGGCTGATGCAAGCCAATTTATAGACTGCTCAGTACTAATCCCCAAAAGGGAGGCAGTCTTGCTGCCTTCCTCCTCTGAAGCAAGCTTTTACACTTCTTCCTTTGTTTGGCCCCATTTGTAAGACCTATCTAACACTTCACTCTTCTCTTGGACCTCAGTGTACCCCAACATTATTTAGCTGGCAGTCATATAATGAAATATGGGGCTGATGTTAAGAGCAGTGAATTAGTGAAAGAAAGCCTGCTGAACTGACGTTCTGGGGAATCAAGTAAAAAAAAAAAAAAAAAGTGGGCAGCACAATTTTTAAAGAAGGTCTATTTTAGGTTTCTGAGTCTCCAAAATACCCATCAATGTTAACAGGAATAGCAAAAGACATGATTTTTTTTTCTTCACTTCCTCATTACTTTCTTTACTTTTACTCTTTTCTCTGAGTGTAATTTTCCCTGTTACATTCAGTGTTTGACAGGTATATAGCTATATATAAAATATAATAGATAAATGCATCTAATATACCAAAATCAGGCTCTTAACATTAATAGTAACAAAGCAGAAATTATAATGGAATGACAATCAGCCTTTCTAATAGGGAGAAAAATGAAAAATGACAAGATGATTTCAGAAAGGCATACATAGCCTCGTCACTTCTTTTTTAAAATCTAGACTCAGATTGAAAAAGATGTTTCCTAAATGCATAAATTCTAAGGTCAGAATGGACTATTATCATCACCTATTCACCTCAGCCTCCTTTATTGCACAAGCCATAGAATTACACCAAGTAGCTCCTACATCACTACAGAACTCACTGATCTAAGGCATATGCTACATTTAACAACATCAACAAAGAAGTTATTACTGGTGCATCATTCTTGAAATAAGTTCTTTCAGTTTCGCTATTAATAATACCAACAGGTAGACTCTTTTCCAATATACACCTCAAAGAATCTGAAGAGAATTCACCTACCAGCAGCTGAGTTTCTTATGGTGACTTACTTTTTAAGCTCATTTTATTTAGCCTATGACAGACTGAGCACAACCTCAATCTATTGTGACATTCATCAAGGCTCTGCGGAGTTGTGGTGTCTATATCACAAACATTGTTTTATGTGACAAGTGAGAAAGATCTCTTGAAATCATGGAATGAAGTACCAAACAAGAGCAGAGTGGATGAATGACTGCTCTGGGCAGTCATTGACTGCCCAGCTTGCTAAGTATCAGATCTGAAACCCAATTTCCTCATATATGAGCTAGAACCAAAGCATGGTCACTTCTGTGTCTCATTTCATCCCAGCCCTCAAACACCTCAAACTCAGTTGCCATAGTGTTGTGCATAGTGGCTTGCTCCATCACAGCTGCTGTTGCCATGGCTCAGCTGTGTGAAAACAGTCTCTCTGCTGTAGGTTATGTTTTGCATCATGAGGTTTTGACAGCTACAATATCTAGCAGAGGTGTCTTCAAAGGGTAATTCAGAGTTTAAATCCTAAATATCAGGATCTGACAGTATGCATCTCAGATTCAGTGACTTGAGGACAAAAGAGGATGGAGAGACAGTCAGACCTCACTGTGGAGCACCCCACCACCCTTTTCTTTTGTTACATTTGCTTTTTCACTTTGTTCCTTCTCTCCCCTCTTCTCAGTAGCAATGATCAGATGAAATAATATTGCTTTAACTCATATTAGAGAATCTGTGAAATGCAGCTCCTTCAGTGGTGACTTTTCTTCCTGTGGCCATCCCTTTCATGAAGCACATTTTGGTCTCTCAGATGGAGGTGAGCAGCCTGTCGAGCACAGAAGAGCCAGAGCACCAGGCTATGCTACCTTCGGGCAGTAAGATGAAAAGCAGCCTGGCAGAGCTTTGTCACAGCTAATGCATGTGACTTCACCAAGTAGGTACTTCTTGGGAACTCTATCCTGCCTATGAAACCTGCACTTTTGTGACAAGGTGTTAAAATTGAAACTAGTGGCAGAGTGCTTAAATTATCCCCAAGGACTTTACAGTTGTAAATTCTGAAGAGGAAAAAAAAAAGAAAAAAAAAAGGGGAAAATAAAAAGGAAAAAAAAGGGGAGGGGAGGGAGNTGGAGGTAGTTGAACCACAAATTCAAATTTTCCTTTAGCTTAAGCAGAAGTTTTATTAAAAGGAGAGGAGAGGAGAGGAGAGGAGAGGAGAGGAAAAAGAAACATCTATGAGGTGAAATTATATGACCTACAAAGAAATGAGACTGTCTTCCATTTTCCACAGCTGAAGAAAAGATGCAATTCATTACAGGATAGAAAAAAAGAAGTATACTTACAAAGTCCTCAAGAATGGCATTGCTACAGCTGATCAGTTCCATGCGAGGTTTATTTTGAAATATTCTTTTAGCAGCATTAGGAAGGACAAGAGTTGCCATCTGAATACAAGTATTATAATTACCAACAAGAAAGTGTATCGCTCTTAAGGTAAAGTGTAACAGCCACTTCATAAGGTACGCTTCCTTCAGTGTGAACACATTGATGCCCTGAGTCTGCCAAGTGAGTGATTCAGTAAGCACAAATATAGGACATTTTAAAATTCAGAAATATCTTTGTCCTTTTAAAAAATCTCTAATCTTCCGCTTTCATCCTTTCCTAAGCAAAAAGCGGTCTACTAGTTAAAAACAAAACAAAACAAAACAAAAACCACAAAACGCTTATTTTAGATGTTATCCTCCTATAATTTTCCACTCCAGAAAATTTATGCAGTTCTGTATGACATATGTAAGAAAATCTGCACTTGAAAATACAATTAGTGCTATATAGTACCCTATTAAAGCACACTAATTGATGAAATTTTATCAATAATAATTATGCTCAATTGCTGTTGATCTCAGTACACCCCTCAGGGAAAAAACATGATATCAACTGGAAATAACAATAATCTCAAACCAGAGGATTGGTAATGGAACATTAATGTACTTGAGGGCTAGTGATAGTAACTTTGAAAGAGACTGGCTATAGAAACATTCAACTGGCATTTTGGTATAGTCAGAATTATGAGAGTAACACTGAATTTTCAACATACTCAGACTCATTAGTTCAACAGGACAGTTCAAGAAGCATGGCAGCCTATTCACATAACGGAAAACTGCCAGAGCATCAGTTTTTATAATGTACCACAGTACATTATTCTCCCCAGAGAAGACTTCTTATATGCTAATTTATTTTTATTTTTAGAATACAATAACAACTAAAAATACATAAATGGATATATTAATACAAAATTTTAAATCTTACAAGTCATTTAACCTTTAAATGGGATTGTTTCAGAGAAACTGCTGCCATCAGTTGTCTTCTCAGATAACAGATGTTTATTCTAACTATGTTGCGGTTCCTAATTAAAAACAGAGTGAGGATTTACAGTGTATTTTGTGTACCTGAGAATTGAGCAGAATTTTTCAGAAATACCTCATAATTCTAGGTGCATTAATTTTTCAGGTATTCAGGGGCGACATTTTTTTAAGGTCTTGTTGGACAGACACTTCAGACTCCAGTGTTATGAATCATTTGGGGAAAATCTTAGCTAATCGGTCATTTGCTATAAATGGAGTTGCTGCCCTGCTGTTTTGTGTTTCAGGCCTTTTGAGGGGAGCTGGCATAATTGTACATCAGGGATTTTTAAAGTGTGTACATGAGGTACTGGCAAGCAAAGAAGGTACAGTAGGGAAAGGTAATGCAGGGCAGGCATTAAAATCCAATTAAAATAAATCAGTACATTTCACTCTTGATAGGCATTGGTTCTGCTTCCTCTCTTGTAAACTGAGTTTTGGATTGTCAGACTCTGAAGCATAACTCATTGAATTTGAGCTGCTTTTTCAGAGAAATAATCAACCAGATGGTTTCATTGTGTCTGCACCTCTGCAGAGTTGTCAGGGAAACACATATTTCCAAGAGGAAGAGAGCCAATTTCTTCCACAGATGTTCTGCACTTACCAGACCTAGGCCCTAAGCATCTCTCAGTATTGTTGGCAGTGTTTTGTCTCATCTTTTTCTGAGCTTCTGTATTTGCTCTTTAGAATGAGGCACCAGCAGCCCATGCAGCAGGACCCTGATGCAGGTCAAAGATCTCTGCAGTTTGAGAAGACCAGCAAGTTCCTAATGGAGAGCAGCACTCTGCACCCTTTAGAGCACCACAATGACAAGAGAGGAACCCCATCCGCTCAAGTCCTTTGTCCACAAGGAACTGTCATGTCTACCAGAAACATACTGGTTGAGAAAAGGTGCAGATGATGTTCAAGAAATCACAGACTTTGAACCACAGAGAGGAGATCAACTCTCTGCTACCTCTGCACCAAATTATTTTCCTGCCCTATGTCATACAGTGAAAAATAAAAAAAAAAAAATATTGTCCTAGAATCCAACCCTCCAGAACAAGGAAAAAAAGTAATTTTTTTATCAGCAGACCCCCGACATACATCATCTAAAAAAGCCCAGCTGTGTTACCACCCATCTTAGTTTATCTGGGATAATCCCCCCTCTCTGCATTCCACGTGCCTATCATTCCATATAAAGTAATGTTAAAATGCTTAAAAATAGTAAAGTAGATCACAAAGCCCTGTATACATCAATAGTGTCGTGAAAAAAAAAAAAAAGAAAAAAGAATAAGACATAAAAAAAGAAAACGGAAGAAAGCAGAAAAATGAAGAAAAAATGTAAAAAGAAAAAAAACCAAAAAGACAGGAGGAGAGGAAAAGGGGAAGGGCTAAATATTTTCTAACTAGCCTGTTTCTTCTACATTGAATTCGGGGAAATTATTTCCTTTACATACTGATAAAATATTTCTACAAACTCTATGCAAGCTGACAGCAGAAACTTTGGAAACACCTTCTACTGCTAGAGAAAGAAACCACTACATTGGAATAAGAAATCCAGAGGAAGAATATTTTAAGATCTGTGTAAAAGAAGGTCTCAAAAATTAGAACTATGGATGTGTATATGAAAAGGGAATATTTAGGTAGTGGATTAGATCAAAATTTGACAAAAGACAGAAATATTGTGGAGTTAATTAGCAGTTTAGATGAAAGGAAATTAAGCAAGGAGCAATTGTACAAAATGGCAAAGAACCAAATCCATCTCTTTAGCTCAAGTCCAACAACAAAATGAAGGTAACTCTGTATTAACTAAACTAGAAGAATCGAAGATGGTAGTCCTACTCTTCTCCTGCTGGTGGATGCAAATTGAGATCTGAAATGAATAATTCAAGTCAACAATGCTGCAAGTGAGAAAAAGATTATATTTGTGTGTAACATCATGGCCTGAAATTCAGTTTTACAAAAGGAAGACAAACATTAATGGACAAGTAACCAGATATGATAATATAAAATACATGTTGTTAAGACGTATATTTTAACAACACAGGCTGTTAAAAAGGAAAATCCCTGCAGGTAATGTAGATTTCAAGTAGCTACCTAATTAATGAAGTGGACAACATTAAGCAGAAGGCTAAATCAGGGAAAACAAACTGAGATAAAATATTGAAAGAGTAGTACAACATACACAAAACTGAAAAGAGAAAATTGGAACAGGAGTAATGTATGCTTAAATTTTGAAAAGAAGAGACATGCTTATGGATGTAGAGTGAAGGTGGAGGAGTAGCTAAACAATAGCAATCATAAACAATTTATGTTTGAAAGAAGGATGGTGAACATATATAAAGAGACTACAACTAATCAGAATAAATCTTGGAGGTACATGAAAAACACAAGGGGAAATGGATGGATACAGCGAGTGGGAGGCAACGGGGGGTGGGGGGAAACTGATAATGCAAAATAATTAATGTAAGTCCAAATGCTCTGTGGCTCTTACTACAATGAATTAACTTTTAGAGAAAACTAAACTGATGAGCAAGCAAGCACAAAAGTACTTAGAATAAAAAAAAATATTAAAGAAGGATTATAGAATTAATTTTGCAAAAGAAGGATTATAGAATTACAGAACTGAGTTTGCAAACAAGCCTCAAGGAAAAAATCAGAAGACAAGAATGAAAGTTAAATTGCATAAGAGGTTAAAACATACAACAGAAGATTTTTAGAAATTGAAGAAGGCACTACTAAATGTAATTGTAACAAACTACAAGTGTTTATCCAGTCCAGCTTCTCTTTGTCATTAACAGATGCTGAAATCAATGAGATCAATGGGTTCAGCTGAAGCATTTGAGTCATTCTTATTCTCTAATAATAGATAAAAGATGTTTTAAGCTATGGGCTACATGACTGGTGTAAAGCCTGAAAGCAATAGCACATGGAAAAATAAAATGCTTTATTTACAGTGTGCTTATTTTGTGTATTTGACAGCACTTGAGAATTATCCACATCACTGGTTTGCTGAGAGTTTGCACCCTTTCTTCATCTCTGCAAAACAAAAGTGTATGCCAATAAAAGCAGCAAAGCTGGAAGTGAGAAGGCAGAAGCAAATGTATAGAATACAGAAAAGTGTAAAAATTTACATTAAGAAAAGTTTGGCATGTTGCATACACTGGTTACTCTCAAAGGTAACTCTACAGAGGAATTGAATGACATGGTGTGACTTCACATGGTTAAGAATGCAATATTCCAGTAAGTGAACCTTGAAATATTAGCTGTCCTGAATAGTCAAAGGTAAGATACTATATACCAGCAAAATGCTGCTAAAATCAGAAAATTATTGAAATAGCTTGGAAAGAACTACTCTTGTACTCTTACTAACACACTGTTTGTGCCTACCTATGTTAATTTTGATAGGGTTTGCACACATCACTGAGTCTTCTAAGAAAGAAAAAAGATCCCTGTCCTGCTTGAAGGATTTCGAGTCCTCTTCTGTCTCTCAGCCACCTAATAATGACTCATTTTTTTCTTAGTTACAGAACAAAATGTTCAGCTCTTGAGTTTACAAGAACAAAAAAACATCTCAGTCTTTTTATCCTGTGGCTAAAAGCTATTCATTTAATAGGTTGTGAGGTTTGTTCATATATATGGATAGGACATAGTAGGATAGTGTAAACTGTGATTTAGTAGTGAAACATTCATATACAAAGGTTGAGAGGTATAAAGCTTGAGAAAAGACAACATCTATAAAATTTTGACCAGAGTTAGGATGCAGAGGGAAAAAACTTATAAAGTCATAGCATACAGCTTAATAGAATTTATAATATTCTATAACCTACAAAGTAGGGAATCAAATATAAAATGGAGAAAATAGATCCAGCACTAGGAAAGTAATAGAGAATAAGATCGTATTTGGAATAATGGGCATCATTCTGGTCACCTTATTATGGAAGTGTTGAAACCTCATTGGCTGACATCTGATATGAGGCGGTTTTGGATGTCGCCCTGTTTCTTCCATTATTAATTTTGTGCTCGAGGGCAAATGCCAGCAGTGCTCATTTTAGTTTTTACCTCCTGCTGCAACTTCAACTGTCAGAGAGACAGCAGGAGTCAAAAATGAAAGGAGCCACCTTATAGAAATGCTGTGCCACTATGTCATTTTTAAACTGACAGCTTTTTACAGTCCAATTTCTCAGGGAAAGAAAAAAAGGACTTTCATTTTCACCTCCCACTGCTGCTTTGACAGAGAAAGACATTTACCCAGGTTTGAATGCTGGTGGGAGGCAAAAATGTAAAACTGCATTAGAGTGTTTGTAAGTGTGCTTTGACTACCCCATAGAAGCATAAACTGATTTGGGACAAGTTGACCTCTAACCCTTGCTTACCAGGTGGCAAAAGAGAAAAATGTGTCCACCTGCCCTTAACGCAATAGATGGAGATTATTCTGAAGGATATAGGTGAATATAGAAGAGCCAAATGCACTTAAGGATTCCAGTTCATCTGAAAACATAAAAATTGCTATTTTAATAGTCTTTAGTCTTCAAGAAATTGGCAATTGAGAAGACTCTTCAATGAGAATAACTTTTGAGAATGGCAGAGATGTTTAAAAGGAGGGATTTAGGGAAAAGATAGCATGGTCCTTATATTAGTAGTATACAGTAGGGAAAATCCCTTCCAATCAAAGGACTGGGAGGAAGAAGGTATGAAAAAAACTGAATGCTGAAAACCCACACATACTAATCTTCCACATTATTAACATAGTAGGTACAAAAGCAAAGTATTTATGATGGTGAAAGCAAAATAATACAGTAATGTTAAATTACATCTACAAGGGATCCTTCTAGCATCCTAACTTATCTAGCTTCTGGGACATACAGTATTTAGAAAACTCAGAATCAATATCAAAATATAATGCAATAATAGAATATAAAAGTAGAAATAGTAACTCCTACTTGCTGCTGGATTCAGCTTTTCATTTTCAAAGTATCTGGTACATACCCTTCTGAGCTCAGAGTTCAAATTAATTGCAAGTGGCAATGGTATTCAGGGGTAAAGAAATTAGTCTCCTATCATTTAAAATTGTCTATTGTTAATCTTGTATTCTTTGTTTTGGGTCTCTGTACAATGTGCATGACCTTGTCAGGCTTAGAAGGACACACTTGACTAGAACATGCAAACTGTTTGACTCTCAAGGACAAGAACGCTGAGTAGCTCCAAATGTATTGTTTATTGACACTCTAGAATAGCAATAAAGCTGTGGTATCTGGAAAACATGGATTTTTCCAAGAAAAATAGCACATACATTTATGGGGTACACACTTACATATATGTATATATGTATTCGGAAATATAAAAGAGTGTGCATCAAACACACAAGTTGCACCTGGAGTACAGATGCAAAAATCTGGAAATCTAAGCCTTGTATACATCATTTATTGTAATCATGTCTCAATTGATAATTAATGCCATGGGCCTGGATCCACACATATCAAATCCATGGGATAGCAAAACAGCAAAACAGTATTCTGAATTTTGCATGTTGCACATTTTATTTTCTATTTTGTTGGGGTTTTTTACATTTAGAATTATTTTGGAACCCTATTTCATTCATCTAAGTTCACTTTTTTTATTATATATTTCTTACCTTCTGATAGTTTCTCATGAAGAAAGTTACTTTCAAGTCCCTTCCACTATTTTTCAAGACACTGAGCTGCTACCAAGAAATCATGGTTGTCTTTTTCCTATCTGTTTCATTTTCACAGAACACATCCTGTTCCACTATTTTCTTTTAAAACAGGTGGGCTTGCACACACAGATAGTCTCATGTACAGTTGATTTTGTGGTGAAAGTTATTGAAACAATTCTCAGTAAAATTGCCTTTAGTGTTTCTAGACCTTATTGTTGTAAAAAAAAGCTCTAACACATGAATTGGGCAAAAAAAAGTATGCAAATTATGTCTGTGTAAGTGCCTTTGTGACATAAAACATTATCAGTTGTATTTATGAAAGGTCTATTGATGGAAATGTCAGGCTAATATTATGTGACACATAAAAAGAATGGGAAAGGTAGAACATTGTTAAATACATAAAACAAGCATTACTGTTGTGGCTGGACAGGAGGTTCTGAAACAATTGCATAACCATTTCCCAATTCAGTAATTGGGTTTTTTTATTATTTATTCTGAGTTGTAACAGAAGTTTCAAACTTCATTTCATAGCAGTTTACAGCTATTTTAATTTAGAACAGAATTTGAATCCAGCTTCACTGGATTAAGCCAGTAAGAGGTAAATGAAGCAGCACAGAGAATTTATACACCATTATATTTGAAATACCTAAAAGCATCATTTCATGTAGGTGGAGCTTATTTTGTAGTTGTGGCTAAAGTGGGTATAATCGTCTCCTTTTTCCCCTTTCTTGGCTAGCCAGTGCTCCAGAGTAATAGTTGCAGATTGGAGGCAGAGCTAGCATGGGACCAGGCTTTGAGCAAATGAAAGGGAAAGATGTACTCAGGAAAAATGGAGCAATTGTCTCGGAGATGGGAATCTCAGAAACGAAGTCAAAAAGCCCAGGTATGTTCAGAGGTAATTGTGTGGAATAATAGAGATCAATTTCTCCTAAGTAAAAACCTTAGGAAAGAGAAGGTTTTTACCATTGTAGGAAAAGCAAGGCAGGCTGCAGAGAAATTACATAAAGAATGGGCTTCTGTTTTTCTTTTCCTCTCATGCTTAATCCAAACTTTTCTCAGTTTCTATCTGAATTCAGGTCATCCCTCTATGCCTTGCTGCCTTCCCCATTTACAATACAATTGGGTTGTTTTTCCACCAAATGTGGTACATTTGTTCCTCAGACAGTTTTGAACATCAGCTTCAGAAAGGGGTATATCTATGAAAGTATCTGTGTACCCAGTGATTCAGAGGAGAGCCCAGCAGAACTTCTCGTATTTTTCAAGAAAGTCCCATCAGGCACTATAAGAATCAGGTAATTCTGAAAAAATTCTGGAACGTACCCTTTTTGTTTTAGAGTTGTAAAAACTCTGGTTCTTAACCAGACTGGCAAAGCCAGAGGTCAAGTCAAACTAAGTTGAGGGAGGTGACCTTGTCCCTCTACTCAGCACTAGTGAGGCTGCATCTGGAGTACTAGGTCCAGTTCTGGGCTCCTCAAGGACAAGAGAGACATGGAGTTCCTGGAGCAGGTCCAGCAGAGGGCTATGAAGATGATTAAGGGAGTGGAGCACCTCACATATGAGGAAAGGCTGGAGGACCTAGGCCTCTTCAGCCTCCAGAAGAGACAACTAGGGGGACCTCATCAATATCTATAAGTCTGTGAAGGGAGAGTGTCAAGAGGATGGATTCAAGGTCTTCTTGCTGGTGCCAAGCCATAGGACAAGAAGCAATGGGCAGAAACTGATGCACATGAAGTTCCACCTGAATGTAAGGGAACATTGCTTTACTGTGCAGGTGACTGAGCACTTAAGCAGATTGCTCAGAGAGGTTTGGAGTCTTCCTCGCTGGAGGTATTCAAGAACCATCTGGACACAATCCTGTGCCTAGTGCTCTAGGATAATCCTGCTTGAGCAGGGAGGTTGGACCAGATGATCCACTGTAGTCCCTCCCAACTCAACCGATTCTGTGATTCTGTGATGCATGGGGGGTATACTGTGAGTAAAGGGATGGGATTGGGAGAGGGGAAAAATCCTTTCAAAAAAAAACCCAGAAAAAAAATTCTGAAACAATATTGGTTTTGACTTTGCATAGATACCTCCTGATAAGAATTTTAATACAACACATATGAAATCCAAATTCCTCTTTTATTTGCAGTGGAAATACCTGCAGAAATATAAAGGAAATATTTTGACTGACAAGAAGTCAGTTCATGTTCTGATATACTGCTTTTCATTACTACAGTGTTATATAGGTTCAGCATGAATCCCCAAGAGCAAATCCTTTTTATATCCTAGCACATTGTTCTTTTCACTCCTGACAGTTGAAATCCTAATTGAAATCTAATGCTTATTTATTTATTTTTTAAATCTTTCTCTCACTCACAGCTTAAATGACTTCATTATGATTTCTATCTTTTAAGGACTACTTGGCCAGCTCTGGGTCTCACTTTGTCCACACTAATGCAAATACTCTGATGAGTTTTATGAGGCTAACTATATAAGCAGCAAATATCATTTCAATGTGTTTGCAGGGTTGGACTTTTGATTGGTAAATTATTCAGGTTCAAATATTAAAGATACTGTTTTTTAACTGGCAGATTGGTTGAATTACATAACTGCAAGGAGCTGTGTTTTTCCTGGTAAAAATCCCATGATGAAAGAGTTGAGCAATGAAAGTCATCAGGATATGGCTAGGATATTGTTAGAGCTACAGAGTTCACTTCACAAAGGAATTGTAGTGAGCCAGCAAGAGAAAGGATTGGTTGTATGGCAGTAAAGCAGATGCCAGAGCACAATAATGAGAACTCTTTCTAACAACCCCTTATCCCCACAAAAAAAAAACAAACCAACAACAACAAAAAAACCCCACAAACAAACAAATAAAAAACACACAGAAAAAGAAAATAAGGAAATCAACAATAACAACAAAACAGTAATTACACTCTCTATTTTTTACCCAGTGGTGAAATCAGCTTTTTCCAGTCAATCTTCCAAGGCATTCCTGGACCATTAATAATTTAGAAACATGTTGGGAAGAGTCACACCTGAAAAGAAACCTGCATTGTCATTTCTACAAGTGGATGAAAGCTTCATGTAAATGATATCCTCTGCATCATTGCATCACTTTTGCTATGGATTATGGAGTTGCACAGAAAATCTGTTCTCTCCTGAAGACTAAACAGAAGATGGCTTGAACCCAAGTTGAAGCTCATGACTGATTGTTAATTAAATTGTTATACATCTGAATTGCCCAGAAGGAGTTCTGAATTTCTTTACTTCTTTTTTATTTTAAAGGTTTGTGGTGATTTCCTTCTCTGATGAAAACAGAGAGAGAAAGTAAGAGCTCATGAGAAAACCTCTGCTCATACTGCAATCTTCTATAACCAAGGGGTTCAAAGGTTTGGATAAAGACTCACATTTTTATATTTTTGTAATCAGAAATTAAAACAAAGCTATATTATTTTCATCTCATGAGCACCCTGCTGCTATTACAACTAATAAATATTTTTATATTGATATTCTAGGGCACAGACCTACTAGTCATTTAGCAAATCTAAGCATCTCACAGCAACATATTATATTGTTGTACAAATTATTGAGTTATTTGGAACAGTTTGAAAGCACAGTACCAGAAAATGTTGAAACAATAATAATGAAGGCCTTAACTTAATGCAGAACGTTTTACTCCAGACAATCAAAGCTACAAGTTTCTTCAGTCATAAGTACAAGTGCATACAAACAGATACAGACATTCTTATAAATGTATTTGGACACAGTTTTTAAACAGAGCACAAGATTCTTAATGGAGAAACCACACTGCTATTGTGAGGGTGAGAAACTGCATCAGTATTAAATAATATTTTTAACATTTCAAATTGAGAAAAAACCCCAAAACTCTTTTAAAGTATGTCGCACCAACCTCTGTTTTGAAAGTCTTGTCCAAGAGATAGAGAAGGAAGCCCAGACATGGACAATTTTATTTCTCTGGTAATACAGTTATTTCTGATTCTGCTGGGATAATGCACAATGAAGCAATAAAACTAGGCTGCAATTCTCTATCCTTTAAAAGAAAAATTCTAGTACAGTTTATGGAAAAATCACACTATTGTCACACTGATGAGAAACCTGTTCATATTTCTACTAAAGACTCGAATTTCCCCCAAATGCTAAATATCTTCTAAAATAATCTTGATCTTAGAATAGGTATCTCTATTACATCAGAAGGAACCTTGGGAGTACCTATCTGTATATAAAAGAATTTTAACTACACAGAGCAGACAACACGTATATACTCTGATTTGGGCAATTAATTTGCTATTAATTAGTATTTTAAAACTTCAATTATGGCACAAAATGCAATATTTAACTTGTGCACTTACTTTCAGCCAGATCTGTATAGATAAGAGAGGGAGCAAATTGCAGCAAAGTAGTTGCTATCTCTCATTGCAAAAATCCGCAGAAAAATAAGGGTAACATTGTCAGTGTTTTCTGACTTTAACTCAGTTGGGAGGCATCAGTGGCAAGTTTCAGCTGCTGAGATGCATTTGATGAAAATCTTAAAAGCAATCGAGTAGTCTAAACTGTTGACTTTTATGAATTTGTATTGCGAATTACTCTTTGAAGGCTCTTTACCTGGGAGACTTTGAACTGCCATTGTTGTGCTAAGCTTCCTATATTTGGAGATAACAAAAATTAACTTTTCAAAGATTCGGTAGTCTGGAAACTGGGAAGTTATTTAAAAGGTAGTTCCAAGAGTACAGCAACACCCTAAACCCTTAATTATTGGAGACAATCTTTAATGCTTATCATCCAAATAAGCACAGGTCTACTCATTATTTTTTCAACTGATAATCTGAGCTCTTTTATTTGTGGATTAGGTGGATATTGTTTTCACAGAATTTTATGGATGATTTGATATTGCCTTTGAAATGTGGTGTATTTACTTCATTTTCTTTTTATCCCTTTAGATTTTTTTCACATAGTCATTAGGAGCATAAAAGTAGCTTCATGGTGAGTTTACCCCTTTCATTTTTTTAAGGCATTCCTTAATGGTAAGATACATCCTTTTTTTTTTTTTTTTTTTTTTTATTTCTAAACATAAAAGGACCTGATCCTGAATGGTAATGAGGGCTTTTAGCTGCCTTTGAAACTAACAGGCAGCGAGTTTGTTTGGCATACTGCAGAAGACACTCAGCAGGATGCAAATCTGGGCTCAGAGGGATTTAAAAGGACAGTATGTGTTTTGAGTCACATTCAAACCATATTTCTGCACAAGAAATTCACTTCTACATGGCCATAGGACTAATCAGGCATTCACCTTCTCTCCTGTGGCATATGAAACCACATATTTAATAAACTCAGAAGATACACAGTTTAATGTCTCTGGATGGCTGCTGCAGTGCAAGCCTGTTCAATCAACCTAGTAAGACAATGAGATCTCAGGGATAAATCTCAGTACCATCACAAGCTTGCCTGAACTTGCAGAAATACAATTGTTTTTAACATCCAAAATACAAACGATTGAGACTTTGCCTTTGCTTCAGCATCCGGTGCAAAGTTTGAAAAGAATATGTAGGTTTTCTAGAGGGTTTTTGTTATGATTAGAGCTTTTCATGTAGTATTTCACAGGAATATTTAAGTTTCAGTTTTGCACAATAGAGGGCATCAAGATCGCTAACAGCTATCTACAAACTCAGACAGCTAGCAGAGAAGCCAAAGTATATCATTCAAATCCAGGATGCAACTTTTTGACATGAAATTTCAATATGATAAAAAGATAGCATTCTTTCAGGGAAAAAAATAAAGTACATATTTTGCAAGATACTTGTTTTAAAAAGATAAAGTGCCAAGAAGAGACTCTAATTTTTTTGAGACAAATTGACAGCTTGAAGCTGCACAAGGAATTCTTAAAAAAACCCCAAAAATAAATAAAAAAATTCTTTTCTTTACAGACACTCCAAAGTCCACAAATGTGAGGGAAATGTTTTGGTTAGTCAGAGCCTACCTGCATTACTGAGAAGCCTTAATACTCTCAGCAGCCATAATACAAATCTGTTCTCAGGTCACTAACAGAGTCAGCAGAGCAGAGCTGAAAATTGCTAAGTCAAATATCAGAAGAACAGCTCCAGTTAACATCCAATTTAGGTAGGACAACATTTGTGATCTCTAATACTTTTCTAACACACCTAATCTTCAGAGGCAATGTGGTATAACATACACCAAGAAGGACAGAAGTCCGCAAAGCTGAGGGAAATGAGTGGAAATCCTTTCCTCTCTAATTGACAGGATCTAATGCCAGATGGCCTTGCCCTTTAAACAACTCTTCAAACACACATGTATAGTCTAGGAGGTGAGGAATGGACAGACTGTACCATTAGTACTGATTTCCAGCTGTTGACTAGAGGAAATAAGATCATCTGAGTTTACCTTTCTCTATCCCCTATCTCTCCCTCCACCTGTAAACCTGCTACCTCACACTTTGCCTCTCAGAAAGAATATGTGCTTAGACTGTCTGACAAAAAACACAGGTAATGCAGCCCAATACAAGGCTATTCTGACTACTGTCTCACAGTGCAATTATGTCTTAACCAAAAAGAAATATGACAGATATTTAGCACACAAAGACTTAAAAGAAATTTAACTAGGTTTTATCATACCTTTCAAATACAAAGTAAAAACCCAGGTCATGATTCTAACAAGCTGGCTCAGCACCATGATTGTTGGTTGTCTGTACACCTTAACTTCTGGACTCCCAGAGTCATCCTGATCAGGAGTACTTCTGCATTCACCATAGCATTACACTAAGCAAAGCAAACTAGCAGGAGAAAAAGCTGGAACCGACTAAACCAGAGACAGTCAAAAACCAATTCAAAATCCACAAAGCAACTGGACAGAACTATGTTCAGGCAACATGACAAGAGTAAAAGAAATGAGCTGTTTTTTTCTTTTCCTCCACACAGCTGCAAAATACTGACTAGCAGGGATCAATATCAATTCACTGCATGAAACACTGCATTCACCAAACGCAGGAAGACGAAAATGACAATGATAAGAGTGCAAAGATGCTTTGAAAAACTACTGGAGCACTATTGTTCTTTTCCATTGAAGACAATTGCCCTTTGTTCATCAAATGTCAATCTAACTCACTACAGATTTCATAATAAGGGCTCATAAGTAGGTGTAAATGAAAGAAGAGTCTCTGTTATTTAAATTGAAATGTTCTTGCAATTCCTTGGTATGTTAATTGCAGATTATGTTATACATTGATAGAGATGGTATAAATAGATCTGGGGGAATCTAAGGGGACCTTTAGAATTGTTCTGTGTAGCCTGTACCATGACTGAATTTGGCCTTGAATACAGACACAGGGGCAAAAGGAAGACTTAACTGCTGGAGATACTTTGAATGTGAAAGTGCAGAAATGAACAGGCATAGCAAGGAAGATAATACATCCTCCCTTAGATGCAGGGTCAAACAAGAATATGAGTAAAGAAAGATATCACACTCTATGTGGAATAGAACATTTCACCAAACTGCTTAAGATTGAATAGGACTGTTAGCAGTAAAATGTCTCTAGATGTTAACAAGCCCTAACACCTTGTGAAATCCACCCCTGTTTAGTACCACTGGAGATGTAAAGCACAAGAATCGATGAAGAATGAAGATGACATGACACAGAAAACTTTTAGGTCTATAATGATGACAATATTTTTTTTTTTGGTTGTAAAAACTTACATAGAAGTCTGTTAAACTTTGGGGACTTAATGTGTGGCCAAGTGTTTTAAGATATCCTTGTTTCTTAACAGAGAAACTAAGCACTTTACACTTGGAAGCTGCAAACTTCAGCAGGTCTGCTAACAACAGTACATTGAACTTGTGCAGAAGTTTAATACTCCGTCTTTTTTTCACCTACTGTAGATATCTATGTTATGTATGAGGATAACACTTTTTATACTGTCACAATCATCAAAACTGTAACTGACAAGAAGAAACTAGAAGTTGGGCCAAATAAAAACAATATCCTGGCTGTGAAAGGAATTTTACATATGCATGTAATAGAATACCTATATTGAAAGTTAAGTGCTAAAAAATAGCTGAAAAATAATATACGGTATCCTGGCTGTGAGCAAGGATGACAGAATGATAAAGCAGTTAGGGGGCAAGCCACAAGGTGTCAAGCTGCCTATATTCATTCATTTAAATGGAAAGTAAGATACTAAATAGGATTTCATCTTTCCTTCCCTCTTTCTTTTGATCATGCCTTTTTTGATGAAGCCTAAATCTGGGATGACATTTTCCACTAATTGTGCTTAGTAAACATGCTTAGGAACATTATGTTTCAAAATGTAGAGCCAATACTAAGGGTGCAAATATATACCTACCTTGAGCAACATGTAATGGTTGAAAGAGGGAAGTATAGGCAGAAAAAAAAAACAAAGAACTATAGCAGCCAGCCAATAAACCTGTGTAATAACTTTCAAATGAAAACTATGTTTATAAGCAGTTTTAGATACAAATGTCTTATTTGCACAGCAAAATCTGTAGACATTTGTGTGAAGTACACAATCAATATAAACAAATTGTTTTTTATCCTATTACAAAATATGGAAGGAAGAGCACAACTGCATAACTAAAGATATCCTATCTGTGATATAAAAAAAGTGTAGGTAAGGTAGGTGCACCATTTTGACAGAGAGCAACATCTGTATTAGAAAGAGTTTAGTTACCTTTTTAAGCTACTTTGTATTAAAAATCTTCTTGTGCCTCTCAAAAAAATAAGAAATGCCAACACTATTGCTGGCACTTGAAAAGCCCTCTGGTGAAGTATAGGGATGCTTCAACTCTGAAAGGGTTTTAAAAAGGAAGCTTTAGAATGTTCTATTAAATATGTTCTGACACAAACTGAGATACTGGTAACAACAAGAAAAGTTAAGCAACCCACCACAGTCTTGACCTCAAGTCAGTGAAAAAGACAGACACTCCAAATCTGTTCTGACAAAGTGCATTCCATAGCTGCATGAAGAAGGTGTGGGACACAGTGATTTATAATTCTCTGAACAAATGAAAGCACAACATTTTTACACTTCAGCAAAATTGGATCCGGACAATAGGGAACCAAAAACTCATTTGGATACATGTGGTGTTTTAAAACACATCACCAGGATCTTCAAATCGATCCAGTATGCAATGCCAGGCAGCACTGAGATCTCAGTACAGAGACATATGATGACCAGCTACTGTGCATGCTTAAAATCTCAGTGGTTGCATTATTGTACAGGTTCTTATTTTGTGAAGGGAGGGCTGAGTGAGACCTGCAAGCAGGGAATTACAGTAATCCAGACAAGATGTCACAGAAGCATGAATTAACGTTTCAGTATCTCTGTGCGACAACATTCGCAAACTTGTTATATTTCTTGGTTGATAATAGGAGTTTTGTTCCCCCTGAATGCTCATGATCCCCAAAGAAAAGCCCTCAATTAAAGTTTACCTCTACATTTTGCACAGATGAAAACCAAGCAGTATTTATGTGCAGTACAGAGAAGGGAAAAATCGTCAGACACAGTGTTAACAGCATTATTAAGCACAGTGGTCTCATCTTTTTCATGTTTAAAGCAATTTTGGGGCAGTAAGAACTACACTTCATAAGAAACGGGGATCAGATGCTCCTATTGAGTCTGTAGCAAAATAATGTAAGTCTTCTTTTCAATAGCTGTGCAAGCTTTTTACTTCTACTCTTCTATCTTCCCCTAGATCTTATTATCCCCTTTTGTCTACAATGCTTCATCAGAGACACAGCAGTTTAAACTGCTATATGAACTGAGAGATGACTTCTTTATCACCTCTGCACTTTTATAACATAAGTAAGTGACAGATAAATTATATACAAAAGCCTGGACTGTGACCTGAGCTAATAATTTTTGCAGGCTAAGTCTAGGCATTGTAAGTCTTGCACAGTGCTTGTTCAGGCAAAACCCACACAGGAGCAAGTAAGACCTTTATCAGAGTCAAATCCAAATGAAAGCAGATTAGGGTCCTCAAGATTTGCTCTCTTTTGACCTCTGCTTAGAATTCCTCACAAGCATATTGGGACACATATTCAGAAGCATTCAGAAGAGTGAAAGTCCTGTCTGTTATTTTATTGAACTCAACAGTTCTGTACTGACATTATTAGGGTATATTTCAATAAATCCAGTATGCTACATAATGCCACTTCAAGTTTGCCAATAAAATAAACAAATACTTCAACTTCATAATTTACTCTGGTTAGAAGAGATAGTATTAATACTAAAATGGCTTCAATGTAGCTTGCCATTTTATAAGGCCTAGGCTTTGTAAATAAACTTGCTGGTGTTTACAGTACTAAAAACTCCCACATATTCAGAGCTACAGCCACTAGTCAACAGGCTTCACAGACAAAGCTAAAAGTGAACTGATACCTTTTATTTCTTTTCATCAGAATATCCCAAGAAGAAAGGCTGATAGTGCTCTCTCCTAGGAAATCCTTGACTGCAGTGGCCATCCATGAAACCCATCAAAGCTAGACATTGGGAGCAGCTCTCTGGATCACCTTTCAGACTGGGGTGGGGGTTCACTGTGTAGGGGTGTGTGGCAGGGAAGAATGTTTTGAAAAACAGTTTTGCAGGAAAAGATTTGGTTCCTTAGGGAAGCAAGATGCACATCAGCCAACAATATGACCTTGCAGAAAAAGTGACAAGCAGTACATGCTGGACTTCAGCATTACGAAGTGCCGCCAGCAGGGCAAGGGACATGATCTTTTCCATTTACTCTGCCCTTGAGGCCTTGAGGTGCCATGTGCAGTACTGGGTACAGTTCTGGGCTCTTCGGTACAGGAGAGACATGGACATACTGGAGACAGTCCAGCAAAGGGTCACAAAGATGACTGAGGGACTGGTACATGTCTCCCATGAGGAAAGGCTGAAAGACCCAGGACTGTTCAGCTTGGAAAAAGAGAATGTTCAGTGGGACTCTCATCAGTATGTATAAATATCTCAGGGGAGGGTGCAAAGAGAACAGAATCAGCCTGTTTTCATTGCTGCTCCATGACAGGACCAGAGGCAATGGGCACAGCCTGAAACACAGGAGGTTCCCTCTGAACAATAGGAAAAACTTTGTCATTCTGAGGCTGATATAGAACTAACAACAAGTTGTACACAGAGAGGCTGTGGAGTATCACTCTCTGCAGATACTCAACCATTCTGTGATTCTCTGAATTGGAGCAGGGCTGCAGCCTTGGGAGTTTCTATGTTCAAGTCCTCACAACTAGAGAGAATGAGATCTGGGAACAGCTGCTGGGCAGACCAAGCATGTGAACCTTGCTGCTGGAAGAAATCACACTGCTCTCATGTGTATATCTATCTCATGTGTATATCTCATTTGTATAAAGATATATGAGAGAGAGAGAGAGAGCGAGAGAGAGAGAGGAGACTCTGCTCAGCCAGAGAGAACAGGATGAAGCTGTTGGTGCTGTCTGTGTTCATGTGAGCTCTCTGCATTTCTGTCTGTGGTCTAAGTGGCTGGCTGTGTATATACACAGGTATGTAGTGTATCCAGCTGCTCTGTGTGTGCTTTTGCATACTGGGAAAACATTTTCAGACTAATTTTTGGACCTAGAAGCACTACAGTGGCCTCATGTCTCTCAGGCTGTCAGACTCAGCATAATATACTTCCGTCTAACAGAATAAATAAATAAATTCAGAACTGTTAATTTTGTAGTTTCCCTTTACTGTCTGTATCTTTGACTTAACTTAGGGATTTTTTTCCATCCTACTTCATTCTGTAGAGTAATAAAGCTGATAAAATGTAACAACAGCTCTGCTCAGCTCAATAAATATGGATTCAAATTTATAAAAAACCAAGCAGTTGTTATTGTTTTCTATTGCCAGTTACATGCTTCATCAGGAACTGCTATTATCAATGCTCAAAAGATCTATAAATCCTGCAAGAAGTCTCTGGCCATCTTCATTCCTCCGTATGCATAATATAAATACTGTTGTTTCTATATTCTGGGTGTGCTAGTCTTTCTTAGGGTGTACATCATGTTCATCCAGATTGTACAGGGCACTAACTCTATCATTACCAAAAAAGCAGCTGTTTGCTTATCTGCAGCTTGGAAACTCAGCTTCATTTGAATCAACAATGCACAGGATAATTTTGCCTGCTAGTATTTTTGAATGATTTTTCCTCTGCTTAAAAGCTCTTTTGTCCATCTCCTGAATGTCCAGGATTCAGTAATCAACCCCATCCCAAAAGAAAAGGTTTTTCTTAACCATCACAATAATTTTTAAATAATTTTATCTCTCTTTTTAGTCTGCTGTCTTTAAAAGCCTTGTGATATATTCAAGCCATATTTTCAAACTTTTGTCTCCTATTAGAAAGATAAAACTTTTTATTTTTGTTTAGCTGAAAGCTGAGATTCTTTCTTAATGACTTGATTCACAAAGTGAGCTCTTAAGAGAAACAATAAATATTGCAAGCCTCACAATGCAATAATGATGAACCGTGACATGGTGTATGTGACAGCTGATAAGGGAGATGCTCCCCCTTCACCTCCCCCCACTCCTGCCCACACGGTCCCCGAGATGCCCATGGGAGAGACACACAGAGACCACCGGAGAGGGTGCAGAGAGAGTTTATTCATATGGTCAGGGGTATTTAAGAGTTTCACAACCAATGGGGAAAGGGTTAACTAAGAGCCAATAAGGGGACTTCACATAGCACTGCAAGAAAGAATTCCTACATACTAAGGTAGGGAGATAAGAGTTCTCTTAAGGGGTTTTGGGAAGGAGAAAGGTGATTCAGGGAAAAAAGATAGGGAATCCATTTTACAATACAGTGAAAACTTCAGTTTTTAAGGTATCTTGGCTGGCTTCTTCATTTTCTTCACAAATCCATTTCTGGCGTAACTTCTTCCATTAGGTCCACTACCACAGGTGGAGGCTTTAAATTATGTAAATATATATACAACCAGGGCCACAGTCACTACAGTTTGGTGTCTCAACTTCATCCATGTACAAAAGGAATGCAAAGGAACCTGAAACAGACCGTAAATTTACTAGCAGGCACAGCAATATAATTGAAAACAAGGGACTACAGGTAAAAAAAATCATTCAAGTCAAATCATCAGTTTTCCCCTGATAATTAAAACATATATTGTTCTTAAACTGCTGCATTACATTGCCACTGGACATCCCTCTTAAAATAGAATAACAAAGAAAGTTTTCAGCGGGGTTTATAATGTTCTGGTAGGATTGGACCCCACTATCCTCAAAATGAGAGTTATTTCTGGGTTTAGAAGACTTCTGATATTTTGTGAGATTTGTTTCTTTTAATATGGACAGTAAAAAGAAACTTGAAATACAGTACAATTCTCCTGAATTGCAACATACATTTTAGCAATAACTAATAGTTACTTCTTAACTGATCCCATAAAATACATGAATCAAAAGCCATGGAAACTCTGAGATATATAACAGGCCTAGTGCAAAAACGATTAAATGCCCCAAATAATTATTGTCTATTTGAGACTTACAGCAGGGGTAGAATTTATCAAATGAATGGAGGGATAATTGAGACAATTTGACTCACAAGAAAGTGCTAAGAACAAAAGATTGCCGGGTCAGACAGATTAAACCATCAGGGTTATAAAGCACCAAGACAGTAAAAACTTCTAAACAGAAACTTTGCCCATTGTACTAGAGTAAAAAGTATGGACAGCTTAAAAGACAACAAATTAACCAGTCAGGTCACATGGTGAAACTGGGAAAAGCAAAAGGCTGCCCAGAGAAAATTGGGCAAATAGCCTTACAGGTCATTCTGAAAGCCAGCAAACATTGAATCTGCCTGACATAAAATATTTCATTAATTTACAAGATAAATGAGAAAAATAACATCTTGTTTCTATAAAACACAGTGTCTTTAACACTTCATATTTTATGCCTATAAAAGGAAGATTTAGTATTAAAATGAAGCCCACAAGCATGCTATCCATTGCAGTCTTTTAAGACTCACCATGCACAGTAAGTCTTAAAAGTGATACTGCAACTGATCCTGATGGTGGTCTTCACCTCTAAAGTGTCTTCTTCTGGCCCCACAGTGCAGACCTCATCCTGCCACAGGTCTCCAGGAGACAGCTGCCAGCTCTAACCAGCGTCACAAGGCTGAAGCACCTGCTACTTCTATCCTACATCTGTGATACTCCTCTGGGCATTTTCCAAAGCATCAGTGTTATGAGAAAAGAGAGAAAACACAAAGAACTCATAGACAAAGCTATCCACATTTTTCTTCTGCTCTGAACCAGTCTTCAAACCAGTGCTTAGCGATCTGATAAAACCAGAACAGATATACTTCAGCAATTCATTCTAAAAATATTTCTAAATCTTGGCTGTAATCAGGTTTTTCCCACTGACTGAAACGATCTCTTTCCACTGAAGTAACTGAGGTGCATGTGCTCTGTTTTACACCACACTCTATCCCTGCCTGACACTTCAGACCTAAGGTACTAGAGATGATGGTGTCCACTGGGTCCATGTGACTTTTGCAGGCTTTGCAATCTACCAGAACCTCATGTATTTTCTACTTACAGCATAAAAAAAGTATGAATTTTTGAGAGCATATTTTTTCTTTAAAAATGGACTATGAATTAATGAACGTTTCTTTATTGCAATCCAGTGTAAAGCATCTGTGTAGTGCAGTTATTTCTGATCAGTTCAGTTCTGCTGTAAATTTTCTACAAATTACATACTACATTGCCACCTAGTGAATAAATTCGGAAATTCAACTAAAGGAGTGTACAGCAGTAGTTTTATGATACAGATATACTCAAAAATTCTCATCTATGGCCCCCTTATGATAGTTATGTGGTGTGTAAGCCAGTGTTCACTGACCATGTTAATGTTCATGCCTATGTGTGTGTTCGTGCATGTGTGCATTGTCCTGTCTAATCACAATGTACATATATATAATTGATGGACACAAGCCTTACCCTGTAAAATATATGTACACTGCCACCAATGTCAAGTGCAGTCTGTCATTTTGTCATCAAACCACCTATGCCTGGGTAACACTATATCTGATTTGTTAAGAGTGATGAGGTAGTCCAAACTTTGCTTAGATAAACACAAAGCACTCCTCAGACTGTGCTAGTTTACTTGGACTCTGTTACCAACAAGCTGGCCTACCATAAGATTTGCCATGATTTCTAAGACAGACTGCAGGGATAGAAGATCTGTGTTAGAGCTCTCAGACTGACAATCTTGACAATCTCCATATGAGATTTCATGTCATGCTCAAGGCCGGTAAGAACTTACACTGGGACACGACAATGCCATACAAGAAGAGATAGTAAGAAAATGTGCTGATCAGAAATTATGAGGGCATAAGGCAGTGCTGTACTGAGAATTTTTGAATGTACTCAATCACCCTGATTGCCAACAGACTTGTTTCAGATACCATCTTTCTCTCCACCACTCTCTACCAAGCAGGCAAGGTCATGACTTGAGAAGTTTAAGGACCAGTTTGTCATTATTTTTTCCAGCAGGAAATAATCAGTTCCTAAGCAAAAGATGACAAAATTAATTACATGAAAGGGATTGCCTGTTTGAAACACTATGGATCATTTCAGAGAAATAGCTGCTGGCATATTTTGTGACTGTGTCTATGCAGAAGTACATACCCATACAAAAATACAATTTCTAATAAACATGAAACAAGTGCAAATTCTTCATGCTATATACCTGAGCCTAGATTTTTTTCCTAGTATGGCTGATGTTGTAATTAGGATTTTACACTACTGGAGTAGTAAAAAAGCAAAGTATGCTTGACTAGCAACTGGAAATGGAAGAAGTTCCTTGCAATTATGTCCTTCCTTTTAAGTGGATATATACGGGCAACAGGGTGCAATTAAGCTATAATTTATACTGTTTTGTCTTCAAAGCCTGCTTGTCTCTCTTCAGGTATGTATTTACAATCTCTATTGCCCTCTAGAACAGTAGAGGACAATAGAGCCAAAGGCAGCTGATCCAGCCATATACCTAATTATTAAGTCATTTGCTGATCAAGGGTCATTTTCAGCAGCATGCTTCCTAAGTTGGATTAATTCTTGTTCACGTAAAACAATCAGAATGAAGTCAAATACATATAGTATATGGAACAAGATGCTGCTTATGTTTCACAAGTTGAATAACGAAAAATGTTGCTTGAAAGTCCATACACATCCTACAATGCCAAATGGAGAGGAGGTTCCATGTCTCATCTGGTTTTCACAGGAATTTTATTATATATTTTAGATACATTTTTCAATTACTGGGTGTTACATTTATTATATGGATTGATTTGTAATTTGTTTTTCTCCTTGACTGAAACCTGTTTTTATGAGTGAGAGACTGAAATAAAATGCTCTTTCATCTGCTAGTTCTTACAGACTGTAGACAGAATCATAATTTCATACTATCTGTAGACTAGCAGGATAGTCTATATTTGCTGCTTCAAAGCCAAATATGTGCAAAGTTAATGAACGTAAGTTCTTTAAACACAAGACGAAGCATTGCTTATAACTAATGCTTGCATAGTTCTAGAAGTAAACACTACTCAAGGATGATACTTATGCCGGTATATCTTTTAACAAACAAAAATTAATTGCAGGGGAAAAAAAAACCCCACGGGTCAAGCTTCTAAAAGTACAGAGTTATTACACATTATCTGATCTATTTAATATCTGATTAATATTCCAGATTTTATATCAAATTGCTGAACAGACTTAGTCTCTATGTATTTCTACACACTTACATATAAATAGGTATGTCACAGAGTGTACAAGAGTATGGCAGTCCACACATGACTATGGAGACATTTTAGAAAAAATGAAGTGAGAAAGATAGAAACAGTTTAACTTTGAAAACATACAGCAAAGAAAACTGAAACTGCTGAAGTAATAAACATTGTAAACTGAATTGACACCAGCTATTGTTTAAAGAAGGTGAACCCTTTGCTACAGTAAACACCTGAAAGAACAACCCAACCCTATCATACATTGATGGAGACATTTTTAACAAAGCACTGGAGGGCATTTTTGGTATTAAAAAATAATGCAGTCCCTGATCCTCTACACTTTTTTTTTTGTGTTTAGTAAACACAGTTCATACTGATAGAAAGTGAGACGCTATTAGAATGCATGTTTAATCAGAGCAAACTCTGATAATAACAATGAATAAAACATAATATGCAATTTTAGAAATTGAGTTAGAGACTCAGCCATAGCTTATATGACTACAACCATCTTTGTCCCTAGAATGGTTTTACTCATTAAAGTAGCTCCCAAGTGGTACATTATTTAACCATAATCATATTTTCAATACAAGGATTACTGAAATTAACAAATGTTAGAAAAGATTTTTAAACAAATATTGAGAAGTATTTTCTCTCAAAGTCTGTAAGCAGTTTCATCTGAAGTAATACTTACTGGGTTAAGTTTTTTGGACAAAATTTCATTAAATAATGCATCACATAATAGCCCATCATTTATGGATTAAATCAAAACTCAAATTAACAAAATAAATTATATGGAAAAATCAGCCACATTTTGTTCAATTTGTTATAATACAGGACAAGAACAACAACTCAAGATTTCACACTCTTCCTCCCTGCTGTCATATACACAGTAACTTGTGGGTTGACCAAAATACATTAAATTACTATGTTTTCAAATATATTTTAGTTTTAATGGGGGATTTTTTTCTGAAGAAACTACGCCTATCAGTTAATTATGCCTTTCTATTATTAGTAGCATTAGTATTAGTATTAATATTAACATTAGCATTAGTATTAGTACTTCAATTGCAATGCATGCAATTCTTTAATGGTGTATAAAAGATTGTTAGACATTTTATGCATGGATATCATATTTTTTAAAATAGACATGAAAAAGAAAGATGCACAATAGAAAAAACAGTTCAAAGGATTTCACTTAAGGTTACTTTGGTAGGTAGAACTGAAGAATACCGGGCTCCTAAGAAGCTGGGTGGAGGTACTTCTGTCTTCCACACTTCATTCTATATAGCTCTTTCATCTCTGTCTTCTCTAATGTGTACTGCTCTTCCTTAGTGACTCTCACAGCAACACTAAATCTCAAGTTTTCGTTTGTCCTTCCTAGAGATGCTCTGTAGCTGTGCAGGCACTGGTGGATGCCTGGAGACAGAGTCCTCCAAATGTACTTACCTGTGGATCTTATGGACATGAAAGAGACAAAGGTTCAGGCTGTTCCGCACATGTCTCAAATGTAGAAGATGCAGATCTAGAGCCAGTGTGTCCAGATAGCTCTCTCTTTAAGTTCAGGCTGTTCAGTTTAGACTAACAGAATCACAGAATTGTTTAGGTTGGAAAAGACCCTTAAGATGAGTCCAGCCATTAACCCAGCACTGCCAAGTCCATGATCAAACCACATCTCTAAGGACATCAATTAGTTCACTGCTGTCCATTCAGGGGATAATACTTCAGAGAAATAGCTTTCATTTAAGTCAGTTGTTTAGAAATTAGCCATAAACCAGGCCACACTTACAAAGGGATTGGAATTCCTACTTCTTATTGTGTCTGTAGTTTGCACATAGTTGGTAGTTTGGGAAGCAAAGCATAAATCAGGAGATTAAAATAATTTTGTGAGTCTAGGCTAGGTCCATGACTGTACTGCAAACTGTCATATGTTCAAAATGTCATATGGTACAAATATATATTTGTAAATATAAACTATTTCTTTTCGTACTACAAATCTGGTAATTCTGCTTACAGGAGAGCCAGACATCATAAATTATTCCTATTATGGGAAGCACTGTAAGCATGAAAATCCTGGGTATTTTCTTGTGAATTAATTGTCAATACAAGGGTTAACCCAAGCAAAAATACATCTATTAGTTTTAACATGCATTTCATGGAAACAAGTTTATGGAGTAATTCCAGTGGAATGTGAGACACCCCTATATTTGTATTACCTGTGATTATGAATTTGAATCTGCACATGACATATAGTCAGCTAGAGCAAGCACTGTGTGGTAATCCATACTATAGCTCAACAGATATTCCCCCAAGCTACACAGCTGTCCTTCACATATATGAAGAAAAGAGCACATGAGAGAACATCTAATACAATAAATATGTTCAGATAAAGAGGAGGAAAGCTGGTGACACCATTCCTTTCAATAAGAAATGTGTAGTATTTACACATGTATATATTTTAATTGAAAATTTTGGCAGATTTTCTTTACACCCAAATCTAAACAGCATTATTTCTATTTAGAAGCTTGATCATTTTTATCAAGTCACAAAACCAAAAGTGTCTGGTACCAGAGCAGCTCAAAATTAAGTCCTGTTTGGATGAAAATTTTTACAGTAACACTGCAGTTTCAGTGCAACATATCCAGCTTTTAATCAAGTCTCTTATAGCTCCTTTATGTAAAGTCTAAGCAATATTATAACTATAGTGATTGACAAGGTTGCTAAATTTCAAATTCTGGAGCAAAATTAGATTTGCTTCTAAATAAAGAGTAGCTAGAGAATATTGGGGAAATGAACAGACAATAAAGACACAGGACTTGATCAATTTTAGCAATTTTACCTTAGTGATGTTTTTGTTTAACATTTTAGAAAATGTTTTTTTCTGAAAAAAGTGTATATTAATGTTTTCATGAAAGTCAAGGCAATGTAAAGATGACCACAGTCTATCATAAATGAATTCAGTAATTCACGAATTCAGAAATGCTGTCTTGCATACTGTTATGTGTATTATTAGAGACTAAAGGAGTCGCAGGTCAGAAGGTTAGATATGTGTTCCCTTTTTCTCACATGGCCACCTAAGTTAGATAGTCATGTCCCTGCACAGCATAGAGCTCCAGGCAACTGCACTACGTGCCTCGTAGCTGAACAAGTGCTGCTGATGAGGGAGTAGTCTCCAGTGAAGACAACGGGGCTATTCACAGCAGTAAGGGTCTAAAAGGTCAGTTTAACTATTATTTATTCAAAATCTGAATTCATATTTATACTACAGAAATATATACTGCAAAAGCAATGCAGTCTCCCCTCTCAGGTCTAAAAAGTAACTGTAAAATCACAACCCTGCAGAGAAGAAAACATAGGAAGAAATATCTTTATTGACACTCATCTAGGGTATGTTATGAGTCTAAGTCATAACATTATTCCAAAAGTGAATACCAAGATGACAGTAAATGCATGAAACAACTTCTCTCTCTCAAGAAAAAGCTTACAGAAATTCAGGAAAATGTATGTAGAAAGAAAACACACAAATTCAAAATTCTGCTATTGTTTCAGCAGAATTTTAACAGTCTTTTATGTTCTGTGGTGCTGCACTTGTGTAACTAGGAAAGGTTGAGATTATTATACTCAAATAACCAGACTAAATTGTCACAAAATAAGTAAATTCAGACTCACACCTGCTGCTTAACTGTTGGCTTGCCTCCTTTTCTCTGAACATTATATCCTATGATTTAATAACTACAGAAAGTCGATTTCTGGTACAAAATTGAACTTAAAAATGTAGTGGTAGATCATAAGTATTTCTGTGCTTTGCATCTCAGTCATCTCATCTCATATAGCTGGTAAAGTGCTATCAAGAGGATTGTTGTTCAAGATTCTAGTTTGTCAGTCTGAAGCCAAAAAAAAGATATATTTCCCACTTAATAACCCCTGTGGAACTTGCAAAAAACAGCAATTGAATGGCTCGTACATTGCCGAAACAGATTCTCAAAACAACTTTGACCTGATTTGTACACTTCTTCAGTGGTTTAGAAACACTGCAGTGTTGTATGTATCCAGTTCAGAGAGCATGGAGAAAGGACTCTTTACCACTTCTTAGCTCCATTCTTAAAATCTGAAATCCGTCTTCAAAATTTTTCAACCATAGTTGAATAGAAGTTTCAATGTACACTGAACATTATGGGGCTGTAATACCTTAGTGAGCTTTATGTGGCTAAACTTAAGTAGGAGACACAGAAGCCAATATAAAACCAGTTTTGTTTGTACCATGGAATACATGGAAAAAAACACAAAATGGCATTAGTGTGTCCTAACAAAGACTACAGGGAAAAAAACTCAGAAAGGACACTATGAACAGACATCACACAGTTTTCTTTTCAAAGCTGGGGTGTAAATTACCTCCTAAAACAATTATTAATTGCTTTTCCATGCTCTAACCATGAAAATATCACAGTGTTACATGTGTTGATACACTCCTACTAGATAACTGTAACAAGATGAGAATTCTGCTTAAAAAGGTTAGTAGGCATATTCAAACCACATGGAATAGATATAGAAATTGTAAGTTGTCATATTTCTAAATTAATATTTGTATAATACAAGTTTGTGATTAACTTTCTTCCAACATTGAAAGCTTTAAGTATGCTCATTTAACAATGTCAAGATAATTTTCAGACATGGGGGAAACAAACAGTAACTTGCTGTATTTGTCCAACGAGTTTATTATTGCCATGGATCACATTTATGAACATATCATAAAGTTACAAGGAGTTGCAATAAAAAAAAGCAGTTCCAACAATGTAATGTGGTCCATTACATGTTCCATATGACAACTTTATTACTGCAGTGGACCAGCATAGTAATTACAAAAAGGATATATATTACCCATAACTTGTTTTGAGACAGAATGCAACAACAGACCAAAATAATACTGTAAGAACATATTATTCTGTGACATACAATAATTATTTTGAGTTTACAAAGTAAGAAAGGAAGTTACTGCAACTTAGAATCTGATTTTTTAAAAAAATGTGGTAATAAAGGGAAATTTAGCAATGAAAGCATGACTATTATTGTTTAGTTTTTATTGATGGCTGTTTGGTTTTTATAATTAGCATCTGAATTATTTTCTCATTATAGATATTAATACTCATTAACATATTGCCAAAGATCAGAGAGTGCTAAGGTAGGACACACTGCTGCTATACGCTGTACAAACTTAAAATGACAAGCCATACCCAAATGACCTTACAGTAGAAGTGAAAGAGAACACAACATGTGGGAAAAGTTTGTTAGGGAAGACATGAAAACAGCATGGGAATCAAAGGTTTGGATAAACATGTAATTCAAATTTTATACATTTTGACAGATCACACACTGATGCTCAGTTTTATGGAGGATTCAGATGAGGATAACTAAGTAGGTTTGAAAATGTTTATACATAGCTCTTCTCAAGCATGATAGAAGACATAAGCGTCTTTTCTGCTAGATTTAAGAGGTATAGATGATGGTCACTATGAACTGTGGTTCACTATGAATAAATCTTTTCATCCTTTCCAGTGTCATTCAGTGAATGAGAGAACACGTGTATTTTAAGATGCCAAAAGAAGAGGACTGAAAGAGAAAAAACCCAAATTTTAAAAACTAAGAGTATGGTGCTTCTACAAATCTACTCAACACAGAAAACCACAACACTTTTCTTGTGTTTGTGTTAATATTAGAAAGTGAAAGTAAAATCAAGATATAAAATGTAAACAAATAACTACAATACTGAATTAGATTTCAAAGCACACTTACAGCAAATTTGAGACAGCAAAAAGGACTTAGGCATGCATTTTTTAACAGATGGTGCTAGATAAGGTCACACAGGTATAATTGAGGTCAGAATTTGGCCACTGTAGGAACAGATCCTCTCAGTAGAAGAGGTGAATTTCCTCCTGTGTTTTTCATTAATTACTCAGTGCCGTCCAGTCAGTGTTGTCTGTTGTAGACTCTCTCAATAATCCCTTGTCCATACAAGTCTTTCTCTAGAACATTCCTCCAACACATTTGAATAAAAGTTCTCTTTGTGGTAACACTGATTTACTCTTTAGCAGCAGAAACAACAGTCTACTAGTATCACCATTTATCCTAGCCACAATCTCTAAGATAACAATAAGTACCAGGGAACAAACAGATGGTGTATTTCCACTGCTGATATAGGAAGGACTTACACAAAACTATAGGTAATCTTTATGAAAATACAAAGTTTTAAATCCAAAGACCAATTTTAAAATAACTTTTGTCAGAGACAGAAGGAAAACCACGAGCCAAGATGAATGTAGCCGAACTGACTTGCAGAGCTGTCTTGGACAGCTATTGCTCAAATTCTCCTTTGCTTTCAGCATGTAAACCAAGGGTTTTACTGACCTCAGTGTTGATTTTACACACTGTATTTGGGAGTAGTGTTTGCTTTGTGAGTTTTTCACACACACAGCATAAAAATATATTATATTAAAAAACATTGTATACAGTATGGCATGGACTGAAGATTTCATTTATTTCTAGCAGGAAGTCATTCACGTTTGAAAGCCAGTTAGAAAGCATGTCACAGAAATAAAACCAACTGAATTTCTACATGAGCCTCAAAGAATAATGTTATGCTGTTTCAACTCATACAAAACATTGTTTCCACAGCTGTGCAGGCTCAGCCTGCAGATGCAACCATCACAGTCAATACTTTTATTTGAATGACATCCATATTAAAGTGGTTTTCTTTCATAATGCTTCATTTTATCTTGCTCAAAGAAAACTGTATTTGAAAAATATCAATGTATCCATTTTATGAATGTGTTTGATTATATTTTTCTTTTTACTTATTACCAAATCAATTTTCTGAAAATATTTCCCTCTGTTTACCTTCATCTAACATTAATGTGGATCTGTATTTTGACCCCTTTCCCTTGCCTAACAGCTTTATGCAGAAACACGTGACAGAGATAAGAACAGTAACATCAGAAATAAATCAGCTAACAGCATTTACTTGAGTAAAAGTTTCTCTAGACTACTTATGGTTTTCCTTTTGGGAACTGGCTGAAACCAAGACCATCCTATTACTAAAGTCAAACCTAATAGTGTATTTTATTATTTTGTGCCTTCTGTAATAAAAGATAATATATTTCTTTTGTGGCAAATAATTTTATTCCAAAGTATGTGGAATGTCTTGCTATAATAAAAATATTACTTCAGGCTTTTTAAACCAGCTGGTGTGGGTGCACTCACAATGTATGCACACCTAAAAGCCTGAGCTCGTCACACATGGGGTCCAAGCGTCCTCTCTTAGTACAAACACAAGACCAGCAACATTGCTGCTAAAGTCTAATTGAGTTTGGCCCATCGATAAAAATAGATATGCATATTTCGCTTCTCCCCATCTTCGGTCCTCATGTAGGAAAGACAAAAGCTGCAAAACTATGTCACTTTCCAGTGACCCATGCTGAGGCCAATTTCCCCCTTTGTTCTTAGCATACACTGGCCAAATATCTATACTTAACTGTATCAATTCCTCTTTGGTTAGGTTTCGATCCGATCTCACAAGATCAGACCAATTTTTCAATACCAAGCCCAAGGGACAGTATTTGGGTATATCCTTCCCTAGGGAATGCGATGCACCCATCTCCGATTAGGTGCAGTTACTCAATACAGTAACACTGAAAGAGGGTAGGCTGCCCCCCCCCTTTCCCACTGGCGAGCTCTAGGTCCCGGACTCCCACTCCGGAATCTAGCTGGGCGGCAGCCAATTCTGCCTGGCACGGGCGAACCACAAAATAAGGAAGAAATGCAGAGCACAGAGAAACAGAGAAAGAAAAGAAACAATTTGACTCGAGTCACCTTTCGCCCTGAATTCGGGGTAAGCACAAACAATTGCTCGCCAATCCGTTACAACCCCCGAACCTGCCTCTTGGAGATCTCCAGATCTCCCCTATGCCCACAATACCAATTAGCTAGCTAAAACAATTACAGGCCCCAATCCTATCTTACCTCCTCCGTACGGGTCCTTAGGAATCACAGCCGTCCGCTCCCGAATCGAGGCGAAGAAATCCTCCTAGAAATTGCCGGCAAGTAGGAGAGTTCCTCCAGATGGAAATTCCTTGATCGGGAAGGCAGCTTTTCGATCCCGGTTTCCCGGCCAATCAGCACCAAAACTGATGCCTAAAATCCTGGAAAATAGGCACTCAGAGAAAACATTAATGGAGAGAGATAGGCAATACCTTTATTGGGAGTTCGGAAGCTTTGGGCCTCCGCTGGGCCTACAAAATGCACGTTGTTCCAACAAGGATCCCCGAGTCTGAAAGGCCCCGGAGAACCCCGCCCTCAGCAAGGTTACAGCTTTTATACTCTTCCTAACAATTAACATACTAGATATCTATAACCAATCACCATTTCTAATTCTCTCAGTGGTCCACCCATCAGGGTCCTAGGCTATGCCCCCTGGACCACCTCCAAGGGTTTCTGGGCTCTTCTATTGTTTTGACTTCAAGTTATCTTGCAGGTGTCTCTGAAAAACATCATGACCTTCAGAAAGCCTGAGAATATGTGAGAAAACCACTTTAGTAACTTCCAACACCACTTAATATGTGAGCAAGGAAACCTCTACTTCTAAAACTCTAAAATCTACAAAATACACACCAAACCTTTAGGCATCAATATATTGATAATATATTACAAAAGAAGTAATGAGGATGAGTCAAAAAAGTATTTTTAAAAAAACTATATTTTATAGCCATGTTCTCTGGTAGGAGCAAAAGTCACCTTTTTTCATGTTGTTCCGAAATAAGAGCTGGTTGATGATCAGCGGAGTTCTTGAACGTAATCAGCCCTGAACACGAGCTGGTGAATTATGCTTACAGCAGGCAAGCCTATAGACCTGGAAATTGTCAGAGTGCTATGGCAATGGGGCAAATGGCTTTAAACTATTGCTAATGGTTAATAATGAAGAGCTTGAAGAGCAGGGGCAGAATTAAGAAATTACTTGTTAAATGTTTCATGATTTTTATAAATCAAGCCTTTTCATAACTCTTTCATAAACTATTTGGCTGTAACAGGTCACAAAACACACTCTTTGCAGAAACATCTATGGTAACAAGGTGGCATGTAAAGATGATAAAAGTGAACCTCATGAGCACAGGTGGGGATTGCCCCCACCCCTCAGCCGGGCCAACACAGAGCCCCCAGCCCCACCACTGCTCAGCACACACACTCCAGCACCCCGGCAATCTCATCAGTGGGCTGGAGCCCCTGCAGGCAGGCTGTAACATACATTCAGATTCACAATAAAAAAGGTCTGTCAAAAGAAGTGGGGCCAGCAGGTCGAAGGAGGTGACTCTGCTGTGCCCTGGGAAGATCTCACCTTATATACTGCATCCAATGCTGGGGTCTCCACCACAGGCAGGACATAGACTGCGAGTCTGGAGAGAGTCCAGAGGGCCCCCAAGATGGTTAGATGGCAGAGCACTGCCCTTGCCAGGAAGGGCTCAGAGAATTGGGGTTGTTTAGCCTGGAAAAAAAGGGTTCAGAGTGACCTAATTGTGACTTTCCAGTACCTGAAGGGAACTTAGGGAATGATGGGGCAAGGCTAGTTACAAGAGCATCATGTAGTGACAGAACAAGGGGGAATGGGCTCAAATAGAAAGAGAAGTTAAATTAGATGTTAGGGAGAAATTCATTAGAGGGTGGTAAGGCACTGGAACAGGTTGCCCAGTGAAGTTCTGGATGCTCTATCCCTGAAAGGGCTCAAGGCCATGTTGGATGGGTCTCTGATGTGGTCTAGTGGAAGGTGTCCCCGCCCATGGCAGGGAGGATTGGCACTANGTCGTGTTGCAGCCGGCGGGAGCCGCCTCAGCCGCTGCCTTGCCTGTAGTCATCAACACCTGGGCGTTTCGGACGGCTGCAGAGACAGGTGTCCCGGCGGGGGACGGGGCGGGGAGGGAGGGCTAGTGCCGTGCCGCTCGGTGCCGTCTTGGTGCGCCCTCCTGCTCTGAGGGGCCGCCGGGCGGATGCGGGTGTTGGCGGTGGCGTAGCGAAAAAGAAGCCCCGGAGTCGTGACCGGGCTGACGTGTGGCAAGAAGGAGCGGGCTGTGCTCCCCTCGGCCCCGAGCGACGCCGGGTGCGGCGGGGCCGGGCTCGGGTCCCAGGCTGCCCGTGCCGGGACCGAGCCGCCGGGGTACCCTCCTGCGGGAAGGTGCGTGTCCTTGCACTGCCCCGCAGCTTGCCTTTACATTGCTCGTGCTCTCACCCTGAGTCCTGGTGTGGCTTGAGAACCCGCAAGCAGATGGTTTCACTTTCCACGCTGGGAAAAAGGTGTTTAGGAAAAAACCCCATNTGCGAGTCTGGAGAGAGTCCAGAGGGCCCCCAAGATGGTTAGATGGCAGAGCACTGCCCTTGCCAGGAAGGGCTCAGAGAATTGGGGTTGTTTAGCCTGGAAAAAAAGGGTTCAGAGTGACCTAATTGTGACTTTCCAGTACCTGAAGGGAACTTAGGGAATGATGGGGCAAGGCTAGTTACAAGAGCATCATGTAGTGACAGAACAAGGGGGAATGGGCTCAAATAGAAAGAGAAGTTAAATTAGATGTTAGGGAGAAATTCATTAGAGGGTGGTAAGGCACTGGAACAGGTTGCCCAGTGAAGTTCTGGATGCTCTATCCCTGAAAGCGCTCAAGGCCATGTTGGATGGGTCTCTGATGTGGTCTAGTGGAAGGTGTCCCCGCCCATGGCAGGGAGGATTGGCACTAGATGATAGTCAAGGTCGCTTCCAGCCCAAACCATTCTATATTTCCAGGGAACGCAATCTGTATTTTAACCTGCCCTGTGCGGTTGCCCATACCCTGCCCGCTCCCCGACACTGTGCCGCCGGGCCTGCCCGCTCTGCCGGCGCACCGCCCTCCCGGACGGCCCCAGCGCGCCNATGGTTTCACTTTCCACGCTGGGAAAAAGGTGTTTAGGAAAAAACCCCATAACAAACAAAAAAAACCAACCTCAGAGCAAACCAAACAAAAAAATCCCACACCAGTAAAGAGGGGGCTTATGGACTGCAGAAATGGTAGATTAAAGACATACAGCTGCTAATGTGGTTTGCACTCTTGTGGCTCTTTGCAGTGTTTTTTAAAGGTGCCCTTTGGAGATTCTTTCTCCCCCTCCCCCAGATATAGGTAGTTATGAATATTTTTTGGAGCTCTGTTTTGTGTTGTGTCATTGACAGTCAAAGCAGATTTTCTTATGGCAACATAGGTTGTGAATACTGATTTAAAAAAACTTGAAGATCATTTCATCTTACTATGGAGTTCTTGCTTGTGAAATGGGTTACCTGAAGCCTTGTATAGGTCAGAAATGAAATACCTTCATGGAAACTGCAGGGCCCTTTGTAGCTTCTGAAAGCTTGTGCTAAAGCTACTCACTGCAATAAAGGTAATAGGAATCAGAGCACTACTCTTTACACTGAAGTTTGTAATAAAGGTGTTCATATGTGGAGTTGGATGCATGATATTAAGTCTTACATTTTCCCTGGTGCAAGCATCTTCATGCAGTTGCATGCAGCATTTGTGATGATGAGGCTTCTTGAGATGGTTTAATTCTGCCAAAAAGAGCTGTGTTCATCTGCTGCCTCCCCCGTGCTGGGGTCTGTCAGATTATGGAGTGCAGAGCCAGCACAAGGAGGAAGTAGGATGTGACTATCAGTGCCAGCAAGCTCGAACACCTTGGAAAATCTTGCCTGAGGTCCAAACTTGTGAAATCTCGTATCTGCAATGCCTTCAGGCTCAGTGTGTTCAAGTCATGTCGTTTGGCATGTCTGTAATGTCTTACAAAACTGCACCATGATATAGATTCTAAAGAATAGAAGGCTAAGGGTTGAACAGGCAAATGGAGACTAATTTCTTTTATATCATTTCCACTTTAGTTTTGTGCTTACATAATTACTGATTTAGGTTTAGGTCTTTTTATTCTGCAGCTGGATACTTAATATTCTCATATGAAGCTTTTGAGGGCTGCTTTTTTTTTTTTTCTTTGCCTTATTTTTTTTTTTCTTTTTAAGGTGAAAGTTTTGTTTCCCCTCTCCTCCCAGAAGGCTTTAAACAAGCAGTTTAATTAATTCAGTAGTGATTGGTTCTGGGCAGAGAAGTTACTTGATACAAAAAAGGTGTGGCAATTGTTAGTAAATAACAGTCAGAAAGAAATCTTCATTTCCCAGTCAGAAACAGTAATCAGATATGAAAGAAAAACAGTATTTAGAAAAGTGATGTTTTATATTCATTTGGTTATACTTATATTTTGACTTTATTTCATTTGTAAGTTATGGTTTACTTACACTTGTGTACTGCATTTGCATCACATCCATCTTTAAGACATTCTTTAAAGCAGTAGTGGAGACTGTTTGCCCTGGTGACATTTAATTATTTGTGTTGCTTACAGCTTGGAGAGTATTAGAGTCAGGAGGTTCTGAGCTGGATGCGGTTGAGAGAGGCTGTGGTCAGTGTGAGATTGATCAATGCGATGGGAGTGTGGGATATGGAGGAAGCCCAGATGAAAGTGGAGAAACCACTCTGGATGCAATGATTATGGATGGGTAAGGAAACTTTATGGAGAAAAGAATGATCCCTGTAATTTTTAGCACACTTAAGAGTTGTAACAGGATCTTGTTGCTTTGGGGCTGACTGTGGGGTTAGTTATATGTTAACTTATGGAACTAGGAAAAATACTTACCTGCCTAGTGCAAGAGTAGGTAATGAATCTTCACATGTAGTGCAGTAATCCAGTTCTAGATATAGCAGCTGCAAAGCAGATGGTTTGTAGCATTGTTAGCTTTCCTTTTATGTTCAGTCCATAAATATTTCACTTCTGGAGCAATTATTGTCTGTAATTTATTTGCTATTTAAAGCTGTCCTGGTTAAAAAGTAATTGTAAGTGTGTCATTCATGTTATGAGTTTATGTAACAAAATAGTTACTCTACTGAAAATATTACTGTAGATATTCTGTGAAAGAAAACAATGTATGTAGGAAGCTTTTCCCTACTAGTGTGATGTTATTTGCCTATGGCATAGAACAATTAAAGCATTATGTTAAAGGAGCACAGTTTTTGATTTAGATGAGAACAGATGTCTAACAAAAAATGTGCAATTGTTCTTGTATTTTTATTAAGTTTTAAATATTTCTTGTTTCCAGCAACACTATGGAAGTTGGAGCTGTTGCGGATCTCAGACGTGTAAAAAATGCAATTGGTGTAGCACGAAAGGTCATTGAATACACTAAGCATACATTATTAGTGGGAGAGTCAGGTAATTACTCCTTCAACTGTTTCCGAGTCATACCCTTGTCTTGAAACACTTGCTGTTAAAATTTCCATGTTTTATCTTGGTAATATAGGTGGAAGAATTCCTTGACAATCAAATAATAGCCAAATAATTCAGTAGTGTTTATTTGCTCATTCTGTGTATTCGAAATAGGTTTATTTTTAGAAGGAAGAAAGAAACAGTTTTATGGTTTTACCACCAGCTTAACTGCAAATATTAATTTGTAATCCCAGTGCTTTGCTAATATCACTGACACCCAAATTATCAAAGATGGTTTATTGACAGACACTGGAGACTGTTAGATGTAAATGTTGCATTTAAAACCCTGGAGTAACTTTTTCTAAGGAATGGCAGAATTACTAGACACTGCAGTTACATTTCACTACTTTGGTATATTTTGAGCATGACTATTGCATTTTGTAATTTAAAAATATCGAGAACTTGAATGTAAAAAATTACATTATAGACTGTACTCTTAGGCACAACGAAAGAGTAGTAGCAAACTGGAGGCTTAATTGAGCTGTTTAAATACAGGCTGCTGTTGGTAGAATAATACTTTCCAGAGAGGTATGTGAGTAGTAAGAAGAAGGTTTCTTGGCTCACAGTTAAGGACTTTGAAAATGTATATACCTTCTCAGAAAGAAATTTGAAGATAAATGTGGAAATTGACATCTGAGTATTAATGGTGATTCAAGTGCTTTGAAACTGATAAAACATTCTTGAAGGAATTAATATATACAGAAATACATGAAACAGCGATTTTTTTGATGGACTAAAATAATGCAGTCTTGGGAGGGGAGGACACTGAAAAGAGAGATTTGCAGATTCTGTTTGATTTGAGCAGTTGACTATGAGAGATTTCACAGGCGATACAGAAAAGGAAATTGGTCAGGTGTTAAATAGTGGAGGAAGAAATACTCATAAATATTCATTTCCTCATCTTTGCTAGTTACCAAAATATTTTTAAATTTTGTTCAGTAGAATGAGCAGAAAATATAAGGAAAGTGAAGAAGCAGAAGAATTAAAGTGTTGATCTAAAATATGTTTTCCAACCTGAGAAGGTAGCTATTTGCATAATGGAGGCATGTGGACAAGATTATTATGTTGAGTCCTTGCTGTCAATGAGAACTTCCTCAGAAGAAACTGTCTAGTATTAGTGGCAAAAGAAAGACAAAAAACCTCAATTTTTATCTGAATAAAAATTGGAGATGATGTTTAATGTTAGTGAATTAATCAAAGCAGTGGAGAAATTGAGAAAGAATATTTCCTGTGAATGTATTTTCTGTGGAAATCCGAACTTGGATAAAAGAAACTATAGTTGTCTTCACCAGGTGAAGATTGATAAAGAGAAAATACATTTTAACCTTCAAATGTGCTTGTGAGAGAAGGAACAGTCTGTTTTCTAAATAAAAATATTACACTTTCACTCAAAGAGCTAACTAGAATAGTAAATTCTTTTCATATAAATGCATATAGTCTCTGCAGGCATATTTTTTTTCAATTGTAAAATTGTTGAGGCTATTCCTTATTTTTCTCCCAATAACTAAATGACACTTTTATTTGAACATACTTAGTGATATAATCCAAGAAAGTCTTCATGTCTCTTAAAATTGCATTTTTATGAGTGGTTGACACTAGAGATGTAGAGGCAAGCTGTGGCATGTGTTAATTTTGATGAGTTGATAATTTTTATACATATGGCCTATACATTGTTCCTGGGAGTCAAATTTTATTGAAAGTAACATGAAATTTTTGTTTCCCATGTTGGAGTCTGTTAGAATGCCACAACAGCCTTCACAGTTCTGTTTACTTTCGCTCAAAAAATTGAAATTTAAGTATTTTTAAACCTTGTATGTAGAGAACTTAAGGAAGAGGATGTATTACAGAATCACAGAATGGTTGATTTTGGTAAGGACTTGAAGTCTTCTTCTTCAGGCCATCTGCTCAAGTAGGATCACCTAAAGCTGGTTGCTCAGAACCCTGTCCAGATGACTTGTTGAGTATCTCTAGAGAGGGATACTTCACAACCTCTTCTGTGTTCAACTTATGCCCATGCTTGATTGCCCTCAGAGTGAAAAGCGTTTCTTTTTGAGAGGGAACCTTGTGTTTCAGGCTGTGCCCATTGCCTTTGGTCCTCTCTTTGAGCAACACTGAAACAGCCTGGCTTTGTCCTCTCTGTGCCCTCCCATGAGCCTTCTCTTCTCCAGGCTGAACAGTCCCAGGTCTCTCAGCTTTTTCTCATGGGAGACATGTACCAATCCCTCAGTCATCTTTGTGGCTCTTTGCTGGACTGTCTCCGGTATGTCCATATCTCTGCTGTACTGAGGAGCTCAGAACTGGACCCGGTACTCCAGGTGTGGCCTCACCAGTAGGTGGGAAAGATCACATCCCTTAACCTACTGGCAGCACTCCTGCCAGTGCTGGAGTCCAACCTGCAGCATTACCTGCCTTTAATACAATAGCATGTTTCTGGCTGGCATTCACCCTGCTTCCCATCACAGCCAAGTTTTCTGCTGCCAAATTTCTTTACAGCTGGGTGGCCTCAGCATGTGCTGGTGCGTGGCATTGTTCTTCCACAGGTGCAGAACTTTGTGTTTATCTGGTGAACAGCATGAGCTTCTAAACAACCCATTTTTTCAGCCCATCCCCACCCTGGATATCTGCATAACCCCTTGGTGTTTCAGCCACTCCTCTCAGTTATATATAATCTACAGAATTCACTGAGGGTACATACACTGTGCCTCAGGTAATTTATGAAGATGTTGAACAGTATTGGACACTGTATTGACCCCAGTTACTATTATTAACTAGCTAGTTACTGATTCCAATTAGATTTCACACCACTAATCACAACACTCTGAGCTTGGCCATTCAGCCAGTTTTCAGTCCTCATTCTCTGCTCATCGAGTCCATACTTCATCAGCTTTTCTTGGGGGATCTTACAGGAGACAGTGTCAAAAGCCTTGCAGAAATCAAGCTAGACAATGTCCACCGCTGCCCCATCATGTACCAAACCAGTTGTTTCATCATAGAAGGTTATGAGGCTGATCAAGCATGACTTCCTTTTTGTGAAGCCCTGACTAATAAACTGTGTGTCCTTCATGTGCTCAGAAATTATTTCTGGAATTAGTTGTTCCATTTTCTTCACAGTGATCACAGAGAGGCTGATCAGGCTGTAGATCCCTGGGTTCTACTTCTTGCTGGTTGTGTAGCTTTTGTTGATCAGACGCAGATAACTACAATCATTAGTTCTTGCAGTGTTAAAAGAACTTTCTCCATTTGTTGCCTAAATTCTTTAGGGCGAGTCTTAGAAAATATCAGTAAAGTACATCATATCAATGTAGACTGAGTCTGGTGAGGGATATTCAGTGCAGGATGATTACAAGTGAGGAAAAAAAAATAACTATTCTGGTTATTGTCTGCCAAGACATTTTCTAGTTTGTCTCTAACAGATAGGAAAGTTTCATAATCACAGTGTGCCTGACCTTTTTCTCTTTTTTTCCTATCAATATTTAAACCAATAATCCAAGTAAAAAGTTCAGAGAGAAAAATGACGAGCTCTGCTTCTTGCAATAGAAACAATTCTTCAAAAGTTATGAAAGAATTCCTGACAAACATGCGCAAGAACAATTTTATCTTACAAAGGAAAAAGCAAGCAAAAAAAACCCGAAATGCTGCCTGTTTCTTCTAGAAATGGGAAAATAAGTATCTTTTTAATTGAAGCTGTCAGTTTTCTTTTCCTTTTGAGTGCTAAGTGAGTGTGTTATTTTTTAAGAAAAACATATAAGAGCTGTCCAGAAATAATTCAAGGCTTCTCTTAACTCTTGGACTAAATAAGTTTGTTCAGCTGTGTATTATAGTGACATTATTATCAAGGACTGATAATATAAATTCAAGCATTGAAACCTTGCAACTGTATCTGTTCTTGGATAGTATCAAAGGTATCTACAGCTAAAAGATGAAAGAACAGTTCATCTTTTTTCCCTTTGCCTAGTGATAAAAGTCAGTCTTAGAAGTGTAGCATTCTTTCACTGCTTGCGTTGGTATTTCTTTTGCTCCCTTGTCATGTACTATATTAATTTTCAAAACAAAGAAGCTGTCACCCTTAAAGCTGCAAGGAGGAAGTGTAATACAGTGTAAGCTGGCGGATTGCTTTCTTCAAGTCTCAGTGTTTTAATGGTAAATATTGTGCTGCTATGTTCCTTGCATTTCACAAAAGACTAGCTTTTTAAGGAAAATATATTTGTATCATTTACTTAAATATTTCTGTGACCTACGCAGCCCAGGCCACTCTTGCTTCAGGTTATTTGTGTCCAGCTGAGTAACAGAGTTGAATTTGTTTCTCTTTCAATGGTAAAACTTGGATGTATTAACATAGTTATAGTGATTTGAAGAAATTTGATATTGCCAGTGAAGGGAGAACGTGCTACTGCAGTTGTACATCACTCTAATGGCTGATACTGCTCCCTGAAGACTTACTTCTCATCTCCATAAAGGAGGTAGAATTTCTTGATTTCTAAAAAGCGTAACATGAATGCATTATCATAAAATACATAAAATTGTGAATAAATCAATGTGTTTTTTTGTTTTGTTCTTACTTTTCAAGCCTCCCTATTTGCTGTAAGAATGGGGTTTCCATATGAAGATTTAACAACCCAGAAATCACTTTCGCTGTATTCAGAGTGGCTTAATCAAAGCTGTCAGCCAAACTACTGGAAGGTACAGTGCAGTGGTGGCAGTGAAGAGGGGGTTTAGAAAGTCAGTAATGCAGCATTGCCTCTTTCTTTCAGCTTATATTGAAGTTATATAATATTTGAAGAAAAGGTTCTGCTAATTAAACAGAAAATATTTGGAATTACCAAGCATTTGGTAAGCTTGGGAAGCGTATGTGTCTAGTTCTTATTTCTTAGATCCTCCTGGTTTTGACCTTGCTGCAGTAGTGTTTTGGTGTAGGAATTATTTATTTTTCAGTTCTTCATTGGGACAGGACTTGTTAAAATAAATAATATGCTGTGTGGGTTTTTTTGATGCATATATAAATTTTGAAAGAAAATCTTACATTAATAATTAAGATCTTTAAGTAGTTAGTTGAGAGCTTCATGCAGACCTGTGAATACATCAGATTAGTGCAGCTGTCCGTTAAACTTGGCTATTGTGGTGAGATTGGCTTGTTTGGATGGGGGGTTTTTTGCTTTCATCTGGTTGGTTTTTGGGCTTGAAAACTTTCTTTATTTCATTGATGAATGAGCTGCCTTTTTATTTTTTTTTTGACCACTCAGTTGAGCAAAGGAGAATCTATAATTTTACCAACATAACTTTATAATAGAAAAACCATTTTATTTATAGCAGCAGAAATCAATCTTTAAGCAAAGCAATTTGTGTGATTTCAGTACAGCTGTATGGTGCAACTATTGGACATCCTGTATGGCAGATTATAGATATTGATTGTAGTATTTTTAAATTTATCTGTATTGAAGTATAATATATTATTCATGCAAACCATAAAATAATTACAGAATGTGGTACCAGACTCTTCACAATCCTGTGGACCATATAAACGGCCTGGAAAAGTAACTTATAAAGAAGAACAGACCATCTCACAAAGAAGTTTTCATAACCATGATACTATTGGTAACAACTTTTGGTAACTCTGATGCTGATTTTTTTTTTTCTCATTTGTCTACAGATTAAATAATACTGATTTTAAAAAGAAGTATTTCGTATAGTAATTATTTCTTGTTTGTAGTAGCTTCTGTTACTTATGTCTTAGGATGGAGTGCCTAAAATTAGGATTTGGTTTTGATTTTTTTCCAGTGCACTGGCTGCACAACCACTTGCTTCATTTTTTGCCTTTAGCTCTTGTTCACTGCCCTACTGCTTTTCCTGCAGATACCTTGGCATAATTGTTTGGGCAGTTTGGGATGCTTAGAAAACTGCTTAAGGTTAAAATATTTTTATCTTGATTATGGTGTCACTGTCAGACCAACTTAAACGGCATTGCAATGGTGGGAGAAATGAGTAAACAGTCCTGTTGCAAACAAAAAGCAGTGTTTGTCAAACATTCCTGAAACAAAGTTTGCTTTCATTTTTCTTCTATTCTGACTTTTGACTAAATTTCTACAGAAACTATTATTCTTAAAACAGCTTAGCAGTAGTAATTCCAAAAACTTCCAAGAGTTTACTGATTAAAGACTGTTAATTGCTAAGCTTTTAAATTGATTAAGGAGCAGATCAGACAAAGGACCTGAGCAGTTACAGATTCATGTCTTTGAAAGCCTTTTACTTTGTGGTCTTGAAATGAGCACTTTTTGGTTTTTTTTTTATTTTTCTCACTTTAGTAATCCAGAACTTTTTGCAATACCAAGAATTAGCAAGTTGTTTTAAGTGTGAATCTTTCTTCTTTGCTTCTAGTTCACCCTACAAATAAACAATTAATATTCTAAAGAAGTCAGGCAACCTGCCAAATTCTTAAGTTGATATCTAGCTTACTTTACTGGGGTAAAAAGTCTGCAGTAATTGCTGGGAAACTCAGAAATCCTGGAGTGTCAGGAGAGGGGAATCTGCTAAATACAGTTAAAGAACTGATGTATCATTAAGTAGTCTTAAGCTGGTTTGTAGTAAATGATGGTGTTTTATATTAGTATTTCAAGCCCTCCCTCCCCATTGTTTTATATACGAAATGTCTCTGTGACTAGCACATTTTGAGAAGAGGCTTCGTTCAGAATGCATTTAGGACATTGGTAGGATCTGATGCCCTTCCAGTCTTTTTGCAGGGGCAATAGAGTCAGTGCCTCTACACTTTTAGCTTCTGGTCAGGAAACTTTTATGTAAGAAGTAGGTACTGCCTGTTGAGGTCAGAGAACCAAAATTCAGCTCATCACATTCTGTTCCTTGTTTCTCACTTTGTACTGGAGTTTTATGCTATCAGCAGTTTGTGCCCTTTCTTGTCCTATGAAGGTGAAGTCTTGCTATATGGAGAAGCAGCTGATCCCAAATCCTGTTCAAATGACAATCTAAACTTCTCCTGTATGGGGCAGTGGCTTTCTTACCAGCACAAAATTAGCAAGGGGTAGGCTTATCCATGCATTTGGTTGTCTGTAATACAATTCTAGTTACTTTGGTAGGCAGTATGTCACCTTCTGCCAAATTTAAGCAACATTTTTTTTTAACCTCCTTCAAACACCATTTATAATTACCAAACTTTGTTGTTCTGATGTTATTGGTGCTCAGTGTGACACCAGGTACTTGTTCTCTACTGGGTAACATAAGTGTCTTTCAGGAGGCAGTGGCTGTTTAGGCAGCAGTAACATACAGCTCTGAACAGTGTAGCACTCACTGCTTTACATTCTTTTTTGAGGTCTTGTAATACATCCTAAAAGTTTACAAATGTCTTTTAAAAAGAACTTGTTTTCCTTAAGAGTACAACTCTTGTATTTCAGGATATCAGTAATTTGAATAGTCTGGGCATTATAGTTCTGTTTAATAAGCATAGTGCCAGTTAAATAAATTTGTTAGGAATGTTTCTGAATATGTTTCGTCCTGTTGAAAATCTTAGGTATGGTTGTAATTGGTGTGAGTGGAACCGTTGCTTCTGGGACATCTACTAATGGTGCAATTCACAAAATCCCAGGGTTAGTATCTCTGGTTTTACAAAAAACTTTTTTCCCCACCTTTTTTCCTATGTTAGACTTGTCACGGTGTTGTAAAACATTAACCTTTAGATCACAGAATGGCCTTACTTATTTCTGTGCACTTCCATAAATGCTAACACTGAGAAACTGATTGAGTTGCAAGATGATTTGTGTTTGAAGGAATACTTGTTTTTCAGCTGGCTTAATTCACCATACAGAGACAAACAACTGGCACAGTTGAGAGACAACTTTTAAGGCGAGGCACCAGAGACAAATAAGCATTTTGGAGAGGTGCACAGTCTCCAAAGAAATATACATAAAATCAGAGCCCCAGGCTTGTGTTTTGTCTTTGAGATATGTTTTCTACACAGTTAGAATTCTTGTCTGTCAACCAAGTCAGACAGCTTCTGGATTTAGCAACAAGTTATTGAACATATTAATGTCCCCAGCTGCTTACTGTTGCCCACAGGCTAAACCTCACTGGCCTAACTATAGTCAGTATAATAACAAACAGTTGTGCATTGGAGATGGATTAAGCCTCAGGTCAGTCAGGTTATCACAGATCACTTTTATTGGTAGTTTTAAGACAAGACTTCTGACTGTAGTGAAGTGACCTCTTTACCTGTTGTGTTCTCCTGTGGATTTAATGCTAAGTCAGCTGGAGGCAGTAAGGCTGACAAAGTTTTGTTTTTATTTTCCATTGTGCACTGCAGCCGTGTTGGAGATTCCCCGATAGCTGGAGCAGGATCCTATGCGGATAGTACAGCCGGAGGAGCTGCAGCCACTGGAGATGGTGACATTATGATGCGCTTCTTACCCAGGTTTGTCCTTAGGGCGGACTTTGTTAGCTTTCTGCAGCAAAATGTGGACTCAGCAAATGAAGTAGTTGATTAAAAAGACAGTCTAACTCACTGGTTGCTGAACTGGAGTAGAGGAAGGAGCGGAAGGGGAAAGAACAGTAGCAGAACCAGGTTATCATTATGATTTGTCTTGAGACAAATATCTTGATGACAGATCCCTTAATACTGCCAAGCTGTGAGTAAATAGGCAGCAAGTAATATTTCCAACCTATATGCTCTTTAACAGAACTGATTAGCTTTCTCCTCCAGAGTGTTTTGTTGTGTGGGAAATGAGTATCATAAATTGTAAAGGGGATGAGGCGTGGGTCTCAGATTATTCAGGAGGATGGAGAGGTGTCACTACAACAATTGAATGTAATTACATCTAATTTGAAACTGGAAGAGGTGTTTTACTGCTGTCATCGTGGTTGCGTAAACTGTAAAATATGGCTGTTTTCATCACTGAGTCTTGACAATCATCCTTGTGAGTCGGTCTCAGCAGGAATGAGTTACAGAAATCTGTGCTGAACAAGCACTGATGCTTGAAGAAATATATAGAAGTGATCTTCATACTGCTCAGGTGCTTTTTCTGAAACTCTGGCAGCTAACAATGTCTGCTAGCTGTTGCATATTTACAGATATCCTCAATGAAATTCAAACTGTTCCAAACCAGTCTTGAAATAGAAGGCAGTTGACAAATTCATAAATTATCTATCGTGTCATACCAGATACCAACAGCAGTATTAAGCTGAGCTGCACTATGAGGTTAGTCAATAAAAACTGATATTACACTTTAGCAGCCTGAAGTGTTTGGCTGTAATGCATAAAACATCTTATGTTAGCACAAGTGGGTTTTAGAAAACAACTCAGACTAGATGGTTAATCGCTGCTTCCGTGTAGATAAAGATTTTTACTAATTCTATGTTATTTAGATATTCCCACATGAAAACAAAGACTAAAATTGACCTGCCAGAACTGACGGAAGTGTCAAATAAAGGGCAAAATTACTAATGCTTGCTCTCTGCCTTCTTTGAGATAGGAACTTCTTACTGAGTTTTTGATTAGTAAGAGACCCCTGTGAAATACAGCTTTATATTCGGATAGTTTTCTTTAGATAAGTTGAATCTATTTGATTGTTAGACTAAATCAAAGATAATAGTCTGAAAATGCAAGAGAAGTTCTTCTCTGCTGTACTTTGATAACACCTATAGTTAATGTTATCTATACATCTCTTAGTGTAGCAGTTGATCTGAGTACAGGCATCTTTCATCAAAGCGGTCTAATTTTTTTTGCTTGTAAGTTATGTCATATGTTGTCATTTAATCTTCAGGTTCTGAAAAAAGTGGCAACGAAACAGATTTTTTACCTCTGAGGTCACTTTGGAAATGCAACTGATTCATCTCAAGCATTCCCTTATAGTCATTTGTCTAATGATACTGTAGATACAAAGAAAGTTCATTTTGATTCTCTTTCACTTAGACTAAGATTTTTTTTAATTAGTTTGCAAAAAAATTGAAAGTGGCTCTTAAGTCTTGATCAAAAGATTATACCTTTATATTCATAAAATGAAGACAATGTGTCAGTTTTCCAAAACCTAATTTTTTTTCTGAATTATTTTTTTTAATGCTTACTGAAATCAATAATTTATCAGTAATGTAATATTGGAGGTTAATTTTCTTCTGAAAATTATCTTGACATTAGCCTTTTTGAAAACTAGCAATTGTTTCTAATATCAAACTTAATCATGCAATGAAAAATAGAAGCTCTTTAACTGCTTCTTTGCAGTTCCTTGGCTGACATTTTGCTTAGCCTCTTCTGCTGCAAATGATCAGAGAGTTATGTCTTGGCTTGGTCCTGCCACAGAATGATAGATGGTATAGCTAACATCTTGCAGTTCCTTTTAGTCCTGTTTTTAATTACTTTTTATTTAGAATTTGAATAATAATTGCCAATATGAAGATGGCCTAAAAATTACTTGTGTATTTTCATTCTTCAAAGAAACCAAGGTCTCATCAATGGTATTTTAGAATATATAACCTGAGTATGGTTAACTGTGGCTAACTATCTGGGTATTGGGTTGGGGTTTTTTCTAGTTATCAAGCTGTGGAATATATGAGGATGGGAACAGACCCAACAGTAGCCTGTCAGAAAGTTATTTCCAGAATCCAGAAGTATGCTCCAAAGTTCTTTGGTGCTATCATTTGTGCCAATACAACTGGAAGTTATGGTATGTATTTTGCTTCGCAGACAAAGGTGCTTTACCCTAACTAGATCACAGAAGTACAAAACTGAAGGTAGATTTTAAAGCAGAAGTCTTTAATTATTCTTTGAGGACTGCAGTAATACTGGTCATCTGTAGTACTAAATGCTGGTTAGCAGGGAAGCTGTGTCCTGCTGCGGACTGGAGATACTGTAATTTTCCTTTGCATTTTAATGTCTTGGACTTTCATAAAATTTATGGAAGTCTTAGCAAAAATCAAAAGTATGTACAACCTTCTGTTTTCCTGGACTGTATATGATTAATTTGAAGGTTTTAAAGAAGAATTCTTATGCCTTCCCTGGGTACGGCATAAGGAAGGGAGAGTCTGGTTGTTAAGAATGGCTTCAAAGCTTTCCAAGAGCAATCATTGTGCCAGGCATCTCATTAGTAAACTCTTAGATCAGTAGGAAGTACAATTTGCTAATCAACATGGATTATTTAGTTAGACTGCTTATTGCTGTACTTTGATCTCTTACTTCCCATAGTTCTGTGTTTAGGAGATTAGTGTTGAAGGAACTCATTAAATTAATCAGGACTGGAAGAAAGAGATACTTTCCTAACTTAAGTTACTTTTTTAAATTGTTTTATAGGGCATTAATTGTACTACACCAGTCAGTAGTACTGTATTTTCACTTAAAAAATTAAATTCAAGATGTCTTGGGTTAAATAGATTGTAAAAGAATAATTACATAATTGTAGTAGACTTAGTAATTGAGTCTTTAGATGATAAAATACAATGACAGAGACACTAATCCCAAATGTAGCACATTATAATTTTGTTTCCTTTCTTTCCTAGGTGCTGCATGTAATAAAATTCCAGGATTCACTCAGTTTCACTTCATGGTTTCTAGCCCTTTGCTAAGTCAGCCAACTGAGCAAGTAGTAGATTGCATTTAATTTCTTTTGTCCTATTAGTATCTCAGAAGAGGAAAGTGCTAAGGTTCCCCAGGTGTTACTATTTAAAATGGTTGTTTCAAGCATTGAGTGGCTCTTATGATGTGTTTGTTTTCCTGAGAACTGATGACTGGCTGGAACTATGACTCCACACATGAGACTTATTTAGAGAATACTTAATTGTCTTTCTAAGATTTAATCCAGGTTTTCTTTTTTCTTGAAAATAAAATTGCATAAAAGGGCTGACAAGCAAGGAAAGGGGGTTGAAGAGTAGAGGAGACTATTTCAAAGCCTTATTGAAGAGATAAGCATCTCCTTATGGACCATTCTAATGTGTTTTACAACAGCTGAAAATACATTTGAACACAGAGAACATGAAAACATTCCTGGTAGTACATACGTTCAGAAATATTGGTTGACTCTGATGGGATGTGAAGACAATTGGAAATCTTCCTGTCACCTGTTTTTTTATAGTGGAAATTAAGTGATTTCCTTGGCACTAATATGCTGTGCATTTCTTGTAGCACATTTACCCCTGCAAAGGAGCAGCTGAATACCTAGTGTATGACAGTTACTTGCAGCTTTGAGTTTTGTCACTTTCTGGGTCTAGGGACACCAGGATTCATTTGTAGTAAACTCCAGCACCATGATGATTGTTCCATAGGGATTTGAAGGTTTGTTGGATTTTCTCTTAACTTGACAGCCTGCTGATCATTTGATTGAATCTGCTAAACTTGAGCTAGGAAGAGGTAAAAAGGAGGAGTGAGTAAAATGAATGTGTCTTGTCACTTTAATTATTCTTTGTCTACTTGAATAAAATCATTGGATAATAAAAGCACATCTTAATGTAGCATGTACCTTAGAGTGATTGTTGCCTTATGTTCCAAGTTGGTATCTTTAAAAGCTGGAAATAAACCATTCACACTAGGGCACTATTTTTAATGGCCTGCTGCTGAACTTCATCAACAAAGTGATTTATTCAGAGGATTCACTTCTGTCACTGGATCTTCAGAGCATCTTGTAGCACAGAGTTCACTGCAGGCCACCACAAGCTTTTATCAAAGAAGCCTCAACTGAATATGTGTTTTCTCCCTGTCCTACCTACAGCCTTCTGCCATGGCTGCTCTGTCTTCCAATAGGCAGTCAGTCAAGTGCAAATAGATTAATAAAATCCCAATGATTGTTACTTCGAAGATTGTGTTGTGAATTATAAACATAGGCAATTCAGTACTTGGAGCTGAGCAGTAATGTTTCTTACTGCTGAAGCTGATTCTACCAGGATTCGTTTCTGTAAGAGGCTGGGAACATCCATGGCTTGCTTTCTAGTGTGCTTAGGTCATTTTGTGCTAGGTAATGTATGCTAGTAGAGGTTACGAGTATGCTGTAACAATGTACCTTGAAGTCACTGTTGCAGTGCTAACTTCATGCATAGTCATCTAATCTGTGCTGGTCGACAGCCTGCTGAACTTGAGCCAGCAGTGTGCCCGGGTGGCCAAGAAGGCCAATGGCATCCTGGCCTGTATGAGCAATAGTGTGGCCAGCAGGACTAGGGAAGTGATTGTCCCTCTGTACGCAGAACTGGTGAAGCCACACCTCGAGTGGTGTGTCCAGTTTTGGGCCCCTCACTACGAGAAAGACACTGAGGTGTGGAAGCATGTATAGATAAGGGCAACAATGTTTCAGCTGGTGAAGGGTCTAGAGATTAAGTCATATGAGGAGTGACTGAGGGAGCTGGGATTGTTTAGCCTGAAGGAGGCTCAGGGGAGACCTTATCACTCTCTGCAACATCCTGAAAGGAGGCTGTAGTCAGGTGGGGATTGGCTTTTTCTGCCAGCCAGCCAGTGACAGGACAAGAGGAAATGGCCTCAAGCTGCACCAGGGGAGGTTCAGGTTGGACATCAGGAAGAATTTCTTCATTGAAATGGTAGTCAGCCATTGGAACAGGCTGCCCAGGGAGGTGGTGGAGTTACCATCTCTGGAAGTGTTCCATAAATGACTAGATATGGCACTTAGTGCTCTGGTTTAGTTGGCATGGCGGTGTTTGGTCAAAGGTTGGACTTGATCTTGGAGGTCTTTTCTAACCTTAATGATTCTATCTTAATTACTTGTCTCCATGAGACGTTGATCCTAATACATGCAATTTGATAATGTTGGTTGCTTATGAGATGATTAGTTTGTGTAAGTTATTTTGATATATTGTTAATTTGAAATATAATATTAACAATGTGCCATTGTGATGTTATAGGCAGAATTCTGAATTAAAAAAAATAATGTGCTTAATATTTTGTCTTAAAAATATATCTTTAAATGTTATTAGTGATGTTCTGTTATGCTTATCAGGCACATAAATTTTTTTTAAGAAAGATAAATATCAAGTACAAATTCCTGCCAAAAGTAAACAAAAACTATGACATTTTCTGTTGGGGTTGCAAAAAAAACCCCTCTTCATTGTTTTCCGTTTCAAGCAAATTTTATTTTTTTTTAAGTTTTTATTATCCAACTTTTACTACAAAAAGCAGAAGAATCCTACACAGAATATGAGTATTTGCCATTTAGTGGTACAGTTGAGTGCATCCTGTCTATAAAGTTGTGGGCCTTTTTAAAGTTCATTAGCTTCATTAATCTGCTTTTTTTCTGTTTATAAGACTTCTTACCAAAACAACACTTCATGTAAAGTAGACAGATAAAGAGTCTTAGCTCAATGGTCTGACTAAGAAAGTGCCATGTTTTTGCATGGCATCAGATTGTTCTTTAATAAAGCAATCTATATGAACCATGTCAGTGTATGCACTTACTGAAGAAAACCTCCCTGTCATTTCACCATTTGTAGCTTGTTGCTGAAATGTGTTCTTTCATCTATAGCTGCCTCAGTGGGGAATAATTCAGAGTTCCAGAGAATTCAAGGTTGATTCTCAGATGGAATCTATAAGTAATACTATATAAACTGATGTGAATATATTATCTCTTCACAGAATAGAAACAACAGTGATGCTGAAATTCTATTAGCATTTGTTTGGGTTTGGTTATCACATGACTGCTGTAACTCATTAATAGTGCTCTTCATTCTTGTTTTGAAACACAGTGTGCAGGATTTCAGTGCTATATTATCTGTAGTCTGTGTGAGAAAACATCAGTGATACAGTTAAATTTGCTCTAGCTTTAATATACAGCAGGTAGGTTACATGTTAAGCACTGAACTGCAAATGTTCTCACTGAGAGGAGTCTGTTCATTCTATTAAATTTACAGCAAAAACTGAAATATCCATGGAGCAGATGTGGCCAAATCTCCAGATTTAGTGAATAATTCAGGGAATTGGTGCTACTCTTGACTTTTTTTTTTTCCTTTATGGAAAAATCTCTAAGAAAAGTTTTGATTATACTTTTTCCAGCTAGAGCTTTAAAAATCAAATTGTATTGTAAATATCAGGGTTTTTGGTTAGAAATGGTGATTTTGGTGCTCTGTGTAGAAAAAAACTGTTAGATGTGTTAGATGAACAGGAAGTTTCTTGTTTTCACCCTTTGCACACTTGCCAGACAGACTGCAAAATACATTTTGACTCTTAATTCTGCTCGTTGGTATGTTTTTATTTTGATTGCTGGTGTTGTGTAAAATATAGAAAATATTCTATGAAAAAATATTCAATGCCATCTGAATTTAGTTGTGAAGTTGGGTTGCATGTTATATTTCTACTTTCTAAGCTTTTACCACTTAAAGATCTGGAGAAATAAGTTTAGCAAGAAATCCAGAGACCTTGGTTTATTTGAATATTCTTATGTATACATGGGAAGAACCCAAAGTTGTTATTTTTTCAAGACAAGTATAGAGAGATTGTTATAGAATCTAACCCTCCCAACAGGAGAAAGGCTTTTGGTGAAAAAGTGCCTCCTTACATCTGATCTTATGACTGCATTTTGAGATTGCATTTAGTCTTCACAGAATGGCAGGGTAACTGAACAGGAAAAATGCACTGTGATACTCTGAGTTTGACACTTAATTTTTTTGCTTTTGATTGTTTCAAGTTTCAAATGTTTAAGATACTTGTCTGTTGAAGGTTCTGTAACTTGAATTCACAAACGTGTATAGTCTGAGTTACAGATGAGCTTTTTGTCAAAAATTGTCAGCTTTTTGTAATTTTTTTGCATAGAGATTAATTTCTTGTGAAAGAAATGAAATTACATATTTACATCTAGACATTTACAGGTTACAGTGGTATTTCATAATATTATGTGAAGCAATAATATTAGATAAGCTTGTAATTGCAAAACTGAAATGAGAAATATAAGCTAAGTAATTTCTTTCAAACAGAATTTTAGGTTCTGGATGTTTTATTGTTTGAAAGTCATAAGAATGTTTGCCTTCATGTTAATTTTCACAGGTTCTGTTACCACATTCACTTTGCTCATGGCCTTCACTTAAATTGCGGTATATTTTTGTCTGTTGTTTCTTGGGACCTTGACAAATTAGATTCTCTTCAGGACTCCTTCTCTGTGGAATAAATAAAGTTTTTCAGCAAGTTGCTTTCATTTATAACCCAAATTCTTCTGCATGCCTTCCCGCCCCTCACTCCTGTCCCATTGCCACAGTAATTTCATTTGAGTCTTAAATTGTATTTTGGGATGACTTTTAATAAGGGTTAGTGCTGCATACTGCTGGTGCCATTTCACAAAAATTTCAGAAGTCACCTCCAGACCAAATCGAAATACAGCTTACACTTTTGTTACAGCTACAAAGTACAGCAATTTGTGAAGTGCTCTCTGGTCTGTGTAAAGCCTTCTTCCCTGTAAAGGCATGCTGCTTTTCCTACCTCTCTCCACTAATCAGAAGAATCCTAGTGGTGTTTTTCCTGTTCTGGTACCACTAGTGGTACTTTATACTTTCTTCACATGTGTAGTTTATTGTTTTCTAAATGCTTTCTCTGTATTAATTTTGCATTCTTTGCTGTAAGCAGACCTGTCAAAACAGTGTTCTTGACACATTCTGACTATACCCATCCAGGTTCAACTGTTGGTTAATTTTCTTTCTGAAGTTTACTTCATACATGATGTAGACTGAGTTGTATTATTGTTTTGTCAAGTAGTATTTGGCAGGGACGATCCCAGTTCTGCATATTTGAATTCTTAAAGGTGACATAATTACTGAAGCAGTAGATTCCAGTGTTGTAGTACTGCAGATTTAGAATTATACTTAGCTAGATCATGAATGCTTACTGTTCATAAGTACATGCTTGATGGTATATGTGGTTATTTATTAAATACAATGTGACAGGTTATTTGAAAATAAGAATTGTTATGCTGCTAACTTAATACTGCTCCTGGGTAGTCATTGTTATGATATAAATTGCAAGACAAATTATTGTAAATCATCTATGAGGATTATGGTTGCGTTGGCAGACTGATACATAGGGAAGTATAAAGGAACTGAAACTTTACATAAATTAATATTTTTATCTACAGCACTTTTCTTGAGCATTGAGGAACAATGTAGAACTGACAGTTTCCTAGTTTTCTTGTGTAATCAATTTCTTAGCTATGTGATGGGTTTTTTCTGATGGATTTGCAGTAATAGATGTAGTAAAATATTATAAATTAAAAGGGTGGATGTAAAAAGTATTATAAACAATTTTAATTCATATGCAGGCAAGTGTGTTTTGCTAATTTGGATGTTACTGAAGGCTAATTTTTATGTTATAAAGTAGAAATAAATTGCATTGGAGTAGCTGCAGTGGCAATGAAGTGTAGCTATTTTAATTCAATTTGTATCCATTCTTACAAATCTGTCAACACAAAAAGTCATGTGATCTCACTTCTCAGCAAGAGTTATGACAATTTTTATTACTGTTCAGTGAAAGTGCTAGCCCCAAAAATGTGTCTTTAGGGGTAACATCACCTTGTCACATGAGCTTAAGGGTGTTACCAACCTTTGATTTCTGCAGTGCTACTTTCCCTGCCTGCAGACCAGGATATCCTTCATGCCAAATCCAGCAGTTTAACCTCTCTGACCTCCATCTCACCTTGGACTGAAAATGCCAGTTGCCTGCACCCCATTCCATCATCTCTGCTCTGGGGTTCGTAACTTCTGATCCAAGAGCAGCAACACACAGCTCCAGGGCAATTTGACTGCAGTTCTTTGCTGGTGGAGTATGCATCAGGTATGTATATTATACCATCCTCATTTCTGTGATTTGAGCTCCAAGACTCATAGTTACAGCAGTGGCAATCCACAAAAAATAACTGTACTGAACAAGGAGCAATTAACTAATAGTGAAGTGCTGAAGACAAGGTTATATTTTAAGATTTTCCTCTCTCTCTTGAGGATAGTTTCAGTTTAAAAAAGATTTCATTGCCCCAAAGGGGTTGGTGCTACCCACATCCTCCAGTATGTGTTCTCTCTTCCATTACCCCGTTGGTTCTGATGATTATGCAGCCCCATAAAATAGATCAGTTTGCTCTCTGGCTAAAAACTATTACTTTTTCTTTTCCAGCATGTGAGTAAGCAAGCTGTTCTGTTTTACCTTAGGGCCACACAGCTGCTAATACCAACACAAGGTAGACTGCAGGAATATGCAGCAGGGCTCTGAGGAGTGTGGGAAATGATCCAGCTGGTGACAGCCCGTACTTAGTTTGGCAGAAGGAGACTGTACAAAATTTTCCTGTAGACTGAAGTAAGATGCCTGTCTCTCTGCAGGTTTTATGATTCAATCCTCAGGCTAAATGCCTATCTATAATCTCCCCAGTAAAAGACATGAGAAATCAGAATTGGAATGCAGGATGCTTACTACTTCAGGGAGCATTCTTATCAACAGGCTATTGTCATGTTTCCCATGTTCTCTCTTCTGTCATGTGACTACTTAGTCATATGCCATATGTTTCCCATTTTCAGCATGGGAAAGTGCAAAGTCCCCATAAAAGGTTTTTTTCTGATCACCTTCTCTTAAAATGTGAATTTGAATTTCTGTTGACTGAGGAGGCTTTACAACTTATACTTCAGAGCAGCTCCTGTTACTACAATGCTTTATGAAAATTTGAGCACTATGAATTCAGTCTCCTTGACTGGCTATTTAATTGAAAGTCACCGTGAAATGTGCTTTGTGTTAACACCACTGTGTTTTGGACAGACTGTGATACTGGACTCTGGGGGATTTCTGTCACAGGGATGTCTGGTTACTGAATCACAATTTTAGGGAAGAGACAATCACCAGTATGCTCAGTGGAGCTAAGATAACATCTGCAGGCACATTCAAGAATAGAGCTGTAACCCTGTAACTTAATTTGAAAAATCAAGACTCTTTCAGACTTGAGAATAGAAGTTTGATCTTGCATAAAGTTGTACTTTTATAACAATAATATAGTGCCTCACTATGAGAAATGTAAGTGCTAATGCCAGATAAATATTCCAACTGTCATTTATAATTATAATTTTTGTACTTTGGTCAGGCTGCTATTCATAGTATGACAATCAGTGTCAACCTAGCCATTATGTTCTACTTTGTAGCTGTGATTTTTCCAGACATGGAATTTGGGAAGAACTTCAAATGCATACTTGTGTAGAAGGCAATCTGGTCATATAATAGACCATCTCATGTAAGTGCCTCTAAAGTATTTCTTGCAGCGAATAACAAAATCACTGAATAATACAGAATTACTGAAGTCTTTAGTCTCAGTATACAAAGATTAGAGTGCTCCATCCTTGGAAAGAAAGTTGTACTTTCTTGAGAAAATCCAAAGGAGACCTAGGCACCAGCATCCAACATTTGAAGCTTTATGAGGACCTCGATGCTTTGTATCAGGTGCTGCTTTCTATCTTTGTAGGTATCCCACATCTCTGTGTGTTTGTGTGGGATTGCATAAAATCAGTAGCATCTAATACTAGGGAGCTAATAGGCCCTCAAGCTCTAGTCATTGTAACCCCCAGGCCTTGTTGGACAGACCTGCTGACACAGTGAGAGCTGCTCAGCAGACACTGAGTTTGCACATTTGTTGCAATATATGAAACATGAAAATCTGTGCTCAAAACATAACCTGCCTGATTCTCCTAGAACACTGAGGCCAAAGAATCTTTTTCTCTTAATTTTCCCTTAGTAAGTAGTAATTCATTTATACAAGGTGAACCTGTTTCAGTAAGAAATGTGAGATGGTAAGGAAGATAGTGTGTGAAGATTTGCTTCACTAGGAAGATGGAAGTAAGACTCCATGAGGATACAAATCCTTACATATGTCTGTTCCTGTCAGTACTGGTTAGATTGTATGTGGTACCAGGCATCTGATAAGCATTCCTTGAGTACCAGCAGAGCTCCGAAAACAGAGCAAGTTTCTGAGCAATTCACTAACAAACAACAAGACATTAAGGGCAACTTTCTGGTGAGTAAAGAATAAATGTAGGTTTCTGACATCAAGAATCTTCTATCAGTGTGCTTCCTTGAGTTCCCATCTATTAGAGTCTTATAGTAACAGCTGTTTCCAATGATGTTATAAAGGCACACGACTTAATACTAAATGACTAACAGCATACCTATCTCATGCTGAAGCACCACAGTTACAAGCTAGGTGTTCTTCTCTCATACCTCTGAAATGAGGAAATTTTATTCTCAAACCAAATATGTGAGATTGCCACCCTAGGCACAACCCTTCCCTTCGTGCAATCACAGTTTCAGGCCTGCCATTCCCTAGGTGTGGAGAATGATACAATTCTCTTCCTTTTACACTGTCAATAAATTTCAGTATTTGTAATGATGTTCTGGCAATGTTAGCAGCCTATCCACAGGAGAACAATTTAACAGATACCATTATAATCTGAGTAATTAATTAATGGTCAGTACATCTTTTTTACATTCAAGAGTGTTTACTTCAGCCTTACTTAACAGGGTTACCATGACCTGTGTTCAGATATTATGCTCTGGGGTAAGCTATCTGATAAAGCAGTGTTACAGCTTGAAGAGAAAAAACGATGTACTGCACACTGGTTTAGGTGAGAGATTGTAATGTATGGTAATCATATGGCCAAACACAGGAAATGTATATGTTTCATGGTATTTTATAACTGAAAGAGCTACATTCGTTAATTCTTATTGCAGGCAATAAGTGGGGATTGTTTTGTTTTCTTCTGCAATCTGAATAAGTATTTAAGTATTTTCCTAATTCTTGACTGCCTTAAACTCACATCTCATTTGGAGAGTCTTGCAAAACTTCTGGAAAAAATACAGTTTTAGCTGTTACCAGTTAAAAAAAAACAACTAACCAACCAAACAAACAAACAAAAACAAACAAAAACCCCACAATAAACCAACCAAGCAAACAACAACAGCAACAACAACAAAACCCAAAAAACAACAACAAAAAAGGGATTAAAAACAAAACCCCCCAAAACTGGTGAACTTGCTCACATGCCAGAGAAGAGAGTTAGGGACATCTAGCAGGCCCACAATGAAATTGTAGAATAAATTAATATATTTATCATCATGACAAAAATTACATGTGAATGGACATAAAGGACAATTGGAAGTAATTGCTGTTGACCTTACTGTCTGGTTGCAATGCAAAAAGCTTTTTATTATTTGCAATACCTCGGAAACAATATTTTCAGTGGATAAAAACAGTATTCTCTAACTTAACAGCTTTCACTAAAGCAAGGTAATTCTGAATATTCTTGATTTTAAATAGAGGGAGTTTTAGTTGGGTATACTTTAATTTTCAAAGCTGATGTAGTTGTGCTTTTTCAGCACATAACAGCTCATAGTTCTTGATTTACTCATCATGAGCAGATGTAGTCTGCTGCCAGTTGGTGACTGAGCCCACAGCTCTGCCACAGCAGTAGAAGCCAAGAGCTGCAGATTTTTTTTGTATGTCCAAGTGTCATTCTTGTCCCTAGGAAACAACCTCAACCTCAGTTACAAGTTTTTCTTCTGTTATTTTTCCAATCAAGCAGCCTAAACAATCTCTAAATATAGCTTGGATATAATCACCTAAGCTGTCACTAAAAGATTCATCTCAATCGGCAGAGCCTGCTAGCTGATTGTCATCTGAAACCTTGCAATTAACCCAGTGACAAGTATTTTTGACAAAATAGCTGAGTGTGAATTAATTAATAGTACTATCTCAGGAATGGTCTTTTCCAGTATTTATTACCATCCAAGCTGTCAGTCTTGCATACTGTGTTAAAGACTTCACAGCAGATACAGCTAAATGGATATATGTAATATGGGCTTTATCTGGCTTCTGGAGATTTAAGTAACAAAGTGCTTGAATTTTTTCATGTGCTTCATGTATTGGTATAACAATAAATTAAATGAAGTTAATCCATCATATGCAATGAATAAGGCTTTAAACTGAATTTGAAAGTAATGTGTTCTAGGTAACACCCAAGCCTAGACTGTGTAGAGCAGTGATGAGGAAAAAAAAAGTTTGAATTGCAATTGAAAATTGTTATCAGGGACTGAGTTCAGTAGTACCTAATTTATTACATTCAAACTCGCATCACACAGTGACCTGAGATTTGCTAAATCAAGTTTTAGATTAGTAATCATGCAAATTTCTTTTTTTTAATCCTTTTGTGCACTATAGTTTCATGGTTTTATTCCCCCCACTGTAATTCCACCTTCTGTTTTGTCCCATAACTGCTTTTCTCCTTTTAACCCATATCTTTATAATTCCTGATCTAGTTTATTGAAACAAGTTACAATTAGAAAAATATAAATATTGGAAACTTCTGTAGATACTGTAGTATCTGCATACCTGAATAGTTTTATGGAAAAAAAAATTATTTTATGCTCGTGGTTCATTCTGCATTGCAATGTATAAACATGCAAAGTCAGGCAATAGAGTGAATCTTTGCAGGGTTACACCTTGCTTTGATCTTTGTCTGTATTGGTTTCTGTGGGAATCCAAGAACATTTAGTAGCCCATGTGAAGACTACATTTAGTACACTCCCACTGCAAAAGGAAAACATTTTTTTCTGGTGTGTTTATGTACATTTTTTTGACTTTAATACCTTTTCAGTGGTTTCATATCTCACAGAGATATAAAAGCTTCAAAGGTAAGTTTCTAAAACCTTCTGTCCTTATTGTGAACTTACTGTGCAACATTGTTGCTACCTTTAGCATCTCACAGCGGTTTAAGTTACTTATGGTCATCCTGAGTGAATGAATGGGGAAAAAAATTGGCCACTTTTTAATTAGAGAATTCAATTTTATTTAAACAGAACTTTGAGAAATTGTGATACTATAATAGTAAATATATTTGTTCTGGCCTACTTGAAGTCAGTTCATATTTTTAAGATAAGCATTTCCTGTGAGGCTGGTTTTATAGGCGGCTTATTATTTTGTATTTGTAAAGCCTTGCCCTATTTATACTCTTAGACAGATTAAAAATAATTACATTCTGTTTTTCTAGTGAAGATGAAGTGTAACATGAGACATTGCATGAATTTCTAGGTGAAGTTATATGGTATTGCATTACTGGGTAATGACTGAACTTTGGAAAAAACCTGAGAAGTGGCAAATACAGTGCAACTAACATGAGGTATCAGAGAAGGCAAAGGATAAACTATATATTCTATGTGTACAGTAAGGTAAAGAAAAAAATAATGGTAAAGGCTTTTTTATTTTCTAATTTCTTGTTTGTACAAATGGATTTTTAGTTTGCTTGTGTATTCAAGTGTAGAGAGTTGGGTTTTTTTTCTGTACTGTTCATCTACAAAGCCAAGTATTTACTTACATGTTATTTCTCATTTACAATTAAAGCAAATTACACTATTGTACTCAAGAGCACTTCATGTGAAAATGCCATCCTTAAGAAGTTTCCCAACATCTCACTGTCTTTGCCTTTAGTGGAACTTTTGCTAAATGTTTTTGGTTTTGTTTTTTTTTTTTTCACTTTCATAGGCTCTGCAGTGTTGCTATAGTAATGAGTTTAACTTTTATATTGCAAAGTTGCTCTGCAAATGTAGTCTAGATTTAAAATTGAAATTGAAATTTTAGCTTCTATTTGTACCTTGTAACTTGAGTGGGTTTTTTTCAAAGCTTTTATTTCTATGTTTAAGATCATCCTGAAGTTCTAGAACATATTTAATAAATAAGTGCTTGAATTTTGACTTATTTTTTATTAAAATCTCTGGGGTTTTGCTGGTATAGAATTACTTATGGTTTGAGAAATGTAGTCTCAATTATTTCTATGAGAGGTTATATGTTGTTTTTTTTTCCTCTTGTTTTTCTTAATGGACATTGCCTTAAGTTTGAAATAATGTTACCCTAGGACAATATTCTGCTTTTCAACAAGAGCAACTGACTAGAGCAAAAGTGCCTTGCAAATGCTACTTAATTGCGTGAGGGTGGCAAAGCTGGTGATCCCTGTGTGATGCTACAATGTGTATTTTTGGATAAAGCTTAAAATACAATTCCCAGTTTTCCCTCTTTTGGGTGGTTTTTTTCCTTTCCCATACTACAGTGTCCTAGTCTCTAACAAATTATGAAGGTTTTTTTGCGTATCACATCATTACTGTCCCTGTCATCATGATTCCTGTAATAGAATGAGAGAAGATAAGTTTGAGTGAAATAGCCACAAAGAATTTCTAGATCTACCTGTTTTCTGCAAAAGGGTAGGGTAGACGATTATGTAAACATTTCTAGATTTAAAGATATGTGAATAAATACTTTAGAGGAATACGTGATGCTCAAGCTGCTGTGGTAAGGCCTACATTGAGTATGGTATCTTTGGAGCCAACCCAAATCTGCCTGAAGTACAGTCAGCAGCCCTTTTTTAGTCTAGTCAAATGTGTGGTTGGATTTACTCATAATCTGAGATTAAAGCCTGTTTCATCTGAGCACAGAGCAATTGGATTGCAGTTAATTTGTTTAGATGATCTAAAACACAGATGGAGATAGTACAGGTTGATGTGAAAGACTACACAGACATATGGTAGCAGACTTAGATTTCACCTTCATCTGGAGCTGAACCAGTCAAACGGGCCTAACTCCTGCTAAAGCAGAGGAACTCTTCCTTCGCTTTTTCCGTCAGTGTTCCTAACTACACAATTTCACCCCATGTTTAAGTCATGCTCTGCTGATCTCAGTGCCTTCTGAGAGGTCTGTCCTTACTCTGCCATTTCTCTATTAAGGTCTCACCTGAGACCTTAGTATTAGAAGGCAACTAGTGTTAGCATCTTTTCACAGTATGATCGTATCACATGACTAACAGAAGTCATGTTGTTGAAGTTGATTTTATAATCAAAAAATATATAAAGTATACAAACTTTGCAGGGACCTGCACTTTCTATAGCAACAGCAATTCAGTAAGTTAAATAACTAAAGCACTATGTTTAGACAATACTGTGCACGCTCAGAATTCTACTCACCCAGAAGTGTGCTTGATGCATTTTTAATAAGTTTTTGTTTGGAAAATGGTTCTCTCATTCGGTTCTCTCCTTAGATTGGATTTTATTTTGTTGTCCCACTAAGATAAATTATAGCATAGTTCCACACTTTTCTAAATGAGTTTTGAATGCATGTTTTGAATATTGAGATAAAAACTGGACATAATAGAAAACCTTTCAGGCATCAGAGAAAAAAAACAAACCAGACATGTAACATATTAAGTTACACTAGATGCTGAACTCGGGCTATCGTCAGCAAGCTGAACTGCAGAAAGGTACAAGAAGAGACATGAAAAGAATTTTAAATCTTACAGAGATTTTGTTCAGAGATTTTGTTCACAGTTACTGTGAAGTCTTTTAGAGACTTCATAATGCCTTTTGATTTCATGTGAAAGATGCTTAGCAACTAATGATGAACATTCATACAGATATTAAGGAAGGGACTGCATCTTCTGCTTCTTTCACCATCAGTCTAAAAGATCATTACTTTTCCATTCCAGAAGAACAAGTGAGAACTAGCACCCTTTTACACAGGAAGGTGGATACAGAAATAGTTGTATAATTGTAGAGGTCTGTAGTCACAGCTGTGACATAGTCATGTCTCAAAACTTGAGTGCGTATTTTCAGTGTAAATTTAGTTCTCCCTCAGTGAATTACTAGTAGTATTCTGTTCATCTGTTTGCTGAATTTGCATTGACATCAAATGGTAGTTGTGCATGTATAGATGAAGAAAAATGCGTGTCTGTCTTTACAAATAGCCGATTATAAAAATACTTTAAATAAGGGTATAAAGATGTGAAACTGGGCATTGTCTGTTAATTCTAAACTGAATGGCACAAATTGGAAAATAAACAGTAGTTTCAAACTGAAAGATACACTCTGTTTAAACTTACTTAAAATGTAATAGTAACTAAAGTGTTACCATAAAGTGGAAAATGGGCACAGTATATAGAATTAGCATTTTCTGAGTTTAATATTTTTACCTCACAACTTGTGTGACCTTGATTTGATGCTCTAAAAACTGTTTTGCATAGCATCTCAGCTGAGTGCAGGGGCTTTATAAAGGCTAGTTTTTTAAAGTGAAAGACAGGTTTCTGTTATGAGTCATGCTTTCACTGTGTAGTGTTAATGTCTAAAAAGGCTCTAAAAGTTGTACATAAGAGTACTTAGAAGTCAGCTTTACTGGAAGTCACCTTTTTATTACAGAACTTCCATCATGACCTTGTTTCAGAAGTCATCTAGCCAAAGGAGCTTATGTCGAGCCTGTCAGTCCTAACAGCCTCCTGTAGACACTGGTAATCCTGTATCTTAGTTGTTTTGGGGTACAGGTCAAAGTAACTATGTCAGAACACTAAGGCCTTTAAAAAGGGCTGTATTTTTTAAAAGGCGGTTTACATGTGCTTTCATTAGGAATATAAATTACAGAAAATGTTTGGGATAGACAGTTCACTCTTTTAACTTACTGTTTTTATTCTTTGCAGTTGATTGTGTGCAACACAAGCCATTAAAATGAGTAAGCCAGATACAAATCTGAAAGAAGTGTGTTCCATCACTTGCACTGTAACAGATTAATCAATGTGAAAAAATATAAACACATTTGTAAACTATTAGGCCAAAAATTGAAAATCAGGACTTTTGTCTTGAGCAAAGAAGAGATCTTTTCAAGAAATGTCTATTGTTTTTTGCACCCGTGGTTGCAGTTTCTTTTTGAAAGTTGAGTGGGGATCTATTCCAAGATAAATTTTGCTGCCAGCTTTTTTTGGTTAAAAGTTTTCATAACCAGCTATCAGCCACAGCTTGTTAAACAAGTTACAAAGTGCTGTCCTCTCCAAGAGAAAGAGAAAACAAAAGCTAAGAAAATTAAAAAGCAGTAACATTTGTAAAGGCATCCAGTAAATTAGAATTCACTGTCTCAATTTCCTACTTCCCTTAAGTGCAAACATGTCAGATTCCTCCACATGCTAGTTCACTGTGATAAGCTGAGGGTATCCTTACCCCTTCTCATTTCCCTGTCTGCCTTTTCTAACCTTGTGTTGTTATACAACTAGCATATAGCAAAATTAGACTGATACAAATATGCCACCCCTTCAAAACAGATTATTTAAAACAAACAAACATATAACATGTTCAAGAAATACAAGAACAGAAAATGTAAAGTGATAGCAGTAGCTAATAAAAGCAGTTAATCCTTTAAAACTTGTCTGTGTTATATGTAAACAGATACTCATTTCTTGTCTGGCTATTAACGTAAAAAAAGAAGATATAATAACCCAACTGTTATTTTTCAAGTGTCAAAGTTTTAATCACCTCAGAGGTATGATTTTATTATTTATTACACATGGATTGGGGGGCAAAAATGTTCAGTAGCAAGGAGAATAAAGCATTCAGATCTGGATTTAGAATATGTAATTTAGAAAACAGAAGTCATGTTCTTCATTTTAGGGCAGGTTTTTGTCTTTGTTTTCCAAATCTAAGCAAGGTCAGACAATTAACTATTGTAACATTTGAGGTGTACAGTCAATTGCTGTTTCATTTTAAGCTCTGAGTAAATAAAGCAGAAAGTGGTATTAATAAAGTATATTCTTTTTATTCACTTTTATTAAATACTTTTATTAAACACTTTTATTAAACTTTTATTCACTTTTATTAAACACTTTACACTTATATAGTCTACCAATTTAGTATTCTACACTACATGTAAAAAGAAAACAGTTCAATTTTAGAAATACAACAGTATGTCACAATACATTGCAAGCTAAGTGTTTGTTTCAGAATTGTAGGCAGCATACAAACAGTGTTTAATTTTTATAGTACTATGTAAAATTACTCTTTCCAGATCTGCTATTCTTTATATTGGAGCTATTTTTCTAATAAACCGGTGAACAGGGAAAAAAGTCAAAACAGAACAAAAATTACGATGAAAGTTGTATGCACTTAAGACATCCTGAGGAGCAGGTAACTATAACATCAACCTCAAGGAAGAATCTGAATACCTGGCCCGTTTTTTGCCCATTGGAAGAAGCCACACTGTTTTTCCTTCCCGAGAGGACACACAAAAAAGTTCTTTCCATTATTGGGACCAATCTTCAACACAGTCTTCATAACACATCGCTTGCCATGGTTACAAAATGGAAAATCCAAGTCAGCCCACTGCCAAAATAAACAGGTTTTAGGCACATGTGATGGTAAGAATTCCATACTTTAAAACTGATAATAGAAACAGATCTACAGGGCACATTTTAGAAGAAACTCTTCCTAATAGGAGAGTTCTATATCTTGTGATTACTGATTTTAGATTTTTCTTTAACATCAATTGCATCTGCGTGCACTTTGGTGTAAACTTTAATTGATGTTAACACACAGTTTTCTTCAAATTAAGGCATTACAGTCATTGCTGTCTTGACTTAATCTGTTAACTACCTGATAGTAAGTGACTGCCAGGTCACTTACCAGGTCAAGCACTTCTAAGACACATACAATCATAGCAAGGAGCAGTGGCCACCAATCACAGCTAGGAAGGTCAGGTTAGGTGTTAGTGCAGCAGTGGGAGCAGTTGCCCAGGCAGATTATAGAATCTTCACCCTAAGAGGCTTTCAAGATTTTGGGTAGACAGAAACATGGCTGATTATTAGATCTTGTTTGCCATAGTCCTCCTTCAAGCAAGACACTGATCTGGACAACTTGCACAAGTCCCTTCAAAGCAGTATTTCTGCTATGCATCTGTTTTACATCATACTGAAGCAGATTAAGAGCATTTGCACAAGTGGGTGTCTTTTCAACAGTAAGAGAAGTAACTAAAACTATAAGTTTCTAACTAGTTTCTAAATAGTTTCAATTCAGTGTGTGAAAGTATTTAGAATTGCCTCAAACTTTAAATGGAAAATATCTGTTCACAATTACAGATTACTGGGGCAAGGAGGCTGCAGTAACAAGTGCTTATTATAAAACAGGCCCTGAAGTCTTATACATACTTGAAAGTAGTCACACCGAGTCTCCCTGGGTAGAGGGCACGAATAAAACTGCCTGCCCTTGTTTTCTCCGTCCTTTCTCACAACTCTGAGGCTGCAGAGACGGCTGTGTTTACTGCAGCGAGGATGGCCCGTGCTTAATGTACCAGTATCATCTGTCATATTAGCTTGACGTGTGCTGTAACAACAGGTTACAATACAATTCCTGCATAATGTTGAAGGGATTACCAGCCAAGGAAATCTCTCCTACCATTACAATAGCTCCCTCAGTGTACTTTTACACACAATGACAGCCAAAGAGCTTGCTTCTCTATGCACCCTATTGTGCCTTTAAAGTTAGTAGTGAATAGACAAAACTGTGCTTTGCTTGAGGTGTTATACCAGTTCTCCCCACTGTGTTTTAAATTATTCTGAAGTACTCAGATTCATCTGCAAAACAAAAGTATTACCACTGCTATTATACTCCCCACTCCAAATTCTGACATGGTCTAAAAGAGTATTTTCTCTGTGGGAAAAATACCAATACCAAGTCATCATTCCAGGCTGAAGGCATTGGTATGCTTCACAGAAAAGATTACCGCTCCCTTTACTGAAAAGCTACGTTAATTCTCCAAATCATGTTTGGACAAGAAATAGTCCAGCTGAGGCGATAGAACAGAGGTCTCTGAATGGGACGGTTTCTCTCTTTCTCCCTCAGGACAGAAATAGTCAGAGATTATCGGAATGCAACACACAAGGCTTCATTTAAAAACAGTAACATGAAAAAATTAATGCTCTGAAATTTATCTTTCCAGTACATTTATAGAGCAGAAAAGGAGTAATAGAACCTTAGTGAAAAAAGAAAATATTAATTCATTCTGGTCAAGTTATAATCTTAGGAATTTTATATTCTCTTCTATGTCTGGAAGATTGCAGTCCTGCAGATATCAGCAGTTTTCTTCCAATGCCTCATTAAAACACAAGATAAAAATGACCAACAGATTTTTTGTTGTTTTGGCTGATTTTTACAGGGCTTTTTAAATATTTAAGTTGATGATTTGCTAAAACTACCTGTTATTATGATCAATACAGTCTCATTTCTTCTTTGCACTCCTTTGTATTCTCAATTAGCATGCCTACATTCTCAGTTCTGTAGTCCTCTACTGAGAGCACAAGGAGAAATGATATTCATACAGTCTAGCCTGGCTAGTCAGTGAGATCCTGTTTCAAAACTGGTGCTTCAACAATGCAAGAAGTAATTTCTGTATTTCAGAACAGACACATGACCAGGAATTTTGTAGCATATCATCAATATTTCACATTCGGCCTGCATAATTTCCCACTGTAAGTGACATCTACCTTACACTTCCATTATTGTTGTGTATGTCTGCCCAACTTTTCCTTGACAACCCTCATAGATTCTCACATTTCTCTTAACTAGGCAATGAATGTGTCTGAACAGGGCTGTGTAAATAAAAATTCAGGATGGGTAGAGCATTGATGTAGTTATATATAGAATTTGAATGACATTTAAGAGTGAAAACAGTGATGGGAAGTTCACCAAGGCACCTGTACAGAGCTTGCTATCATGGAAGAATGTTGAAAACTGGTAGTTGACAAATAACTTAAAATGTATTCATTCAGCTAGCTTCCTTTTGTAATCTTTCACAACATCAAGATCTCTCTAAGCAGATGGCAACTACAGTGCTAAGATCAGAAAACTCTTTCGATAGAACTTACTTGTTGACCTATTAAAGCTATACTGTACTATTTCATGGGAATAGCTGAACTATGAACAGCTGTTTAGCTAACAGCAGTACTGGCCAGATGCCAAAATCAGGACTTTTCCAGTTACAGCCTAGGTCATTCAGTGCTTTTGAAATCATGTTAAATTATAGTTAGCTTAGAAGAAGTTACCTCTGGCAGAAATCCAAAGACAAAACTGTCTGAGCCCAACAGCACAGTATTCCATTGATCTTTGAGGATAAAGCTAGTTTATGGGATTATAAAGATTTGTTTTAATTTTAGAATACATACCTGATTGCTCTACTATACTGGTGAATCGAGGGTGTATGATCAGTTTTCTGTTTCTTCTGGATGTGTTTGAAAGAGACAGGTTGCTGACAGTAGGCCAAAGCCACAGCAGTTACTTGTGCTGAGCAGTCCTTGCCTGTGCTTCCCTCTGACTGGTAGGTATTGCTTTGGATCTGTTTACAATTGCTTTTTGGAGCAACATATTGAGAGTGTCCATCAGACATTTGGCTATCGTTACTCAAAACAGCTTTGTTACCAAGATCTGTTAAGACAAGAGTTGTGGTTCCAAATGCAGTTTTCCTATTGATCTTTATTTCTGTGCTTGGTTTTCTGAAATCATTGCAAGGGTACTTCATTAAGTTTATGTTAAAGGCTGCAGAGTCTTCAACATTCTCCATCTTTGGAACTAAGGAAAAGATTTATTAGTTATAATCTATCTGTATAGAGTTAGACATTATATTTCTGATCTGTATTCATAAGTCATCATATGGAGAGTGAAAGACTAAATTTACAATACCATCTTGAAAGATCTCAAAACCTGTCACAGATTAGATATAGTACCAAATTTCTTACACTACAAAAAGCTCATGCACTTTTGGAATCACGTAAAACTTGTTTCAAGGTGACACCACTACTGCTTGAATATCACCAAATGTTAACAGTAGTCTGTAAATGAAAACTATGGGACGATTAACCTTACAGAACTGAAACTGGTCCAAACACAGGGATTAAAACATTTAAATTTTTCAGAATAATCTTTTATAAACCCCTGCAAAAGGGGATCACAGGATATGGTGATCCAAGCATCAATTATCCTTTTTTAAAGTATTATTTTACAATTAACACAAAAAGGAATATTCATTTGTTGGGTTTTCTAGTGTTTTCAGGGTTCCCGTCCTTACCAAATGTTTTGCACATCCAAACTTATTGATCCCTTACTGTAAGAGGCTTTAATGAAGCAAGGAGTTCAGACATTTGCTTTGTGTGTATTTCCTGACATGAACAACAGTTTCTTCACAGAATTAGAGGTCTGCTTAGTGGGCAATAATCACTCCAAAAGAGTGTGTATAATTGTGTAATGCCCACTTAATAAACAGGAAGTCTGTAGGTAGTCTCTTTCCTGAGAAAAGGATGAAAAGAAAAGCTTTATGGCATCTTTTGAAGTAGCTGTGAAGCCAGTGCTCACTGCTGACAGTAGTTAATTTTAGAAACAACAAAAAGACAAACACTGAATGAAGTGAGAAGGCAAGAAATTTCAAGGTTAGAAAAAAAGAGGTAAGCAAACCCAGGTTTAAAAAGAAATAAATTTCAAATACTGCTCCTACGATGCACAAATTATTTTTTTTCCTAAAAAGAATTTTTCTAACAGCATCCCACCAGGTCTAACACATCTTCAAGTTCCAGACCTGTTTTTAGTAATGGCATATAACTAAACAAGTAAAACTTATAAATACAGAAGAAACAAGATTTTGTTCCACAGCTTAAGATACAGCATTTGTGCACATGACATTATATATTTTAAGGCCCAGCTGAAAGTATGAACTCCAGGATAAGTTTTAGTTGGTAAATCTGATTCTAGGAACAGATTAAAATTTTCAGGTTTCTGGTGATGGTTTTGCAAAAGAATTATGGAAGATTAGCCTGCACTGGCAAAAACTGTCATATAAGGCACAAAGATGTACTTTGTTTTATTTATTCCTGACCTGAGGAAATCAACTTTAGCTTGTGTGAGATAAGAGTTTTACACACATCCCTCCATTTATAAAAGGATTAAGCAAGAAAGCAATACTTAATGTAGATAGCAGCATTAGAAGATCCAGCAAGAGACTAACAACAGATTTAGGTAAGAAGTCCAGAATAATTTTTACTCTGAACTTGGAGGGAAAAAAACTAGTCCCTGAGAAACCTGACATCCTCTTAGAAAAAGTTACCAAAGTATACTGCTTCTGTTCACATAAAAGAATGATAATTACTTTTCTGCCCCTGGTGATTTTTCATGCAGACTTATGCAGCAAACTTTGAATTATTTTAAGGAGAGTTGAAAGAATGGTGATGTGTCTCACTCCTTGCCCCAGTAAAAACAAAGGGTCACTTATCTATAGGATCCCACCTGCACATAAAGTTCAAAGACACTTTTAGGGTGTAAGACAAGACAGTTTCCACAATTGTCTGTGTAAGATTTCCCTCAAATCTGACTTCAAATTAGCTAAAGTTATATAAATCCAATTCACAGTAAGACACTTATACAGTTCTGAAAACTACATCAAAACCACAGTCCTTTCTCAGTATAGATGCCAGACGACCCTTCAGTACCTTCAGGCCTTGAAGTCAAACAGGCATCACAAATTTCAGCAGAAGGCTTGTTTGTTAGGGTACAGCGCATACACGTCCACTCCTCTTCGGATTTCCGAGCTACATGTTCATTAGAACATGACCCCCTGCCATATGCCCAGCCAATTAGGCTATTTCTAGCTGGCAGTTTGCTGTTGAACAAAAGAATGATGTTAGTATTTTCTGACGTACCTTCTACAAATTGCCTTACACCACTATGTGCAGGGAGGCACAGGGCCAGAGAACAAACAGCTCACAGTGTTATGCCTGCCTATCATAGCTTGGACAGCATGTCATGTTTCAAGTTTGATTTTTTTTTTTTCTTTAACTCAAGGGCAAATCTTTCCAGATGCTGCAGAAGTAATACAAATAAAAATATTTAAACAAGAAATTGACAAAAGGTTAATCATTAACTGATGTACTCTCCAACACAATGCCTCATCCTCTCAAATTCCCTACCATTTTCAAGTACTGCAGCAAAACTTGGTGAGAAAGGGAGATTGTTTAAGGGCTTCCCCCCCCTCCCTTGTACAGAACACTTAGTAACAAATGTATTACTAGATGAAGAACTGTTTAGAAACTGAACTGCAGAAAGTAACACAACCTAGCAAACGGTCTTTTTTGCTCTCATTTAAATGTTGCCCATAAGTCCACATTGTTATCATAACAGCCAACAGCACTGAAAGCCTTGAAAGTCAGAAAGTCTCTGTGTGCCACCATTTGCTAGAAAGCCATGTAGGAGCCTGTTCAGAATTAAGGATCCTAGCTGTCACTCATGAGTCAAACCTATGCTCCAGGTACCTCTAATATTTAGTTTTATTGATTTTCCTGTAAATTATAACACATCCCATGTTGATACACTGATTTAGAATCATAGTTACCCTTTTACAGTCATTACATGTTACTTGGTATCTTCTCATAGTATCACATTGACAGTGTGTTAAATGTAACTTACTTATTCAGTAAATCATGCATGTAAATTTCTAAGTACTATGTTATCAACCAACTTATGGTTGACAAGTCATCAAGTGTTTTTCTCCATAACTTTTGTGCAATTTTTGGAGACTTTTTTAATCCTAAGAATTTAAGCACTTCAATTAATAATGCAAATGCTGTAGTTGGGAGCATGTATGTGACATTCCTTTGACCTGTCACTTTTTCCATAATTATCACTCTCCACAGCAGACTAGATTTCTAAGATAATGGTAGATATCCCCTACCACCACATCTTCTGCAACAGAAAAACTAAGGAGGATAATGAGAACTGCTGACATACCAAAGACCCTGTGCTGTCAAGAGGTAATACAGACATTATAGTAGCATTCACCAAAACACTGTGGCTAGATAACAAAATAGCCAACTATAAAAGCTAAAATGGGTATTTTCACATTATTAGATCAATTGTTCTATTCAGCTAACAAAAATGCATTACTAGACTGAATATATTCAGCATCTCATGTTTTGGAGTTTAATTCCATATTGTCTCTCTGGTCTGTCTGTCATGCAATTGCCCCCCACCTCCTTCCCATTGTATGAAATATAAGGGGAAAGTGTATTTTTAAGATTCAAGGTACATTTGGATTTGATGAGGTAAGTTCATAATGGGTATTTCCTTCATTTTTTTCAGTTGAGCAAAATCATAAGCTACTTGACTTGACCCAAGAACCACTGGGTTAAATTCTACACTTCATGATCTGTAGCAAGTCAGTCTGATCACATGGGCTCCTTCCAGTCTTGAAATGTGAAAAGCTTGGGATAACAGATAAATCACTTTAGCTACATATACTTTTACATGGTAATAGCTACTGCACAACTGAAAAAAGACCAACAGAACACAAAGACCTGCCCATTAGGATAAGGACAACACACGAAATGACCTTTTTATTTTTTAGCTACCATTACTGTGTTTTTCACTGAAATGCAGCATTTTTATTTAAAAATACAACAAAACCCCAAATCACTACTTGTTTTAGACACAGAGAGATTTTTATCTTGCATTGTTTTCTACTAATCTGACCCAATAGAACATTGCTGTCTTCCTACCCTTCTGCAAAATATTTCATATTATTACTTTCTAAAAATGCAGCAGATTGGGGTTATCAGCATGTGAAATATTTATCTTCCATGCTGGAATTTTCTATATTTGATCTGCACTCAAAAGTGATTTTTAAGCTTTAACCAACATCCCTTCAGCCATCTGAGTCTTAAAAGAAGCTTGGACCTAGGAGTGGGATTTGTGTGTTCTGTAAATCTTACCTAAAAAAATAAATATATATATATATACACATACACACACACTAATGAAGGCAAAGTTTGCAAAGTGAAGCAGTATCTTAGATTGACAGAGCTCAGTATAAAAAGGCAACATTCTGAAGCCTCAGATGAAAATTTTCAAGAAAAACTTAGGAATCTAAGTCTGAATAAGATGCTTTTGGAACTTTTACTTTTTGTGATATCAAATGCCTTTTCTTCTTTCCTGAAATAAAAGGAGGAAAGCTGCTGCTAGCACAATATATGTGGAACTGAAAGTGTCTCTGTGGAACACCTGTACAAAAGGTTTTTAAAACTGATAAGGAGGAAGAAAACAAGAAGTCCTAAGCCCCTACAATATTTGCTGAAGTTTTAGTTATCCTCAGTATAATTCTAAAGCCAGAACAAGATTTCATAGATGCACAGCTGTGAAGGGGCTATCCTGTGACAGGAGAAAGACAAATTCCTATTTTGTGCTATTCAACTCAGTTGTGTGTAGACATCCAAGTCCATTATATTGATAACACCAAGAACAAGGGGCAACTTTTCCAGTTAATTAATTTCAGTGAATAATTCTGAGTACTCTAAATTGTATCAAAGAATCAAAGCTTCTGATCATTTTTAAATACCAACAGCCAAAACATTTTTCTTTTGCAAGGTGCCCTGTCCTCATCTGGCATAGAGTTAATTTAGTTATAAAATGCACACGGATCCATTCTATTTGAAAACAGATGTCTTCTAACTGTAACAGCAGTGTAAGGTGCTTAAAAGTGTCACAAAGTAACCATCATACCTAAGATTTACAAACTGGGGATTTGCCTTTTGACATCGGGAGCAGAAGTAAGTCATCCTGTTATTCTCTCCTAAACGACACACAGTGATGTTCCCTTTGCACTGACCACAGGCTGGGCGCTTGTATACTCTGTAGTGCTTGTAGAGTGGAGATCCAGTTTTGCGGCACTAAAACAGAACACATATAAATACAAGTCAGTGACTCAGGATAAATTTTATGTGAGTCTGAAGCTAAAATAAAAAAAAACCTCCATAAAGTGACAACTCAATGACTAAATAAAGATATTTAAAGCACACTCAAAGACCATACTTGTATTTCATATTTTATGTAAAAAATTGACAAATCAGGTATAACAGTGTCTGTAATTCTCCACATAATGGAACAAAATATAGAAGAAAAAAAACCATACTAACATGGTGCAAGCAAAAACATGCTAGGAGCTGCCTGAGTTCAGCTGGATCAGTTGTCTTTAGCCTGGCACCTGCAGGAGTATTCTTGAAGAGCTAATGAGGCCCAATCAATACAGCATAGAAAACAAAAATATAACAACAAACTACAAAACTTTCCCTCACCACTAAAAGAACAAAAAACTCACCACCAAGCCAACTCAGACCTGATGCTACAATCTGGATTAATCAGCCTTCCCAAAACATGAAGAACTGTGCAATGCAGAAATATCCCAGGGATTCTGTAAATGTTGGGTAGTGCCCAGTAAAGTTGTTCAGCTTCATCTTGGCCCTGGCCATACCAGACAACTTGGCTCTTGAAAAGCCACTTGGCACTATGGTGAGCTCTCTAGATCCTGGCAGAAAGTCATATTAAATTAAGCACAGTACAAGCCTAAGGGCAGTGAACTAAAGAGTCTCCAGACAGCTGACAGGCAGGCACATTTCATGAGACGATCCACATGGAGCAGGCATAGACTTACTGTAGTGAGAAGTGGTAAAAAACAAAGAAGAACCCAGTAGAGATGGAGCCAACTCTGGAAAGCCACACGAGTTTCTGCACTACAATTGCAATTTCTTGGGCTCAGTTCTAACAATATCACAGCTGGCCCAGCAGTAGCAGCTCAGCTCTGGCGGAGTTCAATAGTTCTGGCTCTATAATGTATGAAAACTCTTGGAGTTCTCCCAAAGTACAGGTGTCTCTGAGCACAGCATATTAGCTTCTGCTGTGCTCTTATTCATCAGCCTTGCTGAATGAGAATGCTTGTGCTGGTACAACCTAGTAATTCAATCAGAAGGAATTAATAATATATATTGTCATGAATATTCACAAGGAGTTTGCTTTCTCCTCAAGGTTTGCAGTCAGTTTCTTAGGAGTAGTTTTTTTCCCATCTAGTTATGTAAAACCCAAACTAAAGCTTTTTACACACAAGATTCTTCATCTCTGCATCTGTATTTATACAGTATGATTACTGCAATCAATCTATAACAGTCTATAAAAAAATACATACTATCCCTCATATTAACATATTTTCACTGTGTATTTTAAGGAGACTTGGAAGGAGAGGCTAGCTCTCTTTTAAAAACCACTTAACTGGTGAATACTTCTTAAGTGTTCATTGTAAAAGTTTTGAAAATGGCTAAACAGAGCAACAGAAATTTTAACTTGTTTATTATCAGTCTAAAAGCCTGGGACACATATACATTTCCTAGTATTATAGTTGTTGCAGAACTATACGGTATCTCTTGTAGATTTCACTGCCAAGTTTGGAGAAAGAAAAGATTTCTCCAGCCAACAAATTGAAGTATTCTTCAGTAGACTGGGGGAAAACAAACATTTAAGCAGACTATTAAACAGATTACATTTTTCACCTTTATGATTGAAAGATTGTATTAGAAATGTTAGGTGCCCTCCTCCTAACCTACCAAAAAAAAGAAGTTTTAGCAGCACTAGCTCCTTGCCTTTCATGAACACCCAGAGAAACAGCCAAGAATTTCACCACTACTGTTCATTTCTTTGCATGTAGCTTAGAGAAATAAAATACAGAAGGATTAGGTCAAGTGCTCTTTTTTCTGTTGTGAAAAGTTAAAGAGCAACCAGGAATTATAGATTTTACAGGGGAAGAAATTAAATCCTACTGAAGTTGTGACAGTAGGGAGAATGTGTCATTTATTTCACTCTAGCAACCCAAATCATTGTTTCAGTTAGTGGAAAAAAGTTGTTAAAAGTTACAATCTATTTAGTCAAATAAACACCCTTGCTATTTCAAGTTGAATAAAGAAAGCCACGTGAATTACCTACATACCTCCCTAGGGCAATCTTCAGTTCCCAGTTTTAAGAGTGACCTTTACGGTATCTCACATGTAAGTTTGTCTTTAACCTACCTCAGTTCTGACATGTTCAGAGTGACGGTACAACACATGCACAGAAAAACTGAACCGGCCCTCAGGCAGCATTTGTGAAACTCTTCTGGGCCAACCTGTGCGTATTTTTGCAATCTTGACACTTTTCCATCATTTTACAATTCACAATTAATAAAAACCACACAAACCAACACTCTTATTCATGGAAACACTTGTCCTGTTGCATCTTGTTACTGTTTTCACTGGATGATCACATACAGCTAATGCGTCAGAGTCACATGAGTTTGGACGTTTCTCAGAAACATGTGCCAATACCTTATAAAAAAGCAGGGTAAAATCACGTGTCATTTTCACTAAGTGATGTACATGCTCATCTGTCAGTTGGCAAACCTGTAAGAAAGACAAGAATGATTTTTAGAATATTGAAATGCTAAGGGACAACAGAAAAAAGACCTATTGATGCAGGTGCACTTCAAACACATACGGAATTGCACTGTTACATGTTATGATAATTCTACCTTCACATTATATGCACCATCTTAGTAAAACAGTACATATTCACATTCCATACTACACAAACTCACTGCGTGCACACCAAACAATGTGCTTTTCCTCATCCAAGCAAAACACCTGGTAAAAATTTCAGTTGCCCTATATTGACCAAAGAGTTCATAATCACATGAATCACGTAGAGTTAACAGCTATTACTTCACTCCTAATTTCCTTATGAATTATGAGAAGACCTATTATCAGAAGCTCTTTCTTAATACTTAGGTGTCATTAAAACCTGTATTGATATATTTCATTCACCTTAACAGCTGGATGAAGACCACTATCAAACAGTGATTCATTTTTTATGATATTTCCTACTCCAGGTAATACTGCTTGATCCAGTAACACGTCACACAACATGCGGGTTTTGTGCTGCTTAATCTCCCTTTCTGCTCTTATAAAGCTAAACTTTGGAGAGCAGACATCCAAGCATTCCATCATTCTCACTTTCTGTTCAATCTCAGCTGCATTTCTGGAAGAGAAAAATACATTAAGATTTATTTTTATTTAAAAAATATTCCAGCATGTTGTTTTTTTTTTTTTAAAAAAAAGCAACACATTATTATAGAACATTATATGCAGATAAGAGAAGTCATGAGAATATCAGTGACAGGAAAAGTCACAGAAATTACATTAATCACCCCTCCCAAAAACAGGTCAGTGATACACATGTGGAACCTGCATCTTGTCTAATGTAAAAGAAATTATCTCATTTTGTTCCTATTAGTTTGAAAAATAATTGCCAGTTCCTTGCTTTAGAACTACCTCCAAGATGGAAAATCCATGTGTTTGCGCCATCAAATATAACTAACTGGTGATATGGTCCAATAGTTACAACATGATAATATATTTTGCATATATATGTATATAATATATGGTATATACAAATATACTACAATAATGATAAATAAACTACTATATATACACTAGTAGTTTTGTACTAGTAGTTACAAGATGAATATGTATATGTATATATATATATATAATGTTTATTTTATTCCATTAAACATAATTGTTTGAAAATAATAGAGAACAAGAAGTCTCAGGCTTACATAAGCTTTTATGTTTTGTAATTTTAAATATGCATATATATGTTGTTTGTATGTACATGTTTTTTTTCCCTCCAGAGCCTCAAAAAGTTTAAAATCAAGCTTGCTGTAATTTTTATTAGCAGTGTGAAGTATAATGCTGATGGACATAAGCATCCACTTAATGTAAATCAGAACAATTACACCGATTTGATTGAAAAAGAAAACTAAAAACCCAGCCTCGATGGAACATGGAAATTTGAAGCCAGTAATCATGACAGGTTAACTCTTGTTACGGAAGTGAAACTTGCTTGGAAATTAAAGGGGCGATGAGGTTCAGCATGCAGATCTAAGGATTCAATTACATCCAACTTTCATTCTTGACACTGTCTAATGAGGCTATGGCACAGAACTACTCTAACTGTATGCAAGCTCTGATACAAAGTAACAAAACTAAATTACCATTCCAATAAATATTATATGTTTAGAAAGTTTTGTCTTGATAGCATCCAAGCACTTGTCAATTGTGCATGCTTTTTCATTATGTTCTTAGAAGACTGTTATAAAAATAAATAAAACTATTCAATTTCGTTTACCTATACTCTACTGTCACATCAAAAAAGCAAACAGTATCCTCTGTAAATTGTATCTCCAACACTGGTAGTGCTCCATTTCTGTCTTTCCTTCCATCAGGATTAATGCACATGGAACCATTCATACCAAAGTGAATCCTTGGAGAGAAAGAGAGTTTTTATAGGTGTTTTAAGTTAACAATGTTTCCAACCATAACACCAGTCTATTTCTTGACTTTACAAACCTTACCTAACCAAGTCAGTATGTAGGTATATTAATTCCAGTAATTACCAGTAACACAGCAACAAAATATTTGCTTACACTGTGCTCAATTGTCAGAGAAGAAAGAACCCTCCCCAAGTCAAAACCACTCCAAAACACAGCAGTTTCTCAGTAGTCTTCATAATTCATTACACAGAAGTCGGATTTGATCATTAAGTAATACACCTTTCTGGTGTATTGCATTTAGAATTTTTTTCACTTGACATGCTGGTCTTCCAACATAGGTTCTTAAACCTTCAGGGAGGCTGAAAGAAATGAGGCCACTTTACCAGATAACTTTCTCTTAAATCAGGCAGAATTCATCAGGTATGAAAGGAAAGATTTCAGTCCCCATACTGCCAACCCTGTTATCACATTGTAACTACATCCCATAATGCCATGAACAAAGTAATTAATATTTGCCATATGTTGTCTTCTGCTTTCCTTTGCTTACACCCAATGTAAAGCCTGTAGGTCAATTAAAAATTAATAAAAGAAATAAACCAAAAAATGCACAGATAGCAAAGTAGAAGGATAGACTCCTTCAAGCATTCATTTTACAGATCACTAATGCTTTAAGAGGTCTTGCATTTTGTAACATATTTTACCAGGAGCTAGTGTGCTTGAGCAATGGACAAGTTTGACTATTATCTCATACATTTTACTTATCACTAATCCACCTGGAGCATTCAAGTCCTAAAAACCATAAGATAGAGGGAGCATCCTACACTATATCAGAAAAAGTGGCTTATTTTGTTATAAAAAGATTTAACAGATGCATAAATAACTACATAAATGACAAAAAAAATGCAGCATTTGGTGTATATTTTCTCTAAACCCCTCTTTGTTACATTTTGGGAAGGACAGGCATTTTAAATATTTACAGATGGGTTAAAACAACATGTCATCATGCATAGTCTCAAAGGTAATTCTCTAAGTAACTTTCTCATAGCATTCATTTTTTTCAATTTTTAAAAATCCGTGTCTTTCCAAAACAGCCTTCTTACAAGTCAACTCAGGTGATATAGTTGTTTCGGCTACTTTTATTTTCAATTGCCATTTTCAATTCTCAAATGCCATGAATAGTACTGCAAAGGCTTAACTAGCCAAACATATTTTTAAACCTAGACAGATTTCTTTCTAAACCAAACTCTTGCACCCTGCTTCCGAACAATAATGCATGAAATGCTTCCAGAAAATTATTTTTAAAGACATAGCATTCACATTAATAACTGATTGTTTCATTTACCAAGCTTCACAACACTGTTGAAAAAGAGCATTAAGAATCACAACTATTAGCTATCTCAGTGACTTGTCAGTTCATGACTAGAAAAAATAATTTGAGCCACCACTACATGTTTACTTTCAAAAGTCTTAAGAAATCTATAAAAGCTCACTCTGAAGTGTTTCATTACTTTTGATGTCCTGAAATAGGGCAAAACAGAAACTTCTTTTTAATTACAAATAGAAAAGCCACATTAATTAAACCTAGGATCTGTTATTCAATGATAGCTAGTAGTAAGGAATTGATGATTTTTGGTTGTTTTAAAATAAAAAGGTGAGACTTATTTAGTACTACACAATATTGCAAGGATCTGTTTATATTTAAAACATTTTTCCCCATAAAAATAGAAGATTACTGGCAGCACAGACAGACATGGAGATGCAAAAACCAGTTCCAACTCACATTATGAAGTTCTAAGGGCTAAGATGTATTTTCCAGTCAAAACAGTAGATGTCTTTCCTTAAAATGATTTGGAGTTAACAATTACCTGTTTCCTGAGAATATTTTAGTCCATTATCAGTTATGTAAAAACATATGTGCATTACCAATTTTCAGAAACTTTTATAAACCATTCACCACTCCAATTTACATTAACAGTCCAGGAGCATAAAATGAGTTAATTACCCTTCACGACCCAGTCTTTCACCAGATGTGTCTGACTCACATTATTTCAGCATGACTGCCAGCTTTTTACAGGTAATCTTAGCAGAGGAGAAAAGCTAGTTTTGTTATGTCAAGAAACCATGTACACATATAGAATCTGTATATCAGTAACTCCCACCGTGACAAAAAGTCCTATATTTAAGAACATGTATGTTTATATATATTTAAGAGTTAACTTTAATAAAGAATAATATATCCTCTGAAGGTATATTTCTTATTTCCTCTCCCAACAACAATCCTGGCAGCAAATCTTAGACTGCTGTAAGATGCGTTTTTTGAAGCCTTCCTCTACCTCCCTTTAACATCTTTAAGATCCACAAGATGCATTTTTAAAACAAGATAATTAAGATCTTCAATATCTGACAGTAAATAATTTCTGCCTCCTCTACAGTGGTCTTTCCCATACATAACTTCTACAAGGTTTCCCATCAGTGACATGGCTAAAGAGATTTCTTTAAATACAGTTTTTAGAAGTACAACAACTGATGAACTCATGAAACTGCAAAGGATGAACAATCATTTGGCAGTTTTACCATTTGTCTATAGTTTCACAGAAGCGTTACAGTCATGATACTGAAACCACCTGCCAAATTTCAAACCATAATTCCAAACCAAGGAGTTGTTAATATTTATCATAGAGAGACAGCATAAATGTAAAAATACAGAATATTTTGTTTGGCAATTTTTTTACTCAAGTTTATTAACATACCATTTGAATCAGTAAAAATTAAATACAGAATGTCAAAGTTCTTTATGAAAATCAGAAGAAATTACAATTACAGTTTGTAGGGGAAGACATTAACTGTAACTTCTGCATTGTACCTGCAACTGCATGTGCTGTAACTGTTTTGCCCCTAGAAAATGCAATTTCCTGTTTGACACAAAGTATATTAAAGAATAACTATCCTTTTCAGATACCTTTACATGGAGTCTTAGGCTAAGGCAAAAGCAGTAAATTATCTGAAAATGTGACTTTATCCAGTATTTCCAGCATTGCAAAGAGGCTGATGAGAAGTTTCTCCACAACATTTTCAAATCTTTCAAACCAACATTAGCAAAATCAAGACAGCCCACCAAATCCAATCAGCCTGAATGCATAGGAAGCCTTTTTGTCACCTCTTACCTTAAAGCTTTCTGGTCAAAATACATAAAAAGCTCCTTTCCCAATGTCTCCACACCCCTGTAAACATGTCCAACAAGGAAATCATGACCAGAAATTCTCTCCTCACTTGCAGCAGTCTGAAAAATGAGTACACACACACAAAGATTAAAGGGAATGTATACTACTTCAATTCGAGCATCCATACACATCCAGCAAGCAGCTGTAGGAACTAATTTTCCAACTTGGACAACTTTAACTATTTTCTCCTTAAGCAATTCTATCACAAACAATGGGACTATTAACCCAGGAAGCAGTCACTATTGCTAATGCTATCATAACTTAGCTCAATCTTTTTCCTAATTGAAACAATACATCTTTTTTAATAGGGTATTTTATGCCTTTTCCTTCAAGTCATGCATTTACAATAGGAGTTTCAGGCTGATGTAAACTAAACAGGTATAGTTTGAATATAAAAAACATGCCAGTGTCAATTCTGCCATGTGCAGCTCTATATCCTTCTCTAAATGCTAAAAATATGCTTTCAGTGTTCCACATGGCCCACTGTATATTATAGAAAATCCTCCACCGAGGCCACAGAGATACTTCTCTCCTCCTACTAAAGTCTAAACTCAGAAGCAGGTGAACAGCAAAAGGGACACTACTAGATGACAAGATAATTGTGAGATTGAAGCAATATTTTCTTGCTTAGCACATGAAAATCCACAAATTATAAAGGATCTCTACAGATTATCCAGTCCAAACACTTATTCCAAGCAGAATGCACTAAGGTCAAGGAGCTTCGGACCTTCAGAGCAGCTCCAGGGATTGAGACTCCAGTCTCTGGGCCCTTGTTGCATGACTTGACTATTGTTGTGATGGAAAATTTTGCTTAATACCTAATGAGAATTTCTCCTATTGTAATCTGGATCTCTTACCCTACCGCACATCTCCAACAGGAGTCTAGCTCTGTCTCCTTTATATCCTCCTTACAAGTAGCTGAAAAGAGCAATAAAACACCAGTTCTATCAGCTTCTCCTTGTGCACCATGTGCTTCAGCCTACTAATCATACCAAGGGACTCACTCTAGTATATTATCTTTTTCCTAATGGGGAATCAAAAACTCAGATGCAGCCTCTCAATGCTGATCAGAGGTAAGAATCACTCTCCTCAACCTGCTGTCTATGCTGTCATCAGCACAGCCCAGCATGGGCTTGGAGGCTATGCTAATGACTTGGACTCAGCTGTTGCAGGAGCCTAAGTCCTTTTTTGATTAAGAGCCATATTCCACCTGACCAGCAGCCCAGACTGTGCCATTGCATGACATAATTCTGTTCCGAGTGCAAGACTCTGCAAGTCCTGCAAATGCTGAACTTGAGTTTCTACCAGCCTGTTTTCCTCAGCCTGTAAAGGTCCCCATGACTAGCACTTCAAGGTCCATTCTCTGTTGAAACCCACAAGAAGTAGATTCACTGTCATTAGAGCCCTAACTGCAAGGCAGGTGCACATACCAGTGTTTCAATCACAGCACTCAATTTCAATGCAAATAGGTATGAAAGTGACCCTGGCATACTGGCAAGGCTTCAGCTAGTTAGTGACATTTCAGAACTACTCTATGCAATCTCTCACTGTATTGTTATCTTGAAATGATATACATTTAGAGAGTTTTATGGTTATTGTTCTGTCAAGGAGGAAAATAAAAATATCCTCTGCATAATATCACTGACTTTGTCTATCACCAAAATATGAAGAAAGCAAAATTTCGCTCCCATGTAAACAATTCATGCTTTCCAATAAAAGTATTAAAGTCAGTTACTGCTGCAACAAGGTTTATTTTAATTTTAAACTGCTCAGGTTTGTTTAAAGTAAACCAGAACAAGAAGTGACTGAGATGGAAAGTTAACTTGTCTTTTCAAATATTTAAATTTATACCAATTTAGTATCAGACAAGTGCTTACAGTCATTGTATCAGGAACCCCTAAACAACATAGTCTTCAGCAGTGGTCAAGGCTTTTGGCCATGGTTAGCAGACCCTGTGAGATCTAAAAAGCCCAAGACCCTCAGGATGGTCATTTGCCAACAAACAGAGTCTGCCCTGAGGTGACTCCTACTGTACAAAGTTATGAATGTAATTCATTTGAGGCAATGGGATCTCTTTTTGAAACCTCAGAGTATAACTCTTTACTTCAAAAAGCTTAGTCTTGAAAGATATAACCCTATGATCTTAGGCATACCTCAGACAGACATATCTTGAATCACATTCCTTCCTAAACAGTTTTTTAACTGAAGTACTATCTTATTGTGCCTTAATCACAAACTCCTTATATACACTGAATGTAGGACAAAACTCCCCAGCTTTGAGCCTGGAGGCATCCAGTATACTTACTTGGGCCACAAGCAATATACACTTTCTCACAGATGAGCAAAATCAGACATGAAAAAAAGATACTTTAGTTACCTCTGTCATCAAAACCAGACGACTCTACCACCTAAGACCTGCTTACTGACACCCTGACGTCCCTGTCTACTAGAAGGTCTCAAAAGTTTTACCGGCAGTTTTACACTGGTGCATTATTTTATGCTGCCAACAAAAAGGATAAAAACTAGTAGGGAAACTACATACTGTGTACATTGAAAGCAGATGTCATACTCTTTATTTAAATACTTGGTCTAAGTAGAATTACTTTAAAGTAAGATAATGACAGAAGTGAAAGCTCCCTTTCTGCAGGTCAACATGGTGCTAATAACACCAAAGCTGTGGGTTTGATCCCTGCACAAGCCATTCGCTTGAGAGCTGAACTCAGTGATCCTTGTGGGTCCCTTCCAACTCAGAGTATTCTGTGAAATCTGTGAAATGCATACTTTTCTCCATCATATTTCATTCAGACTGAACGTTTCACGTTCAACGTTTCACGTCATCACTGAACGTTTTAGGTTGGATGGGACCTTAAAGATCACCTAGTACATGCAAACATTTATGAGATTATGAAAAAGTAAGATTAGTAATAACTTCTCTTGTATTCTAGGTTTCCTTAAGAAAAATGATATTTTGAAGTTTATCTTAAGTGAGCAAGAATTACTCTAAAAGTTTTCCCTCCTTATTTCCTAAAGCTCCTGTTTCTTCACCTTCAGCATCGCTTCATACATCCGACCTGCTATGGCCTATTTACTATGTTGATGATACGAGTATCTTACAGTTCTGAGGAAGAATAAACACAGCGCCCCCGGATGACACCCCCCACCCCGCACACACGGCGGCAGCGGGGGTACCGGATCTACCTATCTATCCATCCACCCACCCTGTCCCCGCACCCCGGGGCTGCTCCCACCCAAATCCTGCGGCGCTCAAGCGCCGTGACCCCTTTCCCGTCCGGTCCCCACTCACGGTGCCGTCCCTGGCTGCCCGCACGGGCTGTCCCCGGGGCAGCCGCGCCCGCAGGCGCTCCCCGCACAGCGCGCAGCCCGGGCCCTCCACCATGGCTCCAGCACCGTCCCGACACCCTCCCGCCCGCCCGGGGCGGAGCTGCCGCGCCGGCCACACAGCACCGCCCGTTCGTTTTGTTCCCTTCGGGAAGCCGAGCTTCTAATGCCTTCGGGCAGCTCAGTTGCTTCCGCCCTCTTCCTAGTGTGGCGTAAAACACTCTACTAAGCGCGTCTTTTTAAAAGACTTTCTCCGATGCACAATTAGAAGTCAGCTTCAACCTTCAAAAAGTCAGTACTTAATAGGTTTTGCAGTCAGTCCAGCTTTACACAAGGAAAATGATCCTTTCCCTGCTGCATTTGAAGCAAGAATAGGCGTAATAAACTGCACGAGTTCTAAGAAATTTGAAGGAACTTGCATTATAAGGTAGAACGTTAGACACTGATGCCTCGTAAGGCACACTTGCTGGTGAACTCTCTTGATGCTATTTCATATAAACAGCCCATACACAGTCTCCTATCTGGGTTCAATCAAACTGTGTTTATTCTTAAAAGGATAACGTTTTTTTTTTTACATGGTTGCTAAATCAAGCTAAATTATATTTGCTGAAATAAAGCTTAATTCATGTGTTCTAGAGTGTGCTACCCTTGGTGCAAATGCCTTTTTTCTTTTTCTCAGTGATGTTTTTGCTGTGATCATTCAAAATTAAAAGAGTAAGACAATTGTTAGGCAGAGAACTAAGCTTACCCGTGAGAAATCACCAAGGTTCAAAAATGGTATGCAAAACTCAAACTGTTTTTTCTGCTGCCCTTGAGTCCTGCTTTACTGTCCTTCCAAGTAGTTTGAAATCAGTACGTAACTCGGGTTTCTATATTCATATCTAAGCACCTTAAAAGTACAAACAATAGTTCCTGTTAGTTGGCTATCAAATATGTTTTTCATAGTAAGGGTTTTTATAACTAGATGTTTTTCAGTAGATGGTTTGTACAGTGTGAGCTTACAGCAGATTGGGTTTTCAATTCCACATCTAATTCTGCAGATGCATCAGAAGTTCCAATAGTAACCATCAGTTAGATTCTCTGACCATTCTTCCACTTAAGTAAATGAATTTTAACCAGGGATTCTGCAGTAACAGACCTTTTGCATGCACTTCTATTCCACTAAATGTTGAATTCCAGGTACATACAAACTGTTGTTGGTGATCTTCATAGTAAAGTGTTTGGTGGTGGATGATAAACATTTGGGAGTTTATTTGCTTTAATGAAAGCATTCAAGCATATATTTGCAACAAAGGAGAGAGAGGTAATAGCATTGTAAGAGATAGCAATTTGACAGTTCTGGTCTGAAATGCCCAATGCTGAACTCTAAATCAGGATAGTTTTTAGGTAAAAGTACCTAAATGAAAACAGCTGAATGAAGAATAGTTGTTGGGCAAAGTTATTGCTGATACAGTTTTTTCATGGACTAGTGCAGCCAAGAGATAAATATATAACTGCGTTTTACAGCATTCTGAGTAGAATAGTCTTAGCTGGTTTTGTGACAGTATTTCCTTGAGTCAGGAGATCTCTGTTGCTGCCATTCAGTTTCAACACTGCAGTTCCCAGCCTACAAGGGAAGATATTTTGGAAGATGCAGGTTTTAAAAGGAGGTGGATATATTGCTTGCAAAACCAAAGTTTGCATTAATTTTTTTGGGGAGTTCTTTATTAGAATTTAACATTTTTTTGCAGATAATTCTGTAAATAATTATATACACCTTATTTTGATTTTGAAAAATCCAATATCCCACAGGTAATTAAATGTGCAAATTTCAAGCTCAAACAAGTATATTAGTCTCACTGTAGTATAAGTTTAACATCTGGCTGTTTTTTTACTTCCTGTCTGCCTTTACATCAAAAAGAATCAGTGTACTACTGTACAATGATAATTGATATACCAAATAAGGCAAGTTACTTGCAGTGAAAGGTAGAGTCTGTTTTTAAAGCAGAAATTGAGTAAATCTATATATCCTCATAAATTTTCCCCCTGTTATTTTAGGTCTGTGCACAGCTGCTTCTGTTATTTTTCCCAACAGTGTTTGCAGGCACTGTTTCTTGATTTGTTGGTGCCTTTGCAATATTTACATTCAGTTTATAGCCTGCAATAGAACAGTGTACTCAAAACTGGACACACATTCTGGTATATTACTGCAGCTGTGATTTCCTTAGAAAAAACACAAATATAAAAAAAAAAAAAAAGAAAAAAATGCATTTCTTTGCAAAACTTCAGGTTTCTCAGAATTATGAAAAGTGTATAATCCTTTTTTTTTTTTTTTTTAATTCACTGTTCCAGAATTTATATAGAAGCCCTGATTGCCTGCCTTGTATCAGTTCATATCACAGGACATTTGGCATAAAATTGATGTGGTCATTTGGGAAAAGTAGAGCTGCTATCCAGTTGCTAAAACTTTTTGTTTTATGCACGTTTCCTCCCTTGAATTAATATCTGAGCACATTGGTGCTCAGTTTAAATACCTAAGTTAAATTTGCAATTAACAGAGCTTTGAAAAATTGTGGTGGCAAGGAATATTATCATGTGGCAAAAATAGACCAATTTAAGTGCAGTATCATTTTAGGTGAAATAGTAAGGTTACATTTCTCTAAAGGCAACACAAGAGAACAGAAATATGCAGAATAATATAACACACTGTTCTAATCCAACAGTTCAAAGAACAACATCAGCACTGAGATTCTTGCTAAGGCATGAAGTTTTTCTCTGCTAGCTGGTTGAAGTATACAGTGAACTATAAAGATAGGCCCTTTATGGTGACAATCTTGGATAAGAATTAATAAGCAGTGGATGATTGATATGTTTCATGGTTGCCTAGAGAGTTAATGTGAACAGTTAAGCACACTCAAAATTGCTCATCATGTAATCCCAGTGAAATCCTTCCTAAACCTTGCAAAAACATTCCCAAATCCTTCAAAATTAAGTCTCTTAATGCAATTAATCCATCTAGTTGCACTCGTCAGGGAATGTGTTCAGACTGTGAATTCCTGGTCTGCCAGTGATTTTTGAAGGTCATCCATAGTTGATATGGATGCATAGTTAAATTAATTTTTGCCAGTTATCTCAAAATATATAATGTCTTGAGTGTTGGGATCTTTTTATTGGTGGAGAGGTCTTGGTTTCTGTTACTAAGCCCCTATACTATTGCAACTTTGTTTTTACAGCTGCAGTTATTGTAAAGAAACAGATCAAGGTGGTTCTTTGGAAATTGCAGTAAAGTATCAATATAGACCTATTAACCAAGTTGTGAATATCAGTTTTTGTGTGGGAGATTTTTGCATTTATTTCATTGTTGCAGCTGTAATAAAATACTACAACTTACACACAATTCTCATTGAATATGAAGTATGTGTTCAAAATACTTTTAATTAATGGATTCATGGTTTGGAAGTAAAAAGGATAGTTGAGACTTACTAGTACTATCCTAATTTCTACCTATTGAAAACTGATCACAGATAAGCATATTCTTAGTCTTCTAATTCATATACTAAACAAGAACATAAAATACTTCTAGAAGTTTAATATATTGTAATTTAAGTTGCTAGAGCAGAACGTGCTTTAGAGTAAGACAGATAGAGGATGCAAAAAAACCCAAACTCCTTAATTATGTGTGCAATTATATTTTTAAAAATTACCAATTTTTCAATATTGTCACAATATGACCAGAATTCTCTTGGGTAGTAATTAAGAATATGACAGATTCACCTGACAATGACTGATCAGCTGTAAGCAAGACACCACTCTTTTAGAAAAAATAGCTTCTTATTTCTGTATAAATCTTTGATTTCCCTAGAGATGAACAAAGTAATCACCTTTGAAAATCCTGACTAATTTGACACGTCAGTTTTCAACAGAGTAATTTTGCCATTTTCAATCAGGAATTAGATATGGATTCCTTTCAATCATTGAAGACCATACTTCTCTCCTAAGAAACCTTTGTACTGTGTTAATCTCGGCTTTTGCTGAGAGGGGCAGAAAGAAAAAACAAAAAACATAAATAATCTGTCTTAAATCTGACTTTTTGTTCTGCTCAGACCAAAGGGTTAAATCCACAAGAGGGAGTTAGACTTAAAAGGCGAGAGGCAAGCTATTCACACTCTCTAATATTCAGTAATAGTTGAGGTCCATCATCTCTAAGGTAATGGAAACTCTGAACTCTCCATCTAATCGATGGCAAAAGGTAGGCACCTTACCAGACAGTGATTTAGAGCACTGGCCTCATTAAGTCTTTCTCTCCATTAGCCACACAGGGAACAATGCTAGCTGCTGCTATTGGGTACCCTGCTGTGTAACTTCAAGCAGTCACCTATTTTCCTTAGGCAGTGTAAGGGAAGAGTTACATCTGAGAACATGATTTACTTGTATGCCGAGCCAGGTACTGTTTGGGAGTCCCATGAAGTTTCTCAGATACCTCTCTGCAGTCTGGATTTATAGCCACGAAATAACTTTGATTAGATATCCAAGCAAAGTGAAGTTTTTCAAAAAAGAGAATATAGCTTCTTTAAGCTGCTGTAGCAATCCATTGATAACTAGTGGTGGATCCTTACCCTGGAAATGGGAGAGCAATTGATCCTAGAGCTTCTAACTCCTGAGAAAGTATGCAGTAGACTAGCAAAGACAGTGTTCTGAACTGAGACTAACTCCATTCCTCTTATCAGAATGCCTTTTATTTGCATAACATACTTTTTTTTTAGCTAGAGCTATGACTAGTACCAAGGTCACTTAGATTAATCTGGAATTACCAAATATAATTTTCAGCATCCAACTGCTGAACATAGACACCTCAGACTTCACATTTTTTAATAGAATTTTGTAATCTTTGGACTAAGGCTGTGATCTGGCCTTTAATTGCAACAGGAGCTTTTGGGATTATGAGTTTAATTTGGGCTTTTTGGGAGTGAATCTGTGTCTTAATAGTGTAGTTATTAAGTATTCTGTATCCCTCTACACACTTTTTTTTTTTTTTTTAATTGAAGGGAAAGGTTTTATTGCTAAAAGATTCCTCTTCCTTTCTGCATCAGAGTACTTAATAACCCAGTGATAATTACTGGTTTGTTGGTGGCGAGATATCAGCTGTCCATACACTGCTCCAAATCATATGGAATGCTTTGAATCTAGATATATTACTTGTTGTGTGACTATTTTAAGCCAGTGGGAAAGAGACTTGCAGAGACTATGCTCCTCACCATGCTTTTGTTCAAAAGTTGACCTGGTAAACAATAAAGAAACTCTATCTATTGGAGCACACTCCAAAAGCAAGATATATGGAGATAGTGAAACAATTCCATCTACAAATGAGGTATAAAGAAACTAGTATCTTCAAGCCTTGATTTATGAGCACATTCTAAAGGCAGGAAATTGACTACAGCAGAAACTTAGCTTCCTGAGAACAGAGCTGGATGAAGGACTAGAAGAGAAATGCAGGGTCCTGCACTTGGGGAGGACTAACCCCAGACACCAGTATAGGCAGGAGGCTAACCTGCTGAAAAGCAACTCTATGGAGAGGGACCTGTGGGTCCTGGTGGAGAACAATCTGTCCATGAGCCAGCAGTGTGCTCTTGTACCCTAAAGGCCAACAGGTGCATTAGGAAGAGTATTGACAGCAGGTTGAGGGAGGTGATCTGCATCTGGAGTGCTATGTTCAGTTCTGAGCTCCTTAGGGCAAGACAGACATGGACCTCCTGGAGCAGGTCCTTCTAAGGACTACAAAGATGATTAAGGAACTGGTGCCCTTCACTTATGAGGGAAGGCTGAGGGATCTGGGCCTGTTCAGCTCTGAGAAGAGACAGCTGAGAAGGGACCTCATTTATGTAAACAAGTATCTGAAGGGAGAGTGTCAAGAGGATGGAGCCAGGCTCTTCTCAGTGATACCCAACAATAGGACAAGAGGCAATGGGCAGAAACTGATTCAAAGGAAGTTCCATCTGAATTTGAGGAAGAATTTCTTTACTGTGCAGTGACCGAGCACTGGAACAGATTGCCCAGAGAGGTTGTGGTGTCTTCCTCACTGGAGATATTCAAGAACCATCTGGATGCAATCGTGTATTCTAGGATGACCCTGCTTGAGCAGGGAGCTTGGACCAGGTGACTCACTGTGATCCCTTCCAACCTTTTCTATTCTGTGATTCTGTAACTTCAAGGCTATGTAACATTGAAGTTGAATGTGGGAAACCCTGTTTTTTTGACTACTTATGTCTTGGTATCAGACATCCGAGATTAATCTAGTATAAAATAAGCTGGGTTTTTTTCTGTTAGAAAACAAAACTGGAGAAAAAGAAGGATGTGTAAATATATGGATTTATTCAGAAATGGTCAGTGTAATACATGAACTATGGCATTTCAAAGTTCTATAACCATATTAAGCATATGTAATTTCTTTCCTGAATGATTCTTTTCAAAATATTATACCCAAAGGAGAAAATATCTTTTGCAGTTTATAAATTATAGATTAATATTGGAGAAGAATTGATTAAGACACTGCTTAAATTCAGAAATAAAATGTTTGGAAAATCATTTTAAAAAAGGGAAGTTATGAGTTTGTACTGAAAACTATAGAGTCTTGAAAAGCTCTTATTACCTTCCCAGTTAAATACTCTTGTTGCTTTTAGATACTTTATCAGCATAGATGCCTTACATATTCACAATTACATAATATAATTTAAAGTCATAGTTTACCTTGATTTGTAGAAAGAAGTGACAGCAATGTGCAACTGCCTCAGGGTGGGAACAGCAGGTCTTACTGAAGCTGGATGTTCATGTGATAAGTACAGACTACCTGCTTGACAACTTATGAACATTGCTGATAACTTTACTGCATCTTGAGACACAGTTCAGTGCCAGTAGTTTTCTTTGTTCTGTTGATGGATATTGGCTCCTCCCAAATTAAGTAAAAGTTGCTACATTTTTCTGGAGGACAAAAGGAAACATTTAAAACTTGCAGTAGTTTGTTCACAGAGTATATCTTGAAGATCTTTAAGAGAAAGTGTCCAGCAGTGCCTCTAGGCTGTCTACATACTAAAACAGATGAAAGGAGAAAATTGGTACCAGGAGACAGGCAGAAACATTCTTTGTAGTCTTCTTGCCTATAGTGCATTTATATGTGCACTGCTCAGAGGTGTATTCACTTATCCTGTATATTTTACATTGAAGATTAATACCTCAGGGAAAAATGAGAGAAATTAGAAGATGATTTTACTATGAACACCTTGCCATCTTTTCTTCAAGTTTAGATGTTATACTTTAACGCAGTATTGAAAAGTATTACAATAATATTTGTTCAAAAGCATAGGTAGTATTAGAAGATCCATGAAGCCCTAATAACAGAACAAAGTAAGGGATGATTGCTGAGCAAAATACAAGGAGGGCCATAGCAAAAACTGTCCTAGCAGATACAACTAGTTTTTACTTCTCTGTTACACAAATAGTGTGATTCCTACTATGTTGCTACAAGTCTTTATCAGTTGCATGTGTATATGCAGCACTCCATTTTAATTAGCCTGAAGATTCAGGGCTTAGAAGAAATAGCAGGGGTTTCAAATTATCTTCAGAAACTAGTGACCTGCCCTGAAAATGAGGAATGAATAAGCATTAAGCAGTCAGAGGCCAGTATTCAATGACAGAGAGAAGCAGGAAGAGTGGAAGATAAAGAAATCCAATTTTCACTGGCTTGGCAGGGCCTTGAAAATTACTAAAAATAATCCTTCTTTAGTAAAACACACCAATTCTAGATATAGAGATTTATTATTTGTTCTTATCAGTAGTGTTTGATGAGATATTTTAGGATAAATTTTTTCTCATATCTGTGCTATATTTCTGATATTTTTATTTTAAATTTGTTTAGGCATCAGTAGCATTTCTTGGAGGACTCTTATGAGAATAATGTTTTCCAAGCATTGCTTGTAGTTTCTCAGTCCGAGTTCCAGGGAAATAAAGACTATTCATTCCTTCCATTAAAAAAAAAAAAAAAAAAAGGGATTTAAATCATTGCTATTCACAAACTGGCCTTGACAAAAAAGGCTGAGGATTATCTCTTTAGCAACTTTTGAATCAAAGCTGCATTATTGATATGAGGCTAAAAAGGCTTTGCAGTTCTTTATATAATTAAAAGCAACTGTTATTATGGAAATTTTTCAGAACAGCTGTTGTATTGGAAGAAAGGTTACACTCTTCTCTATCAGTAATCCCTTTAAATCTCTTACATGATTCATAGCTCCTCAAACAATGCGGGTAAATTAAACAAAAGCAGATGGCTTCCATATTTATTACTTGCACCCCTATCAGCAAGAAAGAATGCAATAACAGAACTCAGATTGACTAATGGAAGCAATGTGAATATCCCATTTTATGACCTTTATTTCTGTTTTGTCTTCCAAAGTACTCATTTTGCCCAAAGGTGGTGTTTGGCTTTCTGACTGGTCCAAAGAGCTTACAGTCACTACTTTATTCTTGAACCTTAGTGCAGGGTAGCAGTTTGGAAGGCAAGGATAGATCTTGCTGGGTTTGGTAAAAGCTAGAGACAGTTTTGATGTAGAATACAAATTTTTAGCTCTTTATGAATTTCTGCCTTTTCTTGTGGAGTCAAAAGATTTTTCCTCCTGGCTGGAAAGAAGCAGCGTATCATTACTGCAGCTGAGGTTTTCATTTCATTCCTGGATTTCAAGCCAGGGAGGGCTTTGGAAAGCGGGGAAGGACCAGCCAAGATTTCTTTTTCTTTCATTGAGGGATAAGAAGGAAAAGGAGCAGAAGGAAGCAAAAAGAGAAAACAAATGCGCGCCTCAAAGACTAGAACGGGTAGAAGACTTGCCGGGTTTCAGAGCGTAAAGATGTAGTGTATTTTGTAGACTTAAGGAAACTCAGAAGCAAAGAAGCCTGGGCTTGTACAGAAGCGAGAAGATGCCTCTTATTCAAAGCCCATCGCCCGGGTGGAACGGCCCGGTGGAACGAACGCCGGCCGGGGGCCGAGCGGGAAGACGGTCTGGCAGCGCGCCCTGGCGGCAGCGCGGGGCACGGCACGGGCAGCGCCGGGAGCGCGCCTGCGGATCCCTCGGCAAAGGGAACACAGGGACTAACCAGAGCCAGGCAAGGCGGGCGCCTCCAGGGCCTTCGGGGGGCTGGGGAACAAGATGCACGGTGAGAAGCTGAGAAAGCAGGGCTTGCTTAGCAGAGAAGAAGGGCAAGGCTCTCCGCGCTTCTCCGAGTGCTGTGTTCACCTGCCTAAGGAAAGGGAAGGTTGTTAAGAATGCAGAGGCTCTTCTCAGAGGCCCAAAGGAAAAGGACAAGAGGCAATGCAACACATTCTGAAATTTTTTTTCTTTTTTTTATATATGAAAAAAAATTGATGAAAGGGGGTTAAGCACAGGAGAAGGTTGTCCAGGGTGCACGAGAATACTCCTGGAGAAAACCCCGTGGAACTTGATCTTGCTTTGAGTACTGCCTTGCTTTGAGTGGAGTGTTGGACTAGATGAACAGCAGAGTTCTCTTCTAATCTGCTTGTTCTCTGTTCATCAGCCAGATTGCCCTCTCTGTGGTTTTGAATTCTCTGTGATATTCTTCATATTACTTAAAAAAAAATATTAAAATTGTATTGTGCACATATTTCAGACAATTTTTTTTCCCCTTCTGATGCTATATCTAACAGGTGTTGGCAGCGGACTGTCAGTAAAGAGCTGCTAATTAAACTGCTGCAGCAGTAAGACGTGGGCTTCTGTGCAATTAAGTTTCTCAAGATTTGTGAAGTGAGGAGAACGTTGCTTTTTCAACAAGGTTATTTGGCAGGGTAAAAGCTGGTGATAAAAGCTGGTGAGGAAGACATTTGACAGGAGTACAGGAAAGCTCAAAAAGGACAAAACCTTGTCTTTGGATACACTTTTTCAGTGTAAGGGTTGGCAACACTGCAATACTATGAATAATTTATTCCATTAGCCTTTGGGTATCTTGAACTTTCTTTATAGTATTGCACCCTTTACCTTCAGTTCCCTCATGCAGACTTCATAAATGGTGAGAATTTTGTAGTTAGAGTGCAGCCCATCAGAGGCAAAGGAGGGTTCTTGATAAAGTAGTTGTGGTTTATATCTGTTCTACTAACCATCTTAAGTCAGATCTAATGAAAAAAAGGGCTGTATAAACCAGTGAATAAAAGTGTCATTACTGTAAAAGGTTTTAGACACTGGAGTAACTAGGGAAAGGTTAATGTTGGTTACTACTATGTAGAATCTGAAAAAAAGATAAACTGCATAAAATAAAACAAAGATTGCTGCTAAATGGACTTCAGAAGCATACACTGTATGAGGCTATATCATATTTATATCCAGAAATAACATGAATAAATCATGAAAGTACACAGTAAGAGTACTGGCTATGGTAGTCAGGTTTTAGCAGACTGCTGCCTTGAAATGTAGGGCCCCTGGACTCTTATTGTAATAGTGGGGAGCTTCCGCAATAGGTCTTGAGAAATTGTATAAAATATTTACACAAATAGAATGAAAACTATTGAAACTCACAGTGACCACTATATGTCTTATTTGATATTTACTTTTCCAAAGGGGTAAAGACTATCTGCGTGCTGATTTGCCAGACAGGAAAAGTATGCCAACAAGATATGACAGAAGAAGGAATTCAACCACCAGCCACTGAAAATGCCATGTAAGTAACAACATTATTTAAATCATTATCGGGGGG